>CM029565.1:11054882-11368654 GCA_017309665.1 Coelopa frigida
TTTAGCCGAGTAAAACGCAATTAAAGTTTCTGGAGGAAATCGGCCATAAATCCGAGAGAGATCGTAGAGAGCTGGTGTTGGCTTAAGAAAGAAGGAGTCTTCTTTATTCGCGGTATAGTTGTCCAGATCCGATTTAAACTTTATCCGCAGTGAGCCACCAAAGTGGATATGGAAAATCGGAAAAATACAAATTTTCGAATTTTTCCGATCAGTCGAAAATACGGTTAGTTTTTCGATTAGAGGCTTAGTTTAGCCGTAAAACGCAATTAAAGTTTTCTGGAGGAAATCGGCCATAAAATCCGACTTAGAGATCGTAGAGAGCTGTTGGCTTAAAAGAAGAAGGAGTTCTCTTCTTTCATTCGCGGTTAGTTGTCCAGATCCGATTTAAACTTTATCCGCAGTGAGCCACCAAAGTGGATATGGAAAATCGGAAAAATACAAATTTTCGAATTTTTCCGATCAGTCGAAAATACGGTTAGTTTTTCGATTAGAGGCTTAGTTTAGCCGTAAAACGCAATTAAAGTTTTCTGGAGGAAATCGGCCATAAAATCCGACTTAGAGATCGTAGAGAAGCTGGTGTTTGGGCTTAAAGAAAGAAGGAGTTCCTCTTTTCATTCGCGGGTATAGTTTGGGCCAGATCCGATTGAAAACTTATCCGCAGTGAGCCACAAAGTGGATATGGAAAATCGGAAAAATACAAATTTTCGAATTTTCCGATCAGTCGAAAATACGGTTAGTTTTTCGATTAGAGGCTTAGTTTAGCCGTAAACGCGATTAAAGTTTTCTGGAGGAAATCGGCCATAAAATCCGACTTAGAGATCGTAGAGCTGGTGTTTGGCTTAAAAGAAAGAAGGAGTCCTCTTCTTTCATTCGCGGTATAGTTTGTCCAGATCCGATTTAAACTTTATCCGCAGTGAGCCACCAAAGTAGATATGGAAAATCGGAAAAATACAAATTTTCGAATTTTCCGATCAGTCGAAAATACGGTTAGTTTTTCGATTAGAGGCTTAGTTTAGCCGTAAAACGCAATTAAAGTTTTCTGGAGGAAATCGGCCATAAAATCCGACTTAGAGAAGAGAGCTTAGAGAAGAGAAAGAAGGAGTCCTCTTCTTTCATTCGCGGTATAGTTTGTCCAGATCCGATTTAAACTTTATCCGCAGTGAGCCACCAAAGTGGATATGGAAAATCGGAAAAATACAAATTTTCGAATTTTTCCGATCAGTCGAAAATACGGTTAGTTTTTCGATTAGAGGCTTAGTTTAGCCGTAAAACGCAATTAAAGTTTCTGGAGGAAATCGGCCATAAAATCCGACTTAGAGATCGTAGAGAGCTGGTGTTTGGCTTAAAAGAAAGAAGGAGTCCTCTTCTTTCATTCGCGGTATAGTTTGTCCAGATCCGATGAAAACTTTATCCGCAGTGAGCCACCAAAGTGGATATGGAAAATCGGAAAAATACAAATTTTCGAATTTTTCCGATCAGTCGAAAATACGGTTAGTTTTTCGATTAGAGGCTTAGTTTAGCCGTAAAACGCAATTAAAGTTTTCTGGAGGAAATCGGCCATAAAATCCGACTTAGAGATCGTAGAGAGCTGGTGTTTGGCTTAAAAGAAAGAAGGAGTCCTCTTCTTTCATTCGCGGTATAGTTTGTCCAGATCCGATTTAAACTTTATCCGCAGTGAGCCACCAAAGTGGATATGGAAAATCGGAAAAATACAAATTTTCGAATTTTTCCGATCAGTCGAAAATACGGTTAGTTTTTCGATTAGAGGCTTAGTTTAGCCGTAAAACGCAATTAAAGTTTTCTGGAGGAAATCGGCCATAATATCCGACTTAGAGATAGTAGAGAGCTGGTGTTTGGCTTAAAAGAAAGAAGGAGTCCTCTTCTTTCATTCGCGGTATAGTTTGTCCAGATCCGATGAAAACTTTATCCGCAGTGAGCCACCAAAGTGGATATGGAAAATCGGAAAAATACAAATTTTCGAATTTTTCCGATCAGTCGAAAATACGGTTAGTTTTTCGATTAGAGGCTTAGTTTAGCCGTAAAACGCAATTAAAGTTTTCTGGAGGAAATCGGCCATAAAATCCGACTTAGAGATCGTAGAGAGCTGGTGTTTGGCTTAAAAGAAGGAAGGAGTTCTCTTCTTTCATTCGCGGTATAGTTTGTCCAGATCCGATTTAAACTTTATCCGCAGTGAGCCACCAAAGTGGATATGGAAAATCGGAAAAATACAAATTTTCGAATTTTTCCGATCAGTCGAAAATACGGTTAGTTTTTCGATTAGAGGCTTAGTTTAGCCGTAAAACGCGATTAAAGTTTTCTGGAGGAAATCGGCCATAAAATCCGACTTAGAGATCGTAGAGAGCTGGTGTTTGGCTTAAAAGAAAGAAGGAGTCCTCTTCTTTCATTCGCGGTATAGTTTGTCCAGATCCGATTTAAACTTTATCCGCAGTGAGCCACCAAAGTAGATATGGAAAATCGGAAAAATACAAATTTTCGAATTTTTCCGATCAGTCGAAAATACGGTTAGTTTTTCGATTAGAGGCTTAGTTTAGCCGTAAAACGCAATTAAAGTTTTCTGGAGGAAATCGGCCATAAAATCCGACTTAGAGAAGAGAGCTAGAGAAGAGAAAGAAGGAGTCCTCTTCTTTCATTCGCGGTATAGTTTGTCCAGATCCGATTTAAACTTTATCCGCAGTGAGCCACCAAAGTGGATATGGAAAATCGGAAAAATACAAATTTTCGAATTTTTCCGATCAGTCGAAAATACGGTTAGTTTTTCGATTAGGAAAATCGGAAAAATACAAATTTTCGAATTTTTCCGATCAGTCGAAAATACGGTTAGTTTTCGATTAGAGGCTTAGTTTAGCCGTAAAACGCGATTAAAGTTTTCTGGAGGAAATCGGCCATAAAATCCGACTTAGAGATAGTAGAGAGCTGGTGTTTGGCTTAAAAGAAAGAAGGAGTCCTCTTCTTTCATTCGCGGTATAGTTTGTCCAGATCCGATTTAAACTTTATCCGCAGTGAGCCACCAAAGTAGATATGGAAAATCGGAAAAATACAAATTTTCGAATTTTTCCGATCAGTCGAAAATACGGTTAGTTTTTCGATTAGAGGCTTAGTTTAGCCGTAAAACGCAATTAAAGTTTTCTGGAGGAAATCGGCCATAAAATCCGACTTAGAGATAGAGAGCTTAGAGTAAGAGAAAGAAGGAGTCCTCTTCTTTCATTCGCGGTATAGTTTGTCCAGATCCGATTTAAACTTTATCCGCAGTGAGCCACCAAAGTGGATATGGAAAATCGGAAAAATACAAATTTTCGAATTTTTCCGATCAGTCGAAAATACGGTTAGTTTTTCGATTAGAGGCTTAGTTTAGCCGTAAAACGCAATTAAAGTTTTCTGGAGGAAATCGGCCATAAAATCCGACTTAGAGATAGTAGAGAGCTGGTGTTTGGCTTAAAAGAAAGAAGGAGTCCTCTTCTTTCATTCGCGGTATAGTTTGTCCAGATCCGATTAAACTTTATCCGCAGTGAGCCACCAAAGTGGATATGGAAAATCGGAAAAATACAAATTTTCGAATTTTTCCGATCAGTCGAAAATACGGTTAGTTTTTCGATTAGAGGCTTAGTTTAGCCGTAAAACGCAATTAAAGTTTTCTGGAGGAAATCGGCCATAAAATCCGACTTAGAGATCGTAGAGAGCTGGTGTTTGGCTTAAAAGAAAGAAGGAGTTCCTCTTCTTTCATTCGCGGTATAGTTTGTCCAGATCCGATTTAAACTTTATCCGCAGTGAGCCACCAAAGTGGATATGGAAAATCGGAAAAATACAAATTTTCGAATTTTTCCGATCAGTCGAAAATACGGTTAGTTTTTCGATTAGAGGCTTAGTTTAGCCGTAAAACGCGATTAAAGTTTTCTGGAGGAAATCGGCCATAAAATCCGACTTAGAGATCGTAGAGAGCTGGTGTTTGGCTTAAAAGAAAGAAGGAGTTCTCTTCTTTCATTCGCGGTATAGTTTGTCCAGATCCGATTTAAACTTTATCCGCAGTGAGCCACCAAAGTGGATATGGAAAATCGGAAAAATACAAATTTTCGAATTTTTCCGATCAGTCGAAAATACGGTTAGTTTTTCGATTAGAGGCTTAGTTTAGCCGTAAAACGCAATTAAAGTTTTCTGGAGGAAATCGGCCATAAAATCCGACTTAGAGATCGTAGAGAGCTGGTGTTTGGCTTAAAAGAAAGAAGGAGTCCTCTTCTTTCATTCGCGGTATAGTTTGTCCAGATCCGATTTAAACTTTATCCGCAGTGAGCCACCAAAGTGGATATGGAAAATCGGAAAAATACAAATTTTCGAATTTTTCCGATCAGTCGAAAATACGGTTAGTTTTTCGATTAGAGGCTTAGTTTAGCCGTAAAACGCAATTAAAGTTTTCTGGAGGAAATCGGCCATAAAATCCGACTTAGAGATCGTAGAGAGCTGGTGTTTGGCTTAAAAGAAAGAAGGAGTTCTCTTCTTTCATTCGCGGTATAGTTTGTCAGATCCGATGAAACTTATCCGCAGTGAGCCACCAAAGTGGATATGGAAAATCGGAAAAATACAAATTTTCGAATTTTTCCGATCAGTCGAAAATACGGTTAGTTTTTCGATTAGAGGCTTAGTTTAGCCGTAAAACGCAATTAAAGTTTTCTGGAGGAAATCGGCCATAAAATCCGACTTAGAGATCGTAGAGAGCTGGTGTTTGGCTTAAAAGAAAGAAGGAGTCCTCTTCTTTCATTCGCGGTATAGTTTGTCCAGATCCGATTTAAACTTTATCCGCAGTGAGCCACCAAAGTGGATATGGAAAATCGGAAAAATACAAATTTTCGAATTTTTCCGATCAGTCGAAAATACGGTTAGTTTTTCGATTAGAGGCTTAGTTTAGCCGTAAAACGCAATTAAAGTTTTCTGGAGGAAATCGGCCATAAAATCCGACTTAGAGATCGTAGAGAGCTGGTGTTTGGCTTAAAAGAAAGAAGGAGTCCTCTTCTTTCATTCGCGGTATAGTTTGTCCAGATCCGATTAAACTTTATCCGCAGTGAGCCACCAAAGTGGATATGGAAAATCGGAAAAATACAAATTTTCGAATTTTTCCGATCAGTCGAAAATACGGTTAGTTTTTCGATTAGAGGCTTAGTTTAGCCGTAAAACGCAATTAAAGTTTTCTGGAGGAAATCGGCCATAAAATCCGACTTAGAGATCGTAGAGAGCTGGTGTTTGGCTTAAAAGAAAGAAGGAGTTCCTCTTCTTTCATTCGCGGTATAGTTTGTCCAGATCCGATTTAAAACTTTATCCGCAGTGAGCCACCAAAGTGGATATGGAAAATCGGAAAAATACAAATTTTCGAATTTTTCCGATCAGTCGAAAATACGGTTAGTTTTTCGATTAGAGGCTTAGTTTAGCCGTAAAACGCAATTAAAGTTTTCTGGAGGAAATCGGCCATAAAATCCGACTTAGAGATCGTAGAGAGCTGGTGTTTGGCTTAAAAGAAAGAAGGAGTCCTCTTCTTTCATTCGCGGTATAGTTTGTCCAGATCCGATTTAAACTTTATCCGCAGTGAGCCACCAAAGTGGATATGGAAAATCGGAAAAATACAAATTTTCGAATTTTTCCGATCAGTCGAAAATACGGTTAGTTTTTCGATTAGAGGCTTAGTTTAGCCGTAAAACGCAATTAAAGTTTTCTGGAGGAAATCGGCCATAAAATCCGACTTAGAGATCGTAGAGAGCTGGTGTTTGGCTTAAAAGAAAGAAGGAGTTCTCTTCTTTCATTCGCGGTATAGTTTGTCCAGATCCGATTTAAACTTTATCCGCAGTGAGCCACCAAAGTAGGATATGGAAAATCGGAAAAATACAAATTTTCGAATTTTTCCGATCAGTCGAAAATACGGTTAGTTTTTCGATTAGAGGCTTAGTTTAGCCGTAAAACGCAATTAAAGTTTTCTGGAGGAAATCGGCCATAAAATCCGACTTAGAGATCGTAGAGAGCTGGTGTTTGGCTTAAAAGAAAGAAGGAGTTCTCTTCTTTCATTCGCGGTATAGTTTGTCCAGATCCGATTTAAACTTTATCCGCAGTGAGCCACCAAAGTGGATATGGAAAATCGGAAAAATACAAATTTTCGAATTTTTCCGATCAGTCGAAAATACGGTTAGTTTTTCGATTAGAGGCTTAGTTTAGCCGTAAAACGCAATTAAAGTTTTCTGGAGGAAATCGGCCATAAAATCCGACTTAGAGATCGTAGAGAGCTGGTGTTTGGCTTAAAAGAAAGAAGGAGTCTCTTCTTTCATTCGCGGTATAGTTTGTCCAGATCCGATTAAAACTTTATCCGCAGTGAGCCACCAAAGTGGATATGGAAAATCGGAAAAATACAAATTTTCGAATTTTTCCGATCAGTCGAAAATACGGTTAGTTTTTCGATTAGAGGCTTAGTTTAGCCGTAAAACGCAATTAAAGTTTTCTGGAGGAAATCGGCCATAAAATCCGACTTAGAGATCGTAGAGAGCTGGTGTTTGGCTTAAAAGAAAGAAGGAGTTCTCTTCTTTCATTCGCGGTATAGTTTGTCCAGATCCGATTAAACTTTATCCGCAGTGAGCCACCAAAGTGGATATGGAAAATCGGAAAAATACAAATTTTCGAATTTTTCCGATCAGTCGAAAATACGGTTAGTTTTTCGATTAGAGGCTTAGTTTAGCCGTAAAACGCAATTAAAGTTTTCTGGAGGAAATCGGCCATAAAATCCGACTTAGAGATCGTAGAGAGCTGGTGTTTGGCTTAAAAGAAAGAAGGAGTCCTCTTCTTTCATTCGCGGTATAGTTTGTCCAGATCCGATTTAAACTTTATCCGCAGTGAGCCACCAAAGTGGATATGGAAAATCGGAAAAATACAAATTTTCGAATTTTTCCGATCAGTCGAAAATACGGTTAGTTTTTCGATTAGAGGCTTAGTTTAGCCGTAAAACGCAATTAAAGTTTTCTGGAGGAAATCGGCCATAAAATCCGACTTAGAGATCGTAGAGAGCTGGTGTTTGGCTTAAAAGAAAGAAGGAGTCTCTTCTTTCATTCGCGGTATAGTTTGTCCAGATCCGATTTAAACTTTATCCGCAGTGAGCCACCAAAGTGGATATGGAAAATCGGAAAAATACAAATTTTCGAATTTTTCCGATCAGTCGAAAATACGGTTAGTTTTTCGATTAGAGGCTTAGTTTAGCCGTAAAACGCAATTAAAGTTTTCTGGAGGAAATCGGCCATAAAATCCGACTTAGAGATCGTAGAGAGCTGGTGTTTGGCTTAAAAGAAAGAAGGAGTTCTCTTCTTTCATTCGCGGTATAGTTTGTCCAGATCCGATTAAACTTTATCCGCAGTGAGCCACCAAAGTGGATATGGAAAATCGGAAAAATACAAATTTTCGAATTTTTCCGATCAGTCGAAAATACGGTTAGTTTTTCGATTAGAGGCTTAGTTTAGCCGTAAAACGCGATTAAAGTTTTCTGGAGGAAATCGGCCATAAAATCCGACTTAGAGATCGTAGAGAGCTGGTGTTTGGCTTAAAAGAAAGAAGGAGTCCTCTTCTTTCATTCGCGGTATAGTTTGTCCAGATCCGATTTAAACTTTATCCGCAGTGAGCCACCAAAGTGGATATGGAAAATCGGAAAAATACAAATTTTCGAATTTTTCCGATCAGTCGAAAATACGGTTAGTTTTTCGATTAGAGGCTTAGTTTAGCCGTAAAACGCAATTAAAGTTTTCTGGAGGAAATCGGCCATAAAATCCGACTTAGAGATCGTAGAGAGCTGGTGTTTGGCTTAAAAGAAAGAAGGAGTTCCTCTTCTTTCATTCGCGGTATAGTTTGTCCAGATCCGATTAAACTTTATCCGCAGTGAGCCACCAAAGTGGATATGGAAAATCGGAAAAATACAAATTTTCGAATTTTTCCGATCAGTCGAAAATACGGTTAGTTTTTCGATTAGAGGCTTAGTTTAGCCGTAAAACGCAATTAAAGTTTTCTGGAGGAAATCGGCCATAAAATCCGACTTAGAGATCGTAGAGAGCTGGTGTTTGGCTTAAAAGAAAGAAGGAGTTCTCTTCTTTCATTCGCGGTATAGTTTGTCCAGATCCGATGAAAACTTTATCCGCAGTGAGCCACCAAAGTGGATATGGAAAATCGGAAAAATACAAATTTTCGAATTTTTCCGATCAGTCGAAAATACGGTTAGTTTTTCGATTAGAGGCTTAGTTTAGCCGTAAAACGCAATTAAAGTTTTCTGGAGGAAATCGGCCATAAAATCCGACTTAGAGATCGTAGAGAGCTGGTGTTTGGCTTAAAAGAAAGAAGGAGTTCTCTTCTTTCATTCGCGGTATAGTTTGTCCAGATCCGATGAAAACTTTATCCGCAGTGAGCCACCAAAGTGGATATGGAAAATCGGAAAAATACAAATTTTCGAATTTTTCCGATCAGTCGAAAATACGGTTAGTTTTTCGATTAGAGGCTTAGTTTAGCCGTAAAACGCAATTAAAGTTTTCTGGAGGAAATCGGCCATAAAATCCGACTTAGAGATCGTAGAGAGCTGGTGTTTGGCTTAAAAGAAAGAAGGAGTTCCTCTTCTTTCATTCGCGGTATAGTTTGTCCAGATCCGATGAAAACTTTATCCGCAGTGAGCCACCAAAGTGGATATGGAAAATCGGAAAAATACAAATTTTCGAATTTTTCCGATCAGTCGAAAATACGGTTAGTTTTTCGATTAGAGGCTTAGTTTAGCCGTAAAACGCAATTAAAGTTTTCTGGAGGAAATCGGCCATAAAATCCGACTTAGAGATCGTAGAGAGCTGGTGTTTGGCTTAAAAGAAAGAAGGAGTCCTCTTCTTTCATTCGCGGTATAGTTTGTCCAGATCCGATTTAAACTTTATCCGCAGTGAGCCACCAAAGTGGATATGGAAAATCGGAAAAATACAAATTTTCGAATTTTTCCGATCAGTCGAAAATACGGTTAGTTTTTCGATTAGAGGCTTAGTTTAGCCGTAAAACGCAATTAAAGTTTTCTGGAGGAAATCGGCCATAAAATCCGACTTAGAGATCGTAGAGAGCTGGTGTTTGGCTTAAAAGAAAGAAGGAGTTCCTCTTCTTTCATTCGCGGTATAGTTTGTCCAGATCCGATTTAAAACTTTATCCGCAGTGAGCCACCAAAGTGGATATGGAAAATCGGAAAAATACAAATTTTCGAATTTTTCCGATCAGTCGAAAATACGGTTAGTTTTTCGATTAGAGGCTTAGTTTAGCCGTAAAACGCAATTAAAGTTTTCTGGAGGAAATCGGCCATAAAATCCGACTTAGAGATCGTAGAGAGCTGGTGTTTGGCTTAAAAGAAAGAAGGAGTCCTCTTCTTTCATTCGCGGTATAGTTTGTCCAGATCCGATTTAAACTTTATCCGCAGTGAGCCACCAAAGTGGATATGGAAAATCGGAAAAATACAAATTTTCGAATTTTTCCGATCAGTCGAAAATACGGTTAGTTTTTCGATTAGAGGCTTAGTTTAGCCGTAAAACGCAATTAAAGTTTTCTGGAGGAAATCGGCCATAAAATCCGACTTAGAGATCGTAGAGAGCTGGTGTTTGGCTTAAAAGAAAGAAGGAGTTCTCTTCTTTCATTCGCGGTATAGTTTGTCCAGATCCGATTAAACTTTATCCGCAGTGAGCCACCAAAGTGGATATGGAAAATCGGAAAAATACAAATTTTCGAATTTTTCCGATCAGTCGAAAATACGGTTAGTTTTTCGATTAGAGGCTTAGTTTAGCCGTAAAACGCAATTAAAGTTTTCTGGAGGAAATCGGCCATAAAATCCGACTTAGAGATCGTAGAGAGCTGGTGTTTGGCTTAAAAGAAAGAAGGAGTCCTCTTCTTTCATTCGCGGTATAGTTTGTCCAGATCCGATTTAAACTTTATCCGCAGTGAGCCACCAAAGTGGATATGGAAAATCGGAAAAATACAAATTTTCGAATTTTTCCGATCAGTCGAAAATACGGTTAGTTTTTCGATTAGAGGCTTAGTTTAGCCGTAAAACGCAATTAAAGTTTTCTGGAGGAAATCGGCCATAAAATCCGACTTAGAGATCGTAGAGAGCTGGTGTTTGGCTTAAAAGAAAGAAGGAGTTCCTCTTCTTTCATTCGCGGTATAGTTTGTCCAGATCCGATTTAAACTTTATCCGCAGTGAGCCACCAAAGTGGATATGGAAAATCGGAAAAATACAAATTTTCGAATTTTTCCGATCAGTCGAAAATACGGTTAGTTTTTCGATTAGAGGCTTAGTTTAGCCGTAAAACGCAATTAAAGTTTTCTGGAGGAAATCGGCCATAAAATCCGACTTAGAGATCGTAGAGAGCTGGTGTTTGGCTTAAAAGAAAGAAGGAGTTCTCTTCTTTCATTCGCGGTATAGTTTGTCCAGATCCGATTTAAACTTTATCCGCAGTGAGCCACCAAAGTGGATATGGAAAATCGGAAAAATACAAATTTTCGAATTTTTCCGATCAGTCGAAAATACGGTTAGTTTTTCGATTAGAGGCTTAGTTTAGCCGTAAAACGCAATTAAAGTTTTCTGGAGGAAATCGGCCATAAAATCCGACTTAGAGATCGTAGAGAGCTGGTGTTTGGCTTAAAAGAAAGAAGGAGTTCCTCTTCTTTCATTCGCGGTATAGTTTGTCCAGATCCGATTAAACTTTATCCGCAGTGAGCCACCAAAGTGGATATGGAAAATCGGAAAAATACAAATTTTCGAATTTTTCCGATCAGTCGAAAATACGGTTAGTTTTTCGATTAGAGGCTTAGTTTAGCCGTAAAACGCAATTAAAGTTTTCTGGAGGAAATCGGCCATAAAATCCGACTTAGAGATCGTAGAGAGCTGGTGTTTGGCTTAAAAGAAAGAAGGAGTTCCTCTTCTTTCATTCGCGGTATAGTTTGTCCAGATCCGATTAAACTTTATCCGCAGTGAGCCACCAAAGTGGATATGGAAAATCGGAAAAATACAAATTTTCGAATTTTTCCGATCAGTCGAAAATACGGTTAGTTTTTCGATTAGAGGCTTAGTTTAGCCGTAAAACGCAATTAAAGTTTTCTGGAGGAAATCGGCCATAAAATCCGACTTAGAGATCGTAGAGAGCTGGTGTTTGGCTTAAAAGAAAGAAGGAGTCCTCTTCTTTCATTCGCGGTATAGTTTGTCCAGATCCGATTTAAACTTTATCCGCAGTGAGCCACCAAAGTGGATATGGAAAATCGGAAAAATACAAATTTTCGAATTTTTCCGATCAGTCGAAAATACGGTTAGTTTTTCGATTAGAGGCTTAGTTTAGCCGTAAAACGCAATTAAAGTTTTCTGGAGGAAATCGGCCATAAAATCCGACTTAGAGATCGTAGAGAGCTGGTGTTTGGCTTAAAAGAAAGAAGGAGTCCTCTTCTTTCATTCGCGGTATAGTTTGTCCAGATCCGATTTAAACTTTATCCGCAGTGAGCCACCAAAGTGGATATGGAAAATCGGAAAAATACAAATTTTCGAATTTTTCCGATCAGTCGAAAATACGGTTAGTTTTTCGATTAGAGGCTTAGTTTAGCCGTAAAACGCAATTAAAGTTTTCTGGAGGAAATCGGCCATAAAATCCGACTTAGAGATCGTAGAGAGCTGGTGTTTGGCTTAAAAGAAAGAAGGAGTCCTCTTCTTTCATTCGCGGTATAGTTTGTCCAGATCCGATTTAAACTTTATCCGCAGTGAGCCACCAAAGTGGATATGGAAAATCGGAAAAAAAAAATACAAATTTTCGAATTTTTCCGATCAGTCGAAAATACGGTTAGTTTTTCGATTAGAGGCTTAGTTTAGCCGTAAAACGCAATTAAAGTTTTCTGGAGGAAATCGGCCATAAAATCCGACTTAGAGATCGTAGAGAGCTGGTGTTTGGCTTAAAAGAAAGAAGGAGTCCTCTTCTTTCATTCGCGGTATAGTTTGTCCAGATCCGATTTAAACTTTATCCGCAGTGAGCCACCAAAGTGGATATGGAAAATCGGAAAAATACAAATTTTCGAATTTTTCCGATCAGTCGAAAATACGGTTAGTTTTTCGATTAGAGGCTTAGTTTAGCCGTAAAACGCAATTAAAGTTTTCTGGAGGAAATCGGCCATAAAATCCGACTTAGAGATCGTAGAGAGCTGGTGTTTGGCTTAAAAGAAAGAAGGAGTTCTCTTCTTTCATTCGCGGTATAGTTTGTCCAGATCCGATTAAACTTTATCCGCAGTGAGCCACCAAAGTGGATATGGAAAATCGGAAAAATACAAATTTTCGAATTTTTCCGATCAGTCGAAAATACGGTTAGTTTTTCGATTAGAGGCTTAGTTTAGCCGTAAAACGCAATTAAAGTTTTCTGGAGGAAATCGGCCATAAAATCCGACTTAGAGATCGTAGAGAGCTGGTGTTTGGCTTAAAAGAAAGAAGGAGTTCTCTTCTTTCATTCGCGGTATAGTTTGTCCAGATCCGATTTAAACTTTATCCGCAGTGAGCCACCAAAGTGGATATGGAAAATCGGAAAAATACAAATTTTCGAATTTTTCCGATCAGTCGAAAATACGGTTAGTTTTTCGATTAGAGGCTTAGTTTAGCCGTAAAACGCAATTAAAGTTTTCTGGAGGAAATCGGCCATAAAATCCGACTTAGAGATCGTAGAGAGCTGGTGTTTGGCTTAAAAGAAAGAAGGAGTTCTCTTCTTTCATTCGCGGTATAGTTTGTCCAGATCCGATTGAAAACTTTATCCGCAGTGAGCCACCAAAGTGGATATGGAAAATCGGAAAAATACAAATTTTCGAATTTTTCCGATCAGTCGAAAATACGGTTAGTTTTTCGATTAGAGGCTTAGTTTAGCCGTAAAACGCAATTAAAGTTTTCTGGAGGAAATCGGCCATAAAATCCGACTTAGAGATCGTAGAGAGCTGGTGTTTGGCTTAAAAGAAAGAAGGAGTTCCTCTTCTTTCATTCGCGGTATAGTTTGTCCAGATCCGATTTAAACTTTATCCGCAGTGAGCCACCAAAGTGGATATGGAAAATCGGAAAAATACAAATTTTCGAATTTTTCCGATCAGTCGAAAATACGGTTAGTTTTTCGATTAGAGGCTTAGTTTAGCCGTAAAACGCAATTAAAGTTTTCTGGAGGAAATCGGCCATAAAATCCGACTTAGAGATCGTAGAGAGCTGGTGTTTGGCTTAAAAGAAAGAAGGAGTCCTCTTCTTTCATTCGCGGTATAGTTTGTCCAGATCCGATTTAAACTTTATCCGCAGTGAGCCACCAAAGTGGATATGGAAAATCGGAAAAATACAAATTTTCGAATTTTTCCGATCAGTCGAAAATACGGTTAGTTTTTCGATTAGAGGCTTAGTTTAGCCGTAAAACGCAATTAAAGTTTTCTGGAGGAAATCGGCCATAAAATCCGACTTAGAGATCGTAGAGAGCTGGTGTTTGGCTTAAAAGAAAGAAGGAGTTCTCTTCTTTCATTCGCGGTATAGTTTGTCCAGATCCGATTTAAACTTTATCCGCAGTGAGCCACCAAAGTGGATATGGAAAATCGGAAAAATACAAATTTTCGAATTTTTCCGATCAGTCGAAAATACGGTTAGTTTTTCGATTAGAGGCTTAGTTTAGCCGTAAAACGCAATTAAAGTTTTCTGGAGGAAATCGGCCATAAAATCCGACTTAGAGATCGTAGAGAGCTGGTGTTTGGCTTAAAAGAAAGAAGGAGTCTCTTCTTTCATTCGCGGTATAGTTTGTCCAGATCCGATTTAAACTTTATCCGCAGTGAGCCACCAAAGTGGATATGGAAAATCGGAAAAATACAAATTTTCGAATTTTTCCGATCAGTCGAAAATACGGTTAGTTTTTCGATTAGAGGCTTAGTTTAGCCGTAAAACGCAATTAAAGTTTTCTGGAGGAAATCGGCCATAAAATCCGACTTAGAGATCGTAGAGAGCTGGTGTTTGGCTTAAAAGAAAGAAGGAGTCCTCTTCTTTCATTCGCGGTATAGTTTGTCCAGATCCGATTTAAACTTTATCCGCAGTGAGCCACCAAAGTGGATATGGAAAATCGGAAAAATACAAATTTTCGAATTTTTCCGATCAGTCGAAAATACGGTTAGTTTTTCGATTAGAGGCTTAGTTTAGCCGTAAAACGCAATTAAAGTTTTCTGGAGGAAATCGGCCATAAAATCCGACTTAGAGATCGTAGAGAGCTGGTGTTTGGCTTAAAAGAAAGAAGGAGTTCCTCTTCTTTCATTCGCGGTATAGTTTGTCCAGATCCGATTAAAACTTTATCCGCAGTGAGCCACCAAAGTGGATATGGAAAATCGGAAAAATACAAATTTTCGAATTTTTCCGATCAGTCGAAAATACGGTTAGTTTTTCGATTAGAGGCTTAGTTTAGCCGTAAAACGCAATTAAAGTTTTCTGGAGGAAATCGGCCATAAAATCCGACTTAGAGATCGTAGAGAGCTGGTGTTTGGCTTAAAAGAAAGAAGGAGTCTCTTCTTTCATTCGCGGTATAGTTTGTCCAGATCCGATTAAAACTTTATCCGCAGTGAGCCACCAAAGTGGATATGGAAAATCGGAAAAATACAAATTTTCGAATTTTTCCGATCAGTCGAAAATACGGTTAGTTTTTCGATTAGAGGCTTAGTTTAGCCGTAAAACGCAATTAAAGTTTTCTGGAGGAAATCGGCCATAAAATCCGACTTAGAGATCGTAGAGAGCTGGTGTTTGGCTTAAAAGAAAGAAGGAGTCCTCTTCTTTCATTCGCGGTATAGTTTGTCCAGATCCGATTGAAAACTTTATCCGCAGTGAGCCACCAAAGTGGATATGGAAAATCGGAAAAATACAAATTTTCGAATTTTTCCGATCAGTCGAAAATACGGTTAGTTTTTCGATTAGAGGCTTAGTTTAGCCGTAAAACGCAATTAAAGTTTTCTGGAGGAAATCGGCCATAAAATCCGACTTAGAGATCGTAGAGAGCTGGTGTTTGGCTTAAAAGAAAGAAGGAGTCCTCTTCTTTCATTCGCGGTATAGTTTGTCCAGATCCGATTTAAACTTTATCCGCAGTGAGCCACCAAAGTGGATATGGAAAATCGGAAAAATACAAATTTTCGAATTTTTCCGATCAGTCGAAAATACGGTTAGTTTTTCGATTAGAGGCTTAGTTTAGCCGTAAAACGCAATTAAAGTTTTCTGGAGGAAATCGGCCATAAAATCCGACTTAGAGATCGTAGAGAGCTGGTGTTTGGCTTAAAAGAAAGAAGGAGTCCTCTTCTTTCATTCGCGGTATAGTTTGTCCAGATCCGATTTAAACTTTATCCGCAGTGAGCCACCAAAGTGGATATGGAAAATCGGAAAAATACAAATTTTCGAATTTTTCCGATCAGTCGAAAATACGGTTAGTTTTTCGATTAGAGGCTTAGTTTAGCCGTAAAACGCAATTAAAGTTTTCTGGAGGAAATCGGCCATAAAATCCGACTTAGAGATCGTAGAGAGCTGGTGTTTGGCTTAAAAGAAAGAAGGAGTCCTCTTCTTTCATTCGCGGTATAGTTTGTCCAGATCCGATTTAAACTTTATCCGCAGTGAGCCACCAAAGTGGATATGGAAAATCGGAAAAATACAAATTTTCGAATTTTTCCGATCAGTCGAAAATACGGTTAGTTTTTCGATTAGAGGCTTAGTTTAGCCGTAAAACGCAATTAAAGTTTTCTGGAGGAAATCGGCCATAAAATCCGACTTAGAGATCGTAGAGAGCTGGTGTTTGGCTTAAAAGAAAGAAGGAGTTCTCTTCTTTCATTCGCGGTATAGTTTGTCCAGATCCGATTAAAACTTTATCCGCAGTGAGCCACCAAAGTGGATATGGAAAATCGGAAAAATACAAATTTTCGAATTTTTCCGATCAGTCGAAAATACGGTTAGTTTTTCGATTAGAGGCTTAGTTTAGCCGTAAAACGCAATTAAAGTTTTCTGGAGGAAATCGGCCATAAAATCCGACTTAGAGATCGTAGAGAGCTGGTGTTTGGCTTAAAAGAAAGAAGGAGTTCTCTTCTTTCATTCGCGGTATAGTTTGTCCAGATCCGATTAAACTTTATCCGCAGTGAGCCACCAAAGTGGATATGGAAAATCGGAAAAATACAAATTTTCGAATTTTTCCGATCAGTCGAAAATACGGTTAGTTTTTCGATTAGAGGCTTAGTTTAGCCGTAAAACGCAATTAAAGTTTTCTGGAGGAAATCGGCCATAAAATCCGACTTAGAGATCGTAGAGAGCTGGTGTTTGGCTTAAAAGAAAGAAGGAGTCTCTTCTTTCATTCGCGGTATAGTTTGTCCAGATCCGATTGAAAACTTTATCCGCAGTGAGCCACCAAAGTGGATATGGAAAATCGGAAAAATACAAATTTTCGAATTTTTCCGATCAGTCGAAAATACGGTTAGTTTTTCGATTAGAGGCTTAGTTTAGCCGTAAAACGCAATTAAAGTTTTCTGGAGGAAATCGGCCATAAAATCCGACTTAGAGATCGTAGAGAGCTGGTGTTTGGCTTAAAAGAAAGAAGGAGTCCTCTTCTTTCATTCGCGGTATAGTTTGTCCAGATCCGATTGAAAACTTTATCCGCAGTGAGCCACCAAAGTGGATATGGAAAATCGGAAAAATACAAATTTTCGAATTTTTCCGATCAGTCGAAAATACGGTTAGTTTTTCGATTAGAGGCTTAGTTTAGCCGTAAAACGCAATTAAAGTTTTCTGGAGGAAATCGGCCATAAAATCCGACTTAGAGATCGTAGAGAGCTGGTGTTTGGCTTAAAAGAAAGAAGGAGTCCTCTTCTTTCATTCGCGGTATAGTTTGTCCAGATCCGATTTAAACTTTATCCGCAGTGAGCCACCAAAGTGGATATGGAAAATCGGAAAAATACAAATTTTCGAATTTTTCCGATCAGTCGAAAATACGGTTAGTTTTTCGATTAGAGGCTTAGTTTAGCCGTAAAACGCAATTAAAGTTTTCTGGAGGAAATCGGCCATAAAATCCGACTTAGAGATCGTAGAGAGCTGGTGTTTGGCTTAAAAGAAAGAAGGAGTTCCTCTTCTTTCATTCGCGGTATAGTTTGTCCAGATCCGATGAAAACTTTATCCGCAGTGAGCCACCAAAGTGGATATGGAAAATCGGAAAAATACAAATTTTCGAATTTTTCCGATCAGTCGAAAATACGGTTAGTTTTTCGATTAGAGGCTTAGTTTAGCCGTAAAACGCAATTAAAGTTTTCTGGAGGAAATCGGCCATAAAATCCGACTTAGAGATCGTAGAGAGCTGGTGTTTGGCTTAAAAGAAAGAAGGAGTCCTCTTCTTTCATTCGCGGTATAGTTTGTCCAGATCCGATTAAACTTTATCCGCAGTGAGCCACCAAAGTGGATATGGAAAATCGGAAAAATACAAATTTTCGAATTTTTCCGATCAGTCGAAAATACGGTTAGTTTTTCGATTAGAGGCTTAGTTTAGCCGTAAAACGCAATTAAAGTTTTCTGGAGGAAATCGGCCATAAAATCCGACTTAGAGATCGTAGAGAGCTGGTGTTTGGCTTAAAAGAAAGAAGGAGTTCTCTTCTTTCATTCGCGGTATAGTTTGTCCAGATCCGATTGAAACTTTATCCGCAGTGAGCCACCAAAGTGGATATGGAAAATCGGAAAAATACAAATTTCGAATTTTTCCGATCAGTCGAAAATACGGTTAGTTTTTCGATTAGAGGCTTAGTTTAGCCGTAAAACGCAATTAAAGTTTTCTGGAGGAAATCGGCCATAAAATCCGACTTAGAGATCGTAGAGAGCTGGTGTTTGGCTTAAAAGAAGGAAGGAGTTCTCTTCTTTCATTCGCGGTATAGTTTGTCCAGATCCGATTTAAACTTTATCCGCAGTGAGCCACCAAAGTGGATATGGAAAATCGGAAAAATACAAATTTTCGAATTTTTCCGATCAGTCGAAAATACGGTTAGTTTTTCGATTAGAGGCTTAGTTTAGCCGTAAAACGCAATTAAAGTTTTCTGGAGGAAATCGGCCATAAAATCCGACTTAGAGATCGCAGAGAGCTGGTGTTTGGCTTAAAAGAAGGAAGGAGTTCTCTTCTTTCATTCGCGGTATAGTTTGTCCAGATCCGATTTAAACTTTATCCGCAGTGAGCCACCAAAGTGGATATGGAAAATCGGAAAAATACAAAGTGAGCCACCAAAGTGGATATGGAAAATCGGAAAAATACAAATTTTCGAATTTTTCCGATCAGTCGAAAATACGGTTAGTTTTTCGATTAGAGGCTTAGTTTAGCCGTAAAACGCAATTAAAGTTTTCTGGAGGAAATCGGCCATAAAATCCGACTTAGAGATCGTAGAGAGCTGGTGTTTGGCTTAATAGAAAGAAGGAGTCCTCTTCTTTCATTCGCGGTATAGTTTGTCCAGATCCGATTTAAACTTTATCCGCAGTGAGCCACCAAAGTGGATATGGAAAATCGGAAAAATACAAATTTTCGAATTTTTCCGATCAGTCGAAAATACGGTTAGTTTTTCGATTAGAGGCTTAGTTTAGCCGTAAAACGCAATTAAAGTTTTCTGGAGGAAATCGGCCATAAAATCCGACTTCGAGATCGTAGAGAGCTGGTGTTTGGCTTAAAAGAAAGAAGGAGTTCTCTTCTTTCATTCGCGGTATAGTTTGTCCAGATCCGATGAAAACTTTATCCGCAGTGAGCCACCAAAGTGGATATGGAAAATCGGAAAAATACAAATTTTCGAATTTTTCCGATCAGTCGAAAATACGGTTAGTTTTTCGATTAGAGGCTTAGTTTAGCCGTAAAACGCAATTAAAGTTTTCTGGAGGAAATCGGCCATAAAATCCGACTTAGAGATCGTAGAGAGCTGGTGTTTGGCTTAAAAGAAAGAAGGAGTTCTCTTCTTTCATTCGCGGTATAGTTTGTCCAGATCCGATGAAAACTTTATCCGCAGTGAGCCACCAAAGTGGATATGGAAAATCGGAAAAATACAAATTTTCGAATTTTTCCGATCAGTCGAAAATACGGTTAGTTTTTCGATTAGAGGCTTAGTTTAGCCGTAAAACGCAATTAAAGTTTTCTGGAGGAAATCGGCCATAAAATCCGACTTAGAGATCGTAGAGAGCTGGTGTTTGGCTTAAAAGAAAGAAGGAGTTCTCTTCTTTCATTCGCGGTATAGTTTGTCCAGATCCGATTTAAACTTTATCCGCAGTGAGCCACCAAAGTGGATATGGAAAATCGGAAAAATACAAATTTTCGAATTTTTCCGATCAGTCGAAAATACGGTTAGTTTTTCGATTAGAGGCTTAGTTTAGCCGTAAAGCGCAATTAAAGTTTTCTGGAGGAAATCGGCCATAAAATCCGACTTAGAGATCGTAGAGAGCTGGTGTTTGGCTTAAAAGAAGGAAGGAGTTCTCTTCTTTCATTCGCGGTATAGTTTGTCCAGATCCGATTTAAACTTTATCCGCAGTGAGCCACCAAAGTGGATATGGAAAATCGGAAAAATACAAATTTTCGAATTTTTCCGATCAGTCGAAAATACGGTTAGTTTTTCGATTAGAGGCTTAGTTTAGCCGTAAAACGCAATTAAAGTTTTCTGGAGGAAATCGGCCATAAAATCCGACTTAGAGATCGTAGAGAGCTGGTGTTTGGCTTAAAAGAAAGAAGGAGTTCTCTTCTTTCATTCGCGGTATAGTTTGTCCAGATCCGATGAAAACTTTATCCGCAGTGAGCCACCAAAGTGGATATGGAAAATCGGAAAAATACAAATTTTCGAATTTTTCCGATCAGTCGAAAATACGGTTAGTTTTTCGATTAGAGGCTTAGTTTAGCCGTAAAACGCAATTAAAGTTTTCTGGAGGAAATCGGCCATAAAATCCGACTTAGAGATCGTAGAGAGCTGGTGTTTGGCTTAAAAGAAGGAAGGAGTTCTCTTCTTTCATTCGCGGTATAGTTTGTCCAGATCCGATTTAAACTTTATCCGCAGTGAGCCACCAAAGTGGATATGGAAAATCGGAAAAATACAAATTTTCGAATTTTTCCGATCAGTCGAAAATACGGTTAGTTTTTCGATTAGAGGCTTAGTTTAGCCGTAAAACGCAATTAAAGTTTTCTGGAGGAAATCGGCCATAAAATCCGACTTAGAGATCGTAGAGAGCTGGTGTTTGGCTTAAAAGAAAGAAGGAGTTCTCTTCTTTCATTCGCGGTATAGTTTGTCCAGATCCGATGAAAACTTTATCCGCAGTGAGCCACCAAAGTGGATATGGAAAATCGGAAAAATACAAATTTTCGAATTTTTCCGATCAGTCGAAAATACGGTTAGTTTTTCGATTAGAGGCTTAGTTTAGCCGTAAAACGCAATTAAAGTTTTCTGGAGGAAATCGGCCATAAAATCCGACTTAGAGATCGTAGAGAGCTGGTGTTTGGCTTAAAAGAAAGAAGGAGTCCTCTTCTTTCATTCGCGGTATAGTTTGTCCAGATCCGATTTAAACTTTATCCGCAGTGAGCCACCAAAGTGGATATGGAAAATCGGAAAAATACAAAGTGAGCCACCAAAGTGGATATGGAAAATCGGAAAAATACAAATTTTCGAATTTTTCCGATCAGTCGAAAATACGGTTAGTTTTTCGATTAGAGGCTTAGTTTAGCCGTAAAACGCAATTAAAGTTTTCTGGAGGAAATCGGCCATAAAATCCGACTTAGAGATCGTAGAGAGCTGGTGTTTGGCTTAAAAGAAGGAAGGAGTTCTCTTCTTTCATTCGCGGTATAGTTTGTCCAGATCCGATTTAAACTTTATCCGCAGTGAGCCACCAAAGTGGATATGGAAAATCGGGAAAATACAAATTTTCGAATTTTTCCGATCAGTCGAAAATACGGTTAGTTTTTCGATTAGAGGCTTAGTTTAGCCGTAAAACGCAATTAAAGTTTTCTGGAGGAAATCGGCCATAAAATCCGACTTAGAGATCGTAGAGAGCTGGTGTTTGGCTTAAAAGAAGGAAGGAGTTCTCTTCTTTCATTCGCGGTATAGTTTGTCCAGATCCGATTTAAACTTTATCCGCAGTGAGCCACCAAAGTGGATATGGAAAATCGGAAAAATACAAATTTTCGAATTTTTCCGATCAGTCGAAAATACGGTTAGTTTTTCGATTAGAGGCTTAGTTTAGCCGTAAAACGCAATTAAAGTTTTCTGGAGGAAATCGGCCATAAAATCCGACTTAGAGATCGTAGAGAGCTGGTGTTTGGCTTAAAAGAAGGAAGGAGTTCTCTTCTTTCATTCGCGGTATAGTTTGTCCAGATCCGATGAAAACTTTATCCGCAGTGAGCCACCAAAGTGGATATGGAAAATCGGAAAAATACAAATTTTCGAATTTTTCCGATCAGTCGAAAATACGGTTAGTTTTTCGATTAGAGGCTTAGTTTAGCCGTAAAACGCAATTAAAGTTTTCTGGAGGAAATCGGCCATAAAATCCGACTTAGAGATCGTAGAGAGCTGGTGTTTGGCTTAAAAGAAGGAAGGAGTTCTCTTCTTTCATTCGCGGTATAGTTTGTCCAGATCCGATTTAAACTTTATCCGCAGTGAGCCACCAAAGTGGATATGGAAAATCGGAAAAATACAAATTTTCGAATTTTTCCGATCAGTCGAAAATACGGTTAGTTTTTCGATTAGAGGCTTAGTTTAGCCGTAAAACGCAATTAAAGTTTTCTGGAGGAAATCGGCCATAAAATCCGACTTAGAGATCGTAGAGAGCTGGTGTTTGGCTTAAAAGAAGGAAGGAGTTCTCTTCTTTCATTCGCGGTATAGTTTGTCCAGATCCGATTTAAACTTTATCCGCAGTGAGCCACCAAAGTGGATATGGAAAATCGGAAAAATACAAAGTGAGCCACCAAAGTGGATATGGAAAATCGGAAAAATACAAATTTTCGAATTTTTCCGATCAGTCGAAAATACGGTTAGTTTTTCGATTAGAGGCTTAGTTTAGCCGTAAAACGCAATTAAAGTTTTCTGGAGGAAATCGGCCATAAAATCCGACTTAGAGATCGTAGAGAGCTGGTGTTTGGCTTAAAAGAAGGAAGGAGTTCTCTTCTTTCATTCGCGGTATAGTTTGTCCAGATCCGATTTAAACTTTATCCGCAGTGAGCCACCAAAGTGGATATGGAAAATCGGAAAAATACAAAGTGAGCCACCAAAGTGGATATGGAAAATCGGAAAAATACAAATTTTCGAATTTTTCCGATCAGTCGAAAATACGGTTAGTTTTTCGATTAGAGGCTTAGTTTAGCCGTAAAACGCAATTAAAGTTTTCTGGAGGAAATCGGCCATAAAATCCGACTTAGAGATCGTAGAGAGCTGGTGTTTGGCTTAAAAGAAAGAAGGAGTCCTCTTCTTTCATTCGCGGTATAGTTTGTCCAGATCCGATGAAAACTTTATCCGCAGTGAGCCACCAAAGTGGATATGGAAAATCGGAAAATACAAATTTTCGAATTTTTCCGATCAGTCGAAAATACGGTTAGTTTTTCGATTAGAGGCTTAGTTTAGCCGTAAAACGCGATTAAAGTTTTCTGGAGGAAATCGGCCATAAAATCCGACTTAGAGATCGTAGAGAGCTGGTATTTGGCTTAAAAGAAAGAAGGAGTTCTCTTCTTTCATTCGCGGTATAGTTTGTCCAGATCCGATGAAAACTTTATCCGCAGTGAGCCACCAAAGTGGATATGGAAAATCGGAAAAATACAAATTTTCGAATTTTTCCGATCAGTCGAAAATACGGTTAGTTTTTCGATTAGAGGCTTAGTTTAGCCGTAAAACGCAATTAAAGTTTTCTGGAGGAAATCGGCCATAAAATCTGACTTAGAGATCGTAGAGAGCTGGTGTTTGGCTTAAAAGAAAGAAGGAGTTCTCTTCTTTCATTCGCGGTATAGTTTGTCCAGATCCGATGAAAACTTTATCCGCAGTGAGCCACCAAAGTGGATATGGAAAATCGGAAAAATACAAATTTTCGAATTTTTCCGATCAGTCGAAAATACGGTTAGTTTTTCGATTAGAGGCTTAGTTTAGCCGTAAAACGCAATTAAAGTTTTCTGGAGGAAATCGGCCATAAAATCTGACTTAGAGATCGTAGAGAGCTGGGAAAAATTTCGTGTTTTTCAAATGACTCGAAAATAATCTTAGTATTTTGATTAGAGGTTCCTTAGCCATAAAATGCCTCTTACTGAATGTAGACAGTTTCATGGACTCCTCTAGCTCTTCTTAACCGATCTTCTAGTCTTCACCTCACCATATTCATTCCATCTATCTCTACCGCCCTCCCCTTCATGTCCACCCGACCACAATGAACTCTTAAACGGATATCTAAAGGTGCCCCTCGAACGAAAGCTCGTCATGTAGCCAAAAATTGCGGTAAAGGTCAAGAATTCGCGGATTTTAAGTGACGACCGTAAAGAAATTTAACGAAGCTTCGCTGTGTTGTTCAGTTCGGTTTAATTAGGCATTAAACCCGGCACTGGGCACCAAGGAGGAGTTGTAGAAAACGATGAAGAAGAGGAGGAAGGGCGAGTGCGGAAGAAGAAGAGCGAAGAGACATCGTTTGGTGGACAGCTTTTATTGAAACAATAAAGCCCGCTCATTCACTAAGGTTTGTTGCCAAAAAACATAACAAAAAAAACAACAAACACAAGAAATACATTCGCAATCACAACAACATTATAGCATTTTTAATGTTCTTTCGTTCATTTCTTTTTTATTCTCTTTTTTGAATCCCTCTGGCAACCCTGGCATCGTAATTCTATGCAATTACAATAAACACAATGTGATGACAAAAGAGCAGGAATGTTATTGTTGTTTTTGTTGTTGTCGTCACTGGATGACACATCAACAATAATAATAACAACAACATAAACAAAAATAACAACAAAAATAAAAACAACTAAAAGAACAACAAAAACAAAAAAAAAATAAATTAAAACAACTAAAAGAACAAAAAAAAAAAAAATAAAAAATAACAACAAAAAATAACAACAACAACTACAATAACAATTGCATGTTGATGAAAAGCGCAATTTATTGTATTTGTATTGTATTCTATTGTTACTTTCATTGTTGTTTTAATTAAAGTCAACACAAACATTGACGAAAGGACAACGCGAAACTCCCTCGGTGACCTCCTCCGCCCACTCCCGAGGGACGAGGGTCGGTTGGTTGAGTTTTGCAAACATGGACGACGAGGCAAAATAAAGGCGTCGACTAAGCGCGGAAAGTTGGCAACGCGAGTAAACAAGTCCGATGGGGAGGAGGGGCAAGAAGAGAGAGAGAGGAAAGAAGAGATCATGATGATAACAGGTTGGGAATGGAGGCGACATTAGGACGATTTGTCGAGGTTCCAGAGTGAAGAATATCCATATTTTTTGATATTGAAACACATTTGCTATCAAGTTTCGTCATTCTCCTTAACTTCAACTAAGGTTCCTCCATCCCTTACTTGAAAACCATCTGAAACCTCATTCCGTCTCTCTCATTTAATCCCGTTTTTCTTTTTTTTTCTCTGCGAATTTCTGTGGTAAGCGGAAAAATCTCACCCAACTTCCATTAATCATCATTTTCCACAGCAATCGATTCTTCCGGTTCCCCTTCAGCCCTTCTTTCATTCTGTTTCTCTTCTTATTGCTCTTTTACTCTACTCTTTTCTCTTCCCTCTACTTCATTGTTTCCGGCAAAAGTTTACTCATCGTCGTCTCCTCCTCTCTTCCTGTTCAATCGCAACCACGAAAAGCTGGCTGACTTTCTTTTAGTTCACTTTGTTTTCCTTTCGTTTTCCTTTTAACCTCGTTCACTTCACCATACTTTCCTTCATCTTTGCCCCTCTCTCGATCAAAACTCTCCCTCTTTCTCACCACCCACCAATTGCTCCGACTAATTGCTCAAGAGTTACAAATTTTTCGTCCTCAACCCCTCCTCCTTCTCCAACCCCTTGCCCGAGTCGACTGCGAAGTAACGATAAATCATTTTTCAGCCAAGCGAGAGAAATCGCAAAATTTGTAAAAATTGAAAAACGACCAAAGAAAATGAAAACGAAAACAAAACGATATCAAAAGAGTCAAAAAACTGTTTCGAAAAATTACGGGGTGGAATCGTGAAAGGCAGAGGGGTGAAGAGAGAGGAGAGAAGAGAGAAAGAAGAAGTGGGAGAGGGATGGAGAATGTAGAAGTAGACGAGGTCGTGGTGTGTGAGAAGCGGAAGTGGGAGTCTTCTTTTAATTCCGAGTTCTACCAACGCCTCCAGCTGAATGAGGTCTGCAAGGGTTTGGAAAATTCAGAGGAATCAATAAAGTAATAAATAATAAAACACAACACAAATTGATCAAGAAATTCCTGAAGTTGCCGAGAGTTTTCATACTGAATTTATTAAACCATTATTTCAGAGATCTTCTCGATCTTTGGCTTGAAGTAGGAGTTTTTTCTCTTATCTTTTTCTTTCCATTTATTTTTCTTTCCTTTTATTTGTCTTTTATTTTCTTGCATTCTCTTTCTTTTCAATTTGTACTCCTAGAATTTTTTATCAATTTTTCCTCTTAGAAATCTCTGTGACCTTGTTATTTTCAATGTTCACAACTCGAACACTTCGGGTCACCAACTCTCCCTCGCCTTCCCACTTCACCTCCTCCTTGTTGCCTTCTCGTCAACTGTCCAAAGCCCACCTCACGCCCCTCGGCCTCTCAAAGCACACTTCCATTTGGAGTCGAAACCAATTCTAACTGAAACTAATCCAGATATGTTGTTGTTGATTTGCTTTTGTTATTATTTGGTTCACTTTTGGTTCTTTTATTGTAAAAATTTGTTGGTTTTGGAAAAATGTTGTTCTTGTAAAATGCCACGATATTATTATTTTTGTAAGAGGCCTTGTTCTTGTAAAATCCTTCGTTATTATTGTTTTTACAAAATTTTCGTATTCGTTGTTGTTGTTTTTCAAAAGTCCTTCGTTATTGTGTTTCTGTTTTCTCCTCTCTTTTCCGTTGACATTTACTCCACTTCGACACTTCCTTCACTCCTTCATCCTGTCAATCGGTGAACTCGAGCACTCGGCCATTCAGTGGGTGAATCCGTCTGTCTTTCTCGATGTCTATCTGTCTGTCTATCTATCTGCCTTTCTCTATGTCTATCCTGTCTATCCGTCTATCCTTCTGTCTGTCCGTCCATCGGTCGACCAGTCGCTCGCTCGCTCGTGTTGGACGCTCGGTCAGGATGTGTGTCAAAGTTGAATGCAACTCATGCTGACAATTAAGATCATACATATGAATGTGTGTGGGTGGATGGTTGCTTGTGTGTGCATATATGTGAGAGCTTTGTTGGGTTTGTGCTTTTGATTGGGATTTTCCCCCTCACTCTCACTTTATCCTCTCTGCTGACCTCTTTTCTCCAACCCCCCCAAGGCGGATGTCATCCTGTCGGGTTTTTTTGTGATATTTTTAGAAATTTCGATTTTCACCGCTGTCCGCCTCCGACCTTTGTTGATTTGAGCCCTGGTGCGGTGAACCTTTGAAAGCGACTTAAATTGTGTCTACGACGACTTTTTTCCTCGTGCTTGCTCTTTCTTTTTCCAACCCTTAAGAACCTCTCTCTGGGTTCAATCGCTTCGAGACCCTTTGAACTTTCAGTTTCGCCCCATTTTAATTCTTGTTCAATCTGATGCCCTTTCTGTGTAGTTTTTTATTCGCTGGGTCCGTAATTAATTACACTTACTTTCAGTTTCCCATTTTTAATGCTCGCTTCTTCATCGCTCTGACTCCCTTCTCTCATCCCTTCTCGCTCATTCACTTCTCTCTCCACCCTTCTCGCTTTACCATTCTCGGTCCTTCTCTCTCCTCCTCTCTTCTCTCCACTCTTCCACACTTAGTTCCGTATGCAATCTTTTAATTTGCCCCCCGTCTCAAGCGTTTTCCTTCGCTGTTTTTTTTATATTAAAAAGCATTTTATTTGAGCCCAACCCCCTTTTCCAGCCCTCATCCTTTTCCTTTTCGTCTGCCTCTCTTACTTACTCCCATTTTGATGACCTCTGTTAAAAATCCAATTTCTCGTCATTTTACTTTGTTCCTCCTTCGTCATTCTCGCGCCTTCCGAATTCCGCCCCACCTACTCGTCACGTCTTTTTCTCCTTTCCGTCCTCCACATCTCATCCTCTTTTCCACCAGTTCATCCTCTCTTCCACCTCTTTTCCTTTCCTTCTTCTTCACCCTTAACCGTTGCCCTTTGAGTCCTTTTCTTTTCGCTCCCGTCTCATTTTGCTGCCCGTTTTCCTCTCATTCTGGAATTTTAATCGTTCTCGTCGTCATCGTTGTTTTTGTTGTTGCTTTTCTCGCATTATTCATGGATTCGTGTCGTGAAGGGGGGTCGAAAGAGAGTGAGACGTGGAAAGAGGAAGGAACGAGGGATCGTTTCAATGTTTCGCTTTGCCGAACGCCACTTCAGCCACTAAGCATGTAATTAACGAAAGGATTTCAAGGATCCAAGGATTTTTCTCTCCTCGCTTTCTCTCTATCTCTGTCCGGCGTTCTGTCGCTGGACAAATTGGACGCATCTTGTGGTCACTTTAATGAAGCGAGGAAGAGGAGGAGGAAGGGAGCTTGTGGTCGTGAATCCATTAATTGATGAGAAAGTGGCGAATAAAAAAGTCGTCTGCTGGAGGAAAATGGAAAATCTCTTTGAATAACTATCGGGTTTTGAGGACAAAAGGTCGCCGATGGATGAAATGAGAAAAATATTAATTGAACAATGGTCATACAAAAACAATTCAAGAAGTTTGAAATAAAACTACAAATTATGATAAATGGAAAGTAATGGATACAAGTTAGTTGAATATGACAGAAAAAGGCTGAAAAATAAATTAATAAAAGAAATAAATATTATTAAAGAAGTCATCGAATGAAAAATAACAAAAAAGAGGAAAATATTCAAAAATGTGTAAAGAAAATATGTTCAATTTGAAAATGCGAGAAAAAAGTTCAAAATAATACGTGGAGAAATAAATTGATAGGAAGAATAAATATTATAAAAAAAAATATAAATAAATTAGTATGAAGAATAAATATATTATTCAAAACTGTTCAAAGAAAAAATTAAAATTTTACTAACTTTCCATAAATCGTTCCCTACTTTTATTATTTTCCTTCTCATTCACTCAACTCTCATGAATGATGCACTTTGATGAACTAGAAATTTGATATAGCCACAGTGGTCGAGGTCCTTGGCCCGATTACTTATGTTACTTTTCCTTATTTTTGTTTTCCTATCCACTCTTGTCGGTGTTCCTTGCGATTCTCCCCTCCCTTCGCCTCGCTATGGCCACTCGTCGCCGTCGAGTGAATCATTAAAAGCGCATTTCGGCGTCTTGTTCAACGACATCGCCGTCGACTGCCAACATTTGGATGGCTCCCGCGCATCCTTCTTCGGTTCCATTTTACCAGGTCGTAAAACCAGCCACGCGCCTCTTTGAAAATGTCTTTTCCCCTCTTGGCCTCATCTTTGTTCCTTCCTTCTCACCATCTCTTGGCCTTCTCTCTGTTCCCTCCTCCTCCTCACCTCATCTGTGCTTCGCTTACAATGGAGTTTTGTCTCTTCTTTCGTTTCTTTTTCCATTCGTCTGCCCTTTGCCTTTTCTTCGTTGTATTCGTTGCCAAAGGGTTCGCCGATTTCCGCTCTTTTTGTCCTGTTTGGCAGGTCACCAGCCTGTTCAAAGGAAACGTGTTGACCAACAACAACTTCAACAACAACAACAATTTCAATAAGAACAAAGGCAGACTTCGGCACGTGGATCCATCGTTTGCCATCCTCCATGGATTGGTATGAGGCGAGAACTTCTCGAGGTCGCCGTCGATCGAGTATGGAGCCAATAAAATTGTGTGTGGCAACGCTGGATGCAATACCAACAACAACAGCAACAACAACAGCAATAGCAATAATAAAGGAAATGTACCAAATGGACGATGTCTGTCCTTCGGTATGTCAGACATTTCCAACTCCAGCCGAGAGATGACAGTGAAATTTTTGGCAACTCCAACATAAGACCGTTGGCAACACTGAGCAACGCATGTTGCTCACTCGAAATTCAAAAATACGAGATTCCCAATTAAATTTATAGAAAACTTTTGTCGTTTATACGGTGCGGTTTGTGGAATTTAAATTTAATGGACAGCTCTTTAATTGGATTCTTGATGGGCAGATCAAAAAAATTTGACTGGCCGTTGGCAACGCGGACATATTTCGATTCGCTGCTAATGCGAAGAGCGTCGTTTCTGCCGCGTGAATGATTCGATGGCCATTTAAATGATAATGCGATTGGCAACGCCGCAAACAAGGACTTTCACTTTCCATCACATTTCACTCGACCCTCTGGCAACGCCGTGCTGATTGTAATTTTATTCTAATGAGATGCTGTGGAAATTCTCGCAAACATATTGTGATGTCAAATTTGATTTATGAAATCGGAAAAACGGAAGAATTAGACTTTATAATATTTTTGAATTTTCCAGTTATTCAATAAAAAAAAGAATACACATTTATCTGCATTTGGCAACGCTTTCAGAACAGTTAAGCCGTCGAAAACAATTTTTAGTTTTTATATTCTTCAAAATGAGAAGAAAAAGAGATATCCAACTCTCTAATGCGTGTGAGCCTCAGTTGGCAATGCGAATTCATCGAGAATGCCGGAAATTACGGTGGCAACTCTTTCTCGTCTGCCCTAATTTAATCCCCCTCCTTCCCTGAAACCACAAATGGTTGGCAAATCGGTCAAATCGCATCACAATCAATTGTTCGCCAGGCCCAGCCGCAAAACTCGTTTCAGCCATTTCGTCACTTTATTTACATATCTATGTATGTGTGTGTACACACGACCATGGATAGTGCCTTTGTGTGTGAGTGTGTGCGAATCTATTTATCACGATGTGTGTGTGTGCGTCCTCGTCCGAAAATCCGCAAGGACCGCAAATTTTGCCAAAACGTCTGAGGCTGCTCGAGGAACGAAGTTCTTCTCGTCCCTTTCGCTCACGCCTCCTCTCAATCACGCCCCCTCTCGCTCACGCCCCCTTTCGCTTCCCGCCCACTATCGCCTACCGCCCCTTTTTCCACCCGCCCACAACCACCGTCCTTCACTTTGACGTCCCCTTCGGTTTCTTCCGCCTGTCACTCAAGCGAAAAGTTGGCAACTCGGCGGAATAGACAGCCAGACAGATGATGGAGTGCCGGACATTTCAAGAACTTCCTTGGGGAGGTCAAATAAGGAGGCTTATGACCTTGTGGTCAAGTCCAGCGGTTCGAGGGACCCCAAACTACAATCAAATGAGCTCGAATGAGTTCAAACTCAGAAGAGAAATCATTGAGAGACACAAATGATAACGAAGTTGGGTGAAAAATTAGGCCCATTAAAGAGTCCTCATCGGTGGAACCTTCGTCCTCGGTCGCCCTCCAATCGCGATCCAGGCCGGAGGTTGCGGCCCTTTAACCTGTTGGCCTTTCGTGTGACAACCGAATGGCCGCGAAATCATGTCGCGACACGCGAAACGAGTGTTAATTTCCATCTCACTCTTCCCCCCGCCCCCTCGACAGACCTTTCTCAGGTTCTGTTTTTTTTTTTCGTTCAACCTCAAAGCTCAATAAATATGGAAATTCGCGCGAAATTTTATTCGAATGTCGGTGATGAAGGCGAAGAGGGGAAGGTGTCGTTGGTCGTCGTTTGCATGTTGGGGCCAAATAAACCCGCCTCCTCCGTTGCCACGCCCCCCGGTGACCCCTGACACGGCTCAGTTTTTATTTTGATTTTCGATAATTTCTCGAAGCCTACCCCTCTACCTCCTCCTTCCGATCTCGCCATAACGCCGATGATTTTCCTTCATTTTCTCAAATTAACCATTTTATTTACCATACCTCGAATCTTCTCACACCAGCCGACTTCATTCATCCGAACCAAAAGTGGTCGCGGTTCGGTCGCAACTTTCAACTTTGTTGTGTAACATCGAACTTAGTTGTTAGGGTTCGGTTGTTGTAAGCGAGCAAAAGCTCTTTTTTGCCTCTCGCTTTCGACTCGTAGAAAGCTCTTTCATTGATAAATTACAACGGAGCACAGTCGTGGCCGCTAAAGTGAGACATTTGTGTGAGCAAAATTGACCATAGTAAACGAAACTTGTCGAATAAGTCAGATTTGTGTTTTATGAAATGTCTTGGGCTATTATTTCAAAATCACAGGTAAGAAAGATAATGTCAATATATTTTTTATAACTTTTTTTTTTCGTTCACATATCATTTTAATTCTTGACCTAGTATTAAACAAAATTTAAATTTGAAATTTCACTTCACTTTAGTTTTTGAGTAAAACATAATTTTATAGATTTCTTAATAGAGGTTAAATTAAGAGAACGATCTCTTTAATATCGAGTGTAACTTGATAGTCTCCTAACGATGCCTTTGAAACCCCTTCTTTGGGAACCTTCCACGATAAATCTTCCAAATCACCTACACTTCGCCTGTGCCGACTTCCTGTTACCACTCGGACTAAGCGACCGTCCTCTAAACCGCTTTAAATCTTCATTACCCTCATTATCCTTTCGTCCTCTCTCTCATCTCGCCTTCCGCCACACGCCATCACCATCGTCTGCCGACCACAAGAGTTCGGATTCGTCGTTTCCGCTTTCCGATGATTTTCGCACCGTTTTCATGGTAATAACAAGAATAACAGCAATGGTACCGAAAACCAACAACAGCAATAGTACCGAAACCAACAACAGCAATAGTACCAAAAACCAACAACAACAAGAGCTCCAAACCCAACAACAACAATACGAAGAAAAGCAATAAAATATGTCACAGCAAAAGCTGAAACGTGTGAGGAAAAAAACAACAATAACAGGAATAAATGCAGAAAAGCGAGCAGACGATAAATTTTTGGCTCTTAATGAGGTCAGCGTCAACGTGAAAAAGTGAGCTGAGGAAGTTGAAGGAGGAGGAGGAGAAGGAAAGGGGAGTGAATGAGGGGTGGGGATGGTCGAAGTGGATGAAGGATATGCATTCAGAAGCGTGTGCGGTCAGTGGCAACAAATATAGCTACAACTACAAAAACTACAACAACAACAGTAGCAAAAACCACAGTGGCAACAACAAAATCAGCATTAGCTTCTGGCGATATGGCGTTAGGAATGGTAATGTGACAATGACAACAACAAAACATCAAAAACAACAACAAAGACAACTCCAAAAACAAAGACAACAACAACACTAGCAACAACGACGTTGACAACAACAATGACATCGATAACAGCAGAACAACAACATCAAGAAGAAAACGTGCCTAACGAGCGTCAAACATGCTAGCAACGACAACAATTACAACAACAACAAAGGATACATCTGCAACATTTGTAGCGACAACATGTGACAACAATAACAACAACAACAAAAAGAGAAACAGCAGCAAAATGCGAACGACAACAGGACAATGCAGCAGCAGCAAAGTGGCCAACAACAACAACGTACATAAGTTCGCGTTTGTGTGAATATCGTCAACACACGCACACAACTGCATGCGTTGTTAACGGTTCACTTGTGATAGTTGTCATTGTTGTTGCTCATATTATTATTATTGTTGTACATACATATTATTGTTGATTTCGACTGTTGTTATTATTAATTCTCGTATTGTAGTTGTTCCGATTGCTAGTGTTGTTTTTCCTATTACTGTTGTTGTTGTTTATATTGTTTTTGTTGTTGTTTATATTATTGTTGTTCTTCCTTTTGTTCGTATTGTTGTTGTTCTTCCTATTGTTGCTATTCCTTACTATTCATTGTTGTTGTTGTTTACTTTTGCAGCTCACTTCGACAATAGATATGATTCCCAAAAACAACAATAACAACAACAACTATACTCATTGCGACAACTATGATATAACTTAAGAATACTTCAAAGGATCCCCAACAACAAAAACAACAACAATAGTTGCTGTCACTGTTGCTGACGACGACGACGACGTGCGTCATGACGACGATTTCTTGAGGAATGGACAAGAGGATGAATTGTGAGGAAGAGGAGGAGAAGAAGAAGAAGGAACAAAGCGTGTAATGTTGTTATTCTTGTTGTTGTTATTGGCATTGATGCAATCCTTGCTGCTGTCGTCAATAGAATGCACAATGAGCTGGATTTCAATGGAGTTGTTGGCGTTTTCAAATGATTGTTGTTGTGTTTTCAAATTATTCTTGTTGGTGTTTTAGATAATTGTTATTGGCATTTTTAAAATATTGTTGCTGTATTTGAAAATAGTTGTTGCTGTATTTTCAAATTGTTGTTATTCTCTATGTTGTAGTTCTGGTTATTCATTGTTGTTATTGTTATTGTTAGGGGTTGGAAATAATCGCTTGCATTTACCTCGAGGTCGCTTTCAATTAACGCGTGTCCCGACAGGTGACCACAACCACAAATGAACACAAACACACACATACAAGCACAAATACAAACGCACACACACATACACACATGCTCACCACTCATGACTTTCCACCTGACTCTTTGTTGTGGTTTCAAATATTCTTCGTTTCAACTTCGAACTCTCTTCTCTTTCTACCTTTCTCTTTTGCCTTTCCTTTGAGGTTTTCTTATCTGGTTTCTCTTCTTCTCCTTCCGCCTTTCGCCCTCCGCCACGTGATCTTCTTGTTTTCGGAATGGAAACCAAATCGAAACAACACCAACAAAAATCATCACGTAACAGACGACGAAAGGATGGAAGAATTTCGCCATTCATTTTCAAGCTTCGTTTAGTTTTCAAGTTTGGTTTAATGTGGTTGTTGTGATTTTAGTGTTGTTGGGATACATTTTGTTCTTGGAATTCATGTTATTTTTGGGTTACAAGTTATTGCTCATGAAGCTCTACGAATTGGTTCCTTTTACGCCCCACGCACGAGTTCCTAAATCGTCCTCCTTCGACCCATCCACGCCTTCCACAATCGGCTTCTCCTCCGATGATGACCTTTTGTGCTACAATACTAATGTTTGGGTATTAGTGAGTGTGTAGGTATGTGTGTGTGTGTGTGTGATTATGTGAGTCTCCGTTTTGCTTTGACGCTACCGTCATTTGGCAAAAACTCCGCTCGTCCCCGCCTCCGTCTACACCGGCGAGCCCAGGTGTGAACTTTCTCACGGCCCTCGATGTGAAGGAATTTCGGATTCGCATATTAAATATTAAAATCCTTCTACTTTGAAGTGTGCTCCCAACTTCGTCGTCTTCACCTTCTCTGCCTTTTGTTAGACCTTCACTCTACCTTGTTATTCTAATTGACGTATCAAAAATTCATTCGCTTCAAGTTCCCTCCCTTCACCAACTGAATTTAATTTTCAAACCCACATGGCAGTCGATTTACTTCACAATATGGTTAGTTTTTCCCGTTTAGCAATTAAAGTTTTCTGCAGGAAATCGGTCATAAAATCCGTATCAGAGATCATAGGGAGTTGGTAGCTGGCTTAAAAGAAAGGAGGACTTTAGTCGCAGTGAGCCAGCAAAGTGGGTATAGAAAATTCTAAAATTCAAAAATTCAAACCATGTTATTTTCAAATCGTTAATCGGAATGAACCAACTGAATAAGGTTATTTTAATGCCACCAGTGTCATCTGCTTTACCATCCTCCGAGGAGCCAAACGCTTTTTGTCCTTCCTCGACCTCCTCCGCACCACGAACAACATCTCACCCCACACAACACTCTCAGCTTCAGTGACCAGTGTTTGAACTATCCTTCGCTTCCTGCTCTCCGGATGAGCAGCGACCGCCATAAATACCCATTATATTGATCCTCCCAAGGTCGTAATTTTCACTAAGTCTGGGACTTTTTGTTACCTTTGTTAGCTTTTCATCGGTGTCCTTCTACGTATCATAAATTTTACGACACGTTCTCTGTCGCTCTCTTTATCTCTCTCTCTCTCTCAACCCAACCTTCTCCCTCGTGTACACAAAAACACATGGTATTTAAAATTTAAGGACTAGTCATCATTTATTTCGTAATTTCTATAGTAATTTCCTTCGCTACGCACTACAAATTCATTTTGATGTAACTACAAAATTCTTGTTGAATACTTCGCTTAACTACCATAACTATTAGATCCACAAACTTAAAGTAACTTCTTGTAACAGCTTGACATGGTCTCTGAGCTTAAAACTAGACTTATGAGGGTTTTTAACGATATTCAAGGGTTAATATGTTTCTTGTTCCAGGGGTTTTCATTATAATAATATGTGCTAAAGAAACAAATTCCTTGTTCAAAAGATAGTTCATAGTTTTATTATACTTTCAAAAGATATTTTATAGTTTTTTATACTTTCATACTTGACATTTTACGAATTCTAAGGAATATGTTGGGCTCTTTAAGATTAAGATAAGTTTGTCGATTTAATGTTCAATGTAAAATCTCGGGGTCATTTGAAGGACCTACAGTAGGTACTTGTAATTGATAACGGTTTCGCTCTATCCCGAGCTTCGAGCATCGCTGACCCTCTTCGAAGGGTGTCTTACATAAATAAACACCAAGACTTTTGAACCAAATGTCGAAAAAAAAACATATACACATAGGTAAAAAATAATACTTTGAGGAGACGGCTTAACATGTATTTAGTTGATAACATAAAGTAAAAGGAAATGTTTTCATAAAAATATGGAGTGGACGAGAGGGGCGACGGTCGCCCAGGGGAGAGGCCCGAAAAGAGAGGCGGGCTCCTCGCGGCCGCCGCCCACTCCTGGAATAAACAAATGGAATCATTGGAGGCGTCGTAGCGCTCGACGCGTGATCAAAATGAATTCGTCTCAGGCGATTCGTCACCCGCGCCACGCCTACTCGGCGACCGCCTCCACCTCCTGCTCCGTCGCCGTAGGGGGTTTCGTCAGGCGGATCAGAACCGGGTAGTGAAGGTCTTCGTCGTACAACTCGGAGCCCTGCAGTTCGAGGTGGCGCTGCCAGATGGTCTCGTTGTAGCGCTGCGTCAACGACACACGGAAGCCGCGACGCCCGCACTGCTCCACGAAGTGGGCCATCGTCTTGCCGCGTCGCGGAGCCATGATCAGGGCCACGCCCTCGGGCGCCAGATAGTACCAGATGGTGTCGACCAGGTCGGCGCGCGCCTCGTCGAAGAACAGACAGTCGGCCGAGAGGATCGTGTCGAATTTGGCGGCTTCGGCGGGCGCACGAGCAGCCGCCTGCTCCCACTTCAACACCGAACACTTGGTGTAGCACGAGAGCTCATTGAGGCAGACCGTCTTGCGGACGTTCTCCACCGAGACCTCGTTGCCGTCGGTCAGGTGGACGGCATAGGGGCGGGCGTACTTGGAGAGCATGAGGCCGGTGAGGCAGGTGAAGCCGCCACCCAGCTCCAGGATCCACTTGCCGCGGTAGGCGGCCAGGTCGGCGAGGACGAAGGCGGTGAGCGCCTCCTCGGAGGGCCAGACGCAGATGTTGCCGGTGTTGTTGAAGCCCATCAGGTCGCTGGCCGTCAGCTGGCGATCGACGTGGTGGATGTTCACGGCGAACTCCTGCTGGCCGGCGTCGTCGAGCTGGAGGCGGTAAGTGTACCAGTTCTCCGGTTTGCCCAGGCAATTGAGGCTCATGTGATCCTCGAAGCTGTCCTGTCGCAGCAGGTCGAACGACTTGAAGCGTCGCACGGACGCCGTTCGCTCCTCGCCCTCCTCCCCCGACGAGGAGACCGTCTCCTCGGAGTCCTTGCGCAGCACCTTGGCCAGGATGCGCCACCGCTTGCGCGCGTTCGTCTGCAGGTTGGGCGTGGCGGGCGGAGTGGGCGGCACATGAGACGACTTCTCATCGACGGAGGAGGAGTTGACGAGGGGGGCAGGGTTGACGTTGGTGGCGTGGTTGACAACGGCCCCGTGGTTGATCGTGGGGGCGGGACTGATGACGGGGGCGTGGTTGTTGACGGGAACTTTGTTGACGACTGGTGCGAATTTGGCGGCGTCCTTGATGAGGTGGCCGCCGCTCTCCTTGATCGTGTTGAGGGTGTTGTCGATGTCGTATTCGAGCATCAGCGAGATCGAAGACAATTGCTGGACGGCGGGAGTTGGGGCGGCGACATCGCCGGACATTGTTGTTGCTGTTGCTGCTGCTGCTGACGACGGCATCTTCTTCGACGCCATCGTTGTCGTCATCGTTGTCGCCATCGTCGTTGGATCAGGAAGTTGGCTTTGTACTAGAGTTGTGGTCGACATTGTGGCTCAATTTGATCTTGTGGTTGTTGTGAATGAAGTTGTTGTTGATTAAGTTGTTGTTGATTAAGTTGTTGTCGTCGTCTTGTAGTTGTTGTTTTTCCTATTATTTTAGTTTGCTGATGTTTCTTGCTGTTCTCTTTGTTGCTGTTTTCTCGGTTGCTGTTGATTTTGTTGCCGTTGTTTGCTTTTGTTGATTTTGCTTTGATATGATTTGTGTTCCCAGAGCTCGTCGTGTGCGACTCGCTTTTCACAGTATACTTTGGGGCGCCTTCAGACTCAAGTGCAACCTGAAAGAGAAAAAGAAAGAGACGGCATTAGACTGTGTTGTTTGCGCTTGGCTCGTGCAATAAATCAATTTCCACCCGAAAATCGTCCCTCTTTGCATCACCCTCTCTCCCCAAGAAGGCAGGTCCTAATTGAATCTCTCGCCACATGCAACTCCAATAATCACCCTCGGCCTCACTGTCGCCCACCCTGTGGTTTACCGTCGTCCTCCCTGCGGTCTCCATCATCTGCCTCGTGGTTCGCACCATCACCAAAGTCTTCTCCATCGTCTGTCTTTTCCCCTCAAACCATAATTTTCACTCAATCCCTCCGTTTCCTACTTTTTCTTCAATCCCTGCCTTTCCCTCAATTCCTCTGCATGGTCGCCTGCGATGAAAACTTTCTCCTCGAGCAGCTCTCACACGAACCTCAATCCCAGGCCGACCGTGTTGTTGTTGCTGTTATTGCTATCGGTGGAGCAATCTCAATTAGGATCTACGTCCTCCTCTCCCCTTCCCACAGCCACGCCCCCAGGTCGGAGGCACTTCTTGTCGCTCGGCAACACTTGCTTCATCGAAACTTTTTATATTTCAATATGAAAATATCTTCATATCGTTCATTTTTTCTTTAATATTTTCTTCGCAATATATTTTCTTTAATATTTTGCTTTATATAATATTTTGTATTATTTTTTGTTTAATATGTTCCTGACTATATTTTTTCTTGCAATATATTTCTTGCTATATTTTCCTTGCTCGCAATTTTTTTTCTTTTTATATATTTTTTATTTCTTTTTTTTTTTTCACTGCACGTGGCGAAAGTTCAGGAAGGCTTTGTGGCCAAAGAAATTAGAGAGCTTTCAAGTACTTATAGAGACTGAGGAGGCTCCTAGAAAGCCTTCGAAATGTGGCTTGGAAATAGTTTGTCAAGTTCATCCGATAATATCAGCTTTAGAGAATCAACTGAGTATACAGGGATTTTGTCGGAGCTGGTTATTAAGAAGAAATTATTTATTTTCAGTCAACTTCAACCAAGTTAAAGGAATTCTAAATGGAACTCTTGAGGTACCCAGTGAAGTTTCTTGAGAGAATTCTCGCCAGAATGTTTCTCAGTTTCGTCCATTATATTTAAGAACAGAAGTCTTTAAAATTAATGATTTTAATTAAGTCCTTCCCGCTGTGGGCGAGAATAAAATCCAACAATTGAGCTCTCGTTATTTCCACCATCCGTTTTAATGTTTCCTTTTTATTCCTCATTCTCTCTTCTCTCTGCTTCACCGCCGACTTTTTCTCCTCGTTCGTGGCGAGAAAGTTTTCTGAAATGTCCCTTTCATATCAGGCTTAACAAGGATATAAAATTGCGAGGCATTAAAAAGCGCTGAACAGCAACTTTTGCAGCAACGACAAAAACCATGGTAACTGCAACAAAATCAACTACAGCAACACAATCAACTAAAGTAACAAGATCGACAACAATGGCATCGTTCTACAACAACAATTACAACATAACTACAACAACAGCATTCAACTCACTTAACTAGTTCGCCCATAAAATGTGCAAAACTTACAAAATGTTCAATACAACAATAACAATAGCAAAAACAAGGATAATAGTTACGACAACAACAATGAAACTAGTGTCAATAATACTACCTACAACAATAACAACAAAAACAATAAGAACGACAACAACAATAACAACAACAATGATGACTACAACACTGAAGAGAATTCGAAAATTACCCGCAAACGGCAGAGAACTACAAAGTGGTAAAAACAACAACGTAGAATAACAACAAGAACAACAAAGTGGCTACAACAACAAAAACACCACACACACCACTGTCGCTGCTCTGTATGCAGTTGGCAACGCGAGCAACACTTCCTTCCGGCCCTAAATTTTCTTTCGGCGTGCTTCTTCTTCTTTCTTCACCAACACCTCGTCGTCGTCTGGTACTCCGGCGAACGCTTTCACGCGGTCTTGCTTTTCGATCGCTCTGTCTTTTCCTCTTTCTCTCCCCCTGAGTTCCCCTCTGAGGGGTTTCCTCTGGTCCACCCCGAGGCTCCATCCCTCGGTCATATGGCGGACGAACACAATGGCCGAGACAGCTCAACAAACTTGGCCGATAGCAGTGGACGGTGAGCCGTGGTGTGAGAGAGAAAGAGAAATGAGAGGAGTGCGAGAGAGAGAAAGAGATACAGGAGAACGAGCAACGACAGGCCAAGACTTGGATGCGTTTATTGCTCTTCGGAGTTTAATAAATTGTTTCTGAAGCACTTGCGAAATTTTTCGCTTGCTCTAGTTGTTTTCGCTTTTGTCTCCACCGCTCGTCCCTTCGTTCTCTCTCTAGCTCGTTTGTTTATTTTCCCCCACTTTTTAAATCGTTTTCTTGGCTTTTCGCGGTTTGTCTGGCCCTCATCGGACGGTAGGTCAGCAAGTTGCAAAGTGGGCCAAGCGCCGAAAGTTTGAATTTTTAAGCTTGTTTGCTCAGTCCTTCGTCTCTATTCTTCATACCATCACTTGTTTTATTCTTCTTCTACTCTGACTCTAGACGTGATAAGTATTTGTAAACTGAACGGAAATTTTTCTCCTCACTCGTCCCTCAATCATAGGATCGATTCTCTCTCCGAAACACCCGTGGCTCATGTTCAAATGATACATTTTATCTGGCCAATTTAATATTCTCTGTTCTCGATTAAATTTTCCCTTTTTCAATTCGCTAATAATGGGTCGATTTGACCCTCTCATGCCTCAATCATGTCGAAGAGGGTTCGCTTCGGGTCCTCAGCCCCAAACAAAAGGTCGAGGGTCAACGGTTCCTCTCATCCCAATTTGGGTCGAAAGTTCAACAGGGATGTTGGTCCCTCCTTCTCCTTTCTCGGTGGTGCTAATAATCTCCTAATGAGAGTGCCCGAGGGTCCATTGACTATTTTCGTCCCCAGACCGAATGATCAGAAGTTTTATTTATGGCCAAGGAACCCTTATCATCCTATGATAAAATTTTAATAACTTTGAAGTGTATTTGATTTTTAATTTCGTCATTGATTTACAATATTTTCCTATTATTTTCCTAGGAGAATATTTTCAGAAAGTTCAATAACATTTTTTTATTTTTTCTCATTGCAGATTATGGATTTCGACTATAGAAATAATCTTCTAAAAAATTATGAAATCATTTGAATTTTCTTTGCAAAATCTTTTGCCCACTTCAGCTAAAGCTCAGAATATTTGTAACTAGAATAGAAATCTACTCCAACTCTTCGAAGGTAATTTCCATGTCCTTGATATCCTACACCATCATCTGCATCCTTCTCTCTTTATAGCTCTCTGTCTACCCTCATATCATCCACTATCTCTCTCTCTCCCTCCCTGTCTATCTTTCTATCCTCTATCGTTACGTGCTCTCTCTCTTTCCCCCTCAATCCCTTATCGTTCTCCCCTGACGTGGAGTTCGTATTTGCTTTCGCTTTGATTGATTTTATTGCGAAAACGTGGTTCCCGGCTACAAATCGTTGCTCGTTCGGGTTTCAGTTGTTCTTATTGTAGTTGTTGGTGTTGTAGTTCTTTGTGTTTTTTGTTATATTAGTGGTTGTAGTTGTTGTTTTTTCCACCATTGTCTCACTTATCTGCACACGAGTATATTTCAGTCCATGGGTGTCTGTCTGTGTTTCGTGTGTGTGTTTGCTGATGTTTTCTCTCATGTCCTTAAACGCACCAGTCGTCGCACTGATATCTCTTTCCCCTCTCTCTCTCTCTCTCCCTCTATCTATCTCTCTTTCACTCAAGTTATCTGCCTCGTTCCCTCGAATCCTTCGACTCACCCATAAATCCCCACCACTAGATGTCGCCGTGACGATAAAAACAAAATATTTCTCCATTTAATTCTTCGTCTGCCGGATCTTCTCGTGGCTTTGCAGAGATTTGTCGGGGATTTGTTCGGGAATTTCCTGTGATTTCGTGGGCATTATTTTGATTGCAAGGTTCTCGCACTCGGATGAGCAGCTCTGATGAAGACGACTGAGAAATTGGAGTCGTTGTGTTTTTAAATTTGATTTTTAATCAAAATGGATCAGGATCAGGGACGTATGAGTGATTTTAATTCGATTCGAATTTCGTTCATGGGCAACGTGTGGACTTCTTGTGAAGGACGAACATTTCCTAGTGGAAAAAACCAGGTGTGATTTCCATTTGTTTCCCCTCTCTCTTTCTCTCTCTAAAAGTCCTTTTCCAATGAGTTCTCGAGCGATTGCCTCCGTAGGGAATTCGTCTGTCGCCTGTCGTTGCTCTCGCTCGTTTGTCCGATGAAAAGAGCAATCGACAGAACAACAGCAACAACAACAACAACCACATTGAGAGCAGCGAACACTATTGAATAAAACAATAACAAAAACAAGAGGAACTACAAAAACAATCCACAAATAAATTGCATGTCGATTTGTCTGCAGTTCGTGGTTTTTCCATCGAGGCTTTCGAATTTATTTTCCATCGAAATTGCATTTCGAGTCGAACGGCGACAATTTGTCTTTGCTGCTGCTAATGTTGTTGGTGTTTCTACTGATGTTGTTGTTGTTGGTGTTGGTGTTGTTGGTGTTGTTGTTGTTTTTTGAAAAATTATGGCAATTCAACTCCACTCAAGGGGCGTGGTCAGGGGGGCATGTGGAGTGGAGTGAGTTGGAAAGGACCAATAATCGAATTTGGAATGAAATTGTTTTTATTCACTCGCAGCCTGATTTCAATTCTCGGCACGGGTTGGAGAAATTTCAAAGAGAGAGATTTTATTTGAATTCCATCAATTGACCTTATTCCATCCACCCCTCGGCGCTCGAATTTCCATCTCTCTGTGCTTTGACCATAGATTTATTGGTATCCTGCAATCGACCGCCCTCTGGGACGGATTGTGTTAATTAAAAATTGTGAGATTTGCCTGCTCTTGGTCTTGTCTAGGCTTCCGATGTATTTTTACTTCCTTCCTTCCTTCCTTCCTTCCTTTCTCCTCTTCGGTCTCTTCCTCCTCCTTTCTCGTCTTCAGTCTCTCCCCCTTTCTCCTCTTCAATCTCTTTCTCCTTCTTTGACTGTGCGACAAACCGAAGGACGGACAGAAGGACGGACGGATGGACAGACGGACGTAAAGTTGGAAGCAGCTGCAATAACGATTCATCATCGCTTTATTTGCCATACCGATGGTTAATAACAGTAACAACGTCAACACATCGACGTCGACGACAACAACATCGATAACTTTAGCAACAACTTGAACGGCAACCATAAACATAACTACAACAAGGACAATGACAACAACAATAACAACAATGACAACAACATCGTGGTCACCAACAACAATAACAACTGAACAAATAACCACTGGCAAATGCGCGTTTTACGGCCACCGCTTGACTGGCTCCTTGGCTCCTCGGCTCCTCGTCGAGTGGGCGTGTCGATGAGGGGGCGGGAATCTTGCGTCCTCTCTCGGACGACTCGCTGGTATCTTGGTCGATGCCCCGCCCGAGGAGCTGGAGTCTCCTCCGACGCTGACTGCACGAGAGTGTTTAACTTTACGATTGCATTAAATTTATTGGCTGTGACTGATGCGCTGACGGCTCCAACCGGAAAGAGGCGTCAATGGAGTGAAGTTTGAGGAGGAACATTAATGGGATGGAGTCTGAGGGAAGGCGTCGCATTGAGGAAGAGGAGTTAATAACAAATTGAATGCGTTGGTTGGTGATTATGATTAATTGTTTGTGCCCTTTCACGATGTTGAATGGGGCGAGTGAGAGATTTTTCACCAAACTAATTGACTGACTTTTTGAAAGCATCGAATTTAGTGTGGCGAACAGCGAATTGAGTGACTCGAATACGGAATTGAGTGACTCGAATGAGTGACCCTAATAAAGAATTGAATGACTTAAATAAGGAATTGAGTGACCGAATAAAGAATTGAGTGACTAAAATGTTATGACTAAAGTAAAAAATTTAGTGTCAAAGAATGAATTGATTGAAGTTTTAAGGATCGCATCAAACGTGGCATGTTTCGGGAAATTTCTCTTTAAAGAACGACTCGTGAAGGTTTCCCGGAAAAGTAAGAAGAGCTCAAAGCGAGGCCCTTGACGAATGCCCGATGAAAGCGTTCGTGAAAAACTTTCAAGTGCTTCTCGAAAAGAACCTCACTCTCTCTCTCTCACTCGCACAATTGCCCCGAGGTAACCTTGAAAGTGCAGCGGGGCGTATGAGCAACAACTAAATTGATTTCCACGCATCATCGTTCACTCGCCTCGTTGATTCGAGAGGAGGTCCGCGAGTTCTCTACCAATTAAATGGATCCCGACGCCTTCTCCACCTCCCCGCTCCCTCAGCTTTGGCTGCCCTCGGCAACTGTTAACAGGCGCTTACAAAGTAATCAACGAGGCTTCGAAATGTTCCCAAGGCTTCGGGAGGCTTGAAATGATGATGAGGTTGTTCTTGTTGTTACTATTGGTGTTGGTGATGTTGTTGTTGTTGTTGTTATTACTCTTGTTGCTACTTTGGCTGTTGTACGACTTTCGGTTCCGAATGAAGCGAGCCGGGCAGGACTTTGTGAACAATTTCAACAACTCATTAAGTTTGCAAAACATAACCTTTTATTGCCGCCGACGGCAACAACGACGACAACGATGCGATGACGACGGCACAGACGGCGACAGAGACGACAGCGGTGACGACGACAGAAGAACGTTGCCATCATCATCATCAGCAACAACAATCCTTCTCAGCAACAACAATAAGAACAACAGCCTCTCCCTGTCGCCCCTGGGGAGCGAGAGTTTTGAGGGGTTTCGCAGCAAAATTGAATGAAAGTGTTTTGCGAGCGACAGGAATTTCTGAAAATATTTAATTAAGCGTGAGCCAAGGACGATGGAGACGCCTGCCGTTAAAAGCTCCGAGCTGGAGGATGATGCAGGATGTGGATTGGTTGAGGTTGACTTCAGGTTGACACCAAGTGGAAAAAGGTTGATTTATCAAATTGACCTCGTTGCACTCTCATGTCTAGAAAACAAGGAATTATTCTGAAGCAGATTGAACTAACAAGAAGCTTGTGATGCCAATTATTGTCAAGATCCAGGCTGGCTGAAACCTTTGGGATCCCTTCTTGAAGCATTTCATAAACCTTTTTGAATCGATTGAGATCCATTTTTGTGTTTCAGATCCCTTTTTGAAGCCAAGGAGAACCCTTTTGATGCCATTGAGAACCCGTTTTGAAGCCAATATAACCCTTGCTAAGACCATGTAGAACCCTTTTTGAACTCCTGTGAACTTCAAGCTCAAAATCATCACCTTCCTTGAGATCAGTTAACCGAGAGCGCGAGAGAACCTTGATGACGATGGAACTCGTGGTTAATGGCCTTTGACTCGAATCGCAGTTTAGCTTGTTGTTGTTTAGCAGTTGTTGTTTTCAAAGGTATTGTTGTTGTGGAGGTTGTTGTTCTCATCTCATAACACGAGTTCTCGAACTCCCGGCTGGTTCATAAATCAATGCCCTGAGCTAGACCGCGGCCCACCGCCCTCTTGACCTGCTGCTGGCAGCTTCTGACCTGGTCTAGACACGAAGTTTGTTGGCATCGCATCGACAGACGGACACTCCCACATAGACGCACGCACACTTTCACAAAGGAACAAGCCAACTCTCACACAGAAAGACACGGAATCACTCTAGCACTGGTTTCCTTCAGTTATCTGAAGAGAGTTTCGAACCTCAACGACTTCCGATGCTGCGTCCGGATTCCGTCCTTCTGTCGGTCCTTTTGTCTATCCTTCTGTCCGTCTTTCTGTCTGTCCTTCTGTCCGTCTTTCTGTCCGTCTTTCTGACCGTCTTTCTGTCCGTCCTTTTGTCCGTCCCTCTGTCTTATCATCCCTCCTTCTTTCGTCTGTCCCTCTCTCTGTCCCTTGAAGTTCGTGGCTCTCATCCGGCTATGCTTCGATCCCTTAGCAGTATCATGTTGAAAACAATAATAAATTCTCCCCTTTCTTTTCCTCTCCTCTCACGACCATGATGAGCCGCAACATGTGGAAACAATTTGTCGAAATATTTACAACAACACCTTGACGCAACCTCGGTGAACACCTTGTCGTCGTCGTCGTCCAACCTTCTCGTCACGAGCCCTTCGCCCCCCCTCCTCTCAAGCCCTCGCGATTCCCATCGTCACCACCGATGCATTCTTCATTATTTTTTTTGGTTGTTCTTGTTGTTGTTCTTGTTCTCTTGTTGTTTTTGTAGGTTATTCGTGCTCGTCGCAAGAAAATGCAAATTAAATTAAATTCATAAATGTTCGTTGTTCTTGACAAGCGGCAACAAAAACAATAATTACCAACAACAACAACAATAATATAAGAACAAAATCATGAACTACAAAAACAATAACTACAACAAAAGTATCAACGAACAATACAACAATAACAACAACAATTGCCACCATCACCACCACAACAACAACCACAACTATATTATGAACTCATAATTGCTTTAGTTGAGTAGTTTGTTGTTGTTCTTGTTTGTTGAGAACATTGTTGTTTTTGCAAATATTGTTGTTTTGTGACTATGACTATGACTGTGTTCGTATGTGTGTGTGTGTGTGTATTTGTGACTATGTTTTTAGGTCGTTCGAAGGCGCTGACTTTGTCGTCGCGTTGCCAAATTAAATTAAAGACCAACGACTTTTGGGGGTCGGCAGGGGAGAAGCGCTTGGTTACCACAGCAACAACAACAATACGGAATAATATACCAACAAGAAGAACCATAGCGAAGAAGAACAAGCAAGAATGACGATAACAACAACCATAACAACAACATTTATAACACCAACAACCATAACAACAACAACAACAAAATGAAATGTGTTTAACTTGAGCTCAATTTGGAGGATTTTTTGGGGATTTTCTCGTGGGAATTTCATCGAATGGATGGTGTGGGAAAAATTATTATTGCAAATTCTTCGGCGAGGAGAATGCGAGAAATTCTCGACCTTTGAGAAATTTTATTGTTATCGTTGTTCTTTCGCATGCAAATCGGATGAGAGAAAAATTCCTTCTCTCTTTCTGTCTCTTTTCTCGAAGTCAAATTGCTGGGCTCTTTTGGCTCATGGCAACAAGATTAGAAATTAGAATACAACAACAACAAATAGACAAAACAACTATCGCGAATTATTGAAAACATTGTAAAGCAAGCAAATAAACAAATTGGCGCGAATTTTTGAAGGAAATTGAAGGAAAAAGAAACTGAGAGGGGGAAAAAAACAAAAAAAATTCAAAAAAAATAAAGAAAAAGTGAAAATTCAAAATCTCAATATTTATAATTGTTTAAAAATATGCAAATATTCTTCTCGCATTGTTGTTGTTGTTAAATAGTTTCTATTGCTTTGGTTTTTGTTGTACGATTTATTTCGAGTTGTTTTTGTTATCTCTTTTTGTTGCTCTTTATATTGTTGTCATTTTTGTTGTTGTTGTTGTTTTTGCTATTGTTGTTATTGTTTGTTGTCATTGTTCTTTTTGTTGTTGTTATTTTTGTTGTTGTTGTTTTTGTTGTTGTTGTCATGACGCTCAACTCGGCCCAGCGCCGCCGACTATTTCCAAAAATAAGACCCGAGGCACAGCGAAGTCCGACGTCTGTCTGCCTGTCCGTCCGTCTGTCCGTCCGTCTGTCCGTCCATTTCTCTGTCTGTCCATTCGCTTGGCTATCGTCGATCCATTTTGTATATCCATCCGCTGTTTCTGTTCAATCTCTCCCTTCTTGATCAGCTGTGAGAGCGATGTTTTTTCCGTTTGATTTTCTTTGAAGTGATATTTCTCGATTTCAAATCGAACGAAGGATTCACCACGCCCCCTTAGTCAACCATGTCCCTTTAGTCAACCACGCCCCCTTTCTCACCCCCTTCCCGCTCACAGTTCTCTCCGTCGACCTTAAAACATTACAAATAAAATTATTTCCCTTTCTTCTCATTTAATTTCTCCCTCTCTCTCTCGATCTTCCTTCTCGCTCTCTGTCGACCCAGTGACCCACTCCCCTCCGTTTGTTCTTTTGTGCTAATCTGGCAACACTGTCGGCTCATTGTCACTCAATTGTCATTCTGTCGCTTATCTGCGAATCTCAATCTCTCAATTTCTCCCGTCGCCATCGTCGTCGAATCGAGTCGGACGAAAGCAACAACGACAACAACAATGTGAGAGAATCTGATAAATCGCTGCATTGACAAAGGCGATAATCAACAAGGACAACAACAATTGAAATTATATCGTAAACAACGGCAACAAAAACAACAACAACATGGCATCTGTCCATCTGTCTGTATGTCTGTCTGTATGGCTGTTCATATGTCTGTCTGTCTCTCTGTCAATCGCCCTCTGTTCGGTTCAATGCGTGATAGACAGGCGATCGACATGAGTTGGAGGGAAAGAAGTGAGATGTGAAGAAATCATGAAGAAGATGGTGAAGTAGAAGATGGGGTGAAAGAAGGCGGTGGGATGAAATAGAGATAGAGGAGAAGAGGAGATGAAAAGACGGGAGGAGAAAAAAAAACGATGGAGATGAAAAAAGAAGGATGTGGAACACAGATAAATATGCTTGAGAGAAAAAGATGGAGACAACAAGGGCCCACAAAGGGAAACTGAAGAAATAATATATGAAGAAAGAAAATATTGTCAAAGAATAGATGAAGAATGCTAGATGAAGAAAAGATAGATGAAGAAAGAATAGTGAAGAAAGAGAAAGCCATAAAGAAGACTGGATTATGGACTCTAAGATTTGCTGAATCCGATTCACACACGAAGACAGATTGAAGGATCTGTCGAAGATCCCGACGGTGAGTCAGATGAACTCGCAGCATTGAAAAGAAGGGTCACCAGAGGAAAGAAAGAGAGAGAACGATCTTTCGAGGATCGTTAAAGAAGTGAGAAAGAAATATATGGAAGTAAATAAAAGAGTAAAATATATTCATTGAAGGAGAAAATGAATTTCGTAGAAACTTTCGCAGGAAATGATAATTAATCATTAAGATTGAGTGTGTCTGAGTCTCTCTCTCCCCCTGGCTCTTTCTCATTCTCGTTCTCTTTCTCTCTCTCCCTCACCTTCTTAATTTCGATATTGCATCTCACGAGACTTTTGTGAAAACATTGCAAATGACTTGTAATTGATTTCGTCGTCCGGCGATGCGCCGAGGGAAACGAGTTCAGTCGATGAAACCATTTACATTTGTTTCCCACTCAATTTAGAGCTCGCTCCCTCTTTATCGCTATCCCTTTCGGTTTTTCTGTCTTTGTCCGTGTCACCCTCCCTCCCTCTCTTTTCCACTCTCTTGACCTCCCCTTCACTGATTTGGTTTTATTCATTTCGCTGCTGTTGACCCAGCGAGATCCAGTCCTTCGAATGTCCTTCGACTCCTGCTCGAGCACCAGAACCCCATCTTCAACTCAATTAACCTCATACCTCTTTTTCACTCTCCCTCTCTTTCTCACTCTCTCCCTCTCTTTCTCACTTTCTATCATTCTCACTCTCTCTTCCTCTCTGTCGATCCCCAGACTCTGTTTCTCCTCCTCTCTCTCTCTCTCTCTCTGTCTTTTCATCTCCTTCAGTCTTTTCCATCGTCTATTTTTCTTCGGGTCCCTCGCTGTGAATTCCCTGCACTTTGAGCGTTCAAATGAGAGCCAGGCGACCTCTGCGATTGCATGTCTCCCTCTCTCTTTCATTCCTTTTCTCTATATTTTCCACCATTTGTCTTCTCTTCTGATACGTGTCCTCCGGAAGGACGCTCGCCCCCACATTGTGAGCGATAAAACGATCCGCCGGCGATGCTGCGAGAAGCGAGAATTTGAGAACGGGAAGAATCGTGCCAATTGCTACAAAAAGAGACCGAGAGAGAGAGATGACAAAGGAGAGAGAGGGAGCGAGACGAGGGAATAAAAAGTCATTAAGAACATGAGCAGGGATCGACGATAATTTACATCCAGAGCGAATGACGAAAAATAGAGCAAACGAGTGAAAAATAATAGAAAGAATAGATGGAATGAAGAAGTCAGAGTGAAGAAGTAGCCAGAATGAAAAATAATTATATAGGGATCTGAATTGATCTACAAAGAGGACTTTGGTTTAAAGAGATGTTCACGCTCATCTCTTTAAAGCAAAGATAAATCTAGGTCTCTCTCTCTCCCTCTCTCATTCTCCCTTTCTTTGTCTAATATTTGAAGATTTATGTCCGAGACCCTTTTCGCCAGGTCTTTTGCTGTTGTTATTTTCGTGGCCGTCGATCTTTTTATAAACCGTTGGCAACGTTCGAATCCGAGTCCGAGTTCGCGTCGTCGGTGCCTCGGATTTCGGTGTTGATGCTATTGTTGTTGTAGTGATGGTTATGTTATTGTTGTTGTTGCGAACAATTGCTGCCAAGAATTCGCGCTCATTTTAATTGCATGTCACATTAAGAATTTCTTCAATTAATTAATCGATTGCGCAAGAAGGCAACGAAGACGAAGAACACGATAACGAAAATAGACACAAGGCGAAGGTGGTGAGGAAGAAGAAGAAGAAAATTGGCGCGAATTCACCACGACGAGGTGAGTTGAAGGGATTATTTTTGTATGATGGTCGAGAAGACAAAAGGAATTTGCCAAATTTTGCAATAGAAGATAAATTTAAGAACATAATTTCATGGTTTGGAAAAATCAATCAAGTGAAAATGATCTTAGGAATAATTTTATTTACATATTTTGTTATTCAGCCCAATGAGGTGGATATGATGAAAGTTATTCACCACAATGAGGTGGATACGATGAAAAAGTGCTGAAATTCAAACTCTATGTGATATTTTCTAAGGAAACTGAATGATGAAACGGAGAAGCCAAAAAATCAGAAGCTAGAGGTTGATAGGAAAATAAAGAGGGTGGGTAACAAGAAAGCAATAGAGACAAAAAGGGAACTGAGAGAGTGAGCGGGATAAATTGAGGTGAATTCAGTGGAAAAAATCTGTTGCTGAGGTTTCGCTAACAAATGCACAAAAACACACACGCGTGTTATCAAAACACACACGCACAATAATATTCACTGATTGTTGTTGTTCTCACGCACGATTGCTCAAATTACAAATGATGTTGTTTTTGTTGTTGTTGCATTTTTTATGAGCGAAAAAAATTGATATGGAATTCACGCACATTCACGACAACAACATCAACAACGATTACGGCAAAAACGGTTGAGAACAATAACAACAACACTAACAACATTGAGAACATCTACAACAACAATCTGAACGATTATTAAGCCAATGGCAATAGCAGCAACAACAACGACAATGAGAACAAAAGTAGTATCAATCACTCTGTCACAATCGCAGGTTAAAAGGATAATAAACAACAACGAGGGAAGTTACAAAAACAACAAAAACAAGACCAACAACAACAACAACGAGAAGAACTCCGCCACCTCAAAACGGAAATTGAATTCCATGACAGTGGGTGGAGCAGGAGGACACCACCCGCCTCCCTCTGACACGCCTGAGGGTCACTCGTCGAGTCATTAAAAGTCCATCGATTGCGAACAAATGATTATGAGCGGCAATGGCCGATGGGTGGAGGGGGGAGGAAGAAGGTGGAAGAGAGAGAGAGAGAAAGAAGAGGTTGCCGAACTGCGTCGACCCAACCCGATCCAATTCAATCCCACCCCACTCCACCTCATTCGTTCCTCCTTCGCAATCGTCCTTTGACAACGATGAGCATTAACTTTGTTCTTGTCGTTATTTTTTTTGTTGGGGGGGGAAGTATTGACAAAGTGTTTACATGTGTGTGAGTATGTGTCTTAGTATGGGTCGATATATATGTGTGTTTTTCTGTGTGGGAAATGAACAGATTTTGAAGTATTCGTGCGTGTGATTCAGTCAAGTTCATCCATGACCCTCTCTTTTTCTCACACTACATACATTTCATTCATCCTTCTTTCTCTCACTCTTTCACTCTCTCTCTCTTCCACCCACTCTTCTCCCTTGCCCTGGAGACTTTGTTGAAGCGAAATCTAATTTGAAATCAATAAAGAAAGAGAGGGCGGCTGATGGCGGGGGAAGGATTAATGAGAGAGAATGAAGAGGCGAGTGAGAAGGTCGTGAGAACGAGGGTCATGAGAACGAGGGACGTGAGTATGAGATGGAGGAGCGACAGACAAAGAGAAAGATAGATAGAGAGAGAGAGAGAGAGAGGGAGAAAATGAGACAGGTGCTCGAGGGCAGTTCGTGTCCGGGAAGGACTTTCGAGTGCCAGCCACGATTCGAGCGCGACCGAATCTGGACGCGATAAGGCACGGGTTCGGTTCGTTTGGGGTCGGCGCCAGTGGTTGATGAGGCAGGGGGTGGAGAGGACTCGCGAGGTGGAGAGGATTCGGGTGGTCGAGGTGGATCGAGTGGGCGTGGCTCTCAATCGAATGTGGCCGCCGACGGCCAAAGCGTCGTGCTAACGAGGTCGAGTTTTCGGCGCAACAACTGGGGTGGGCAACCGTTAATTTGTGAGCGACGGCCGAGGATTTCGGATCTCTTGTGAACAGAGACAGGCGGAGACTTTGAAAAGGGTTCCTGTTGATGGCAGGATTTAAGGATTCACCAGCGGTGGTTCACAGAACTCGTCGGCAGAGAGAATTTCAATCTTCCCACGACCTGTCTTTCCTTCGTCCTTGGCTCTCATCTCAATTAATTCCACAGCCACATCGAAGGAAATCCCCGTACACAAGAGTTTGGGCTGAAGGCGCTTAAATTTGAAATTCAAATTAAGAACCCAACGAGAAAGCAGTAAGAGTTAGAGTTAGAAGGAGAGTGATGGTAAGAGTGAGAAAGAATGAAAGCCTCTGGCATGCTTTCCACAAATATTTATGACTTGGCGAATAAATAATTGAATTCCTGTTATTTGGCAAACTTCTCTCGCACTCCCATCTTCCTTGCTTTCTTCTACTTTCATTCTTCATCCACCACCTCTCTCTCTTCCCTCTCTCCTCCCTCTCTCTCCGTGACTAACCATCTTGTGGCGTTGCCACATCTTGCAGAAAACAAGCCCCAACTGAAGTTTTCCAATGCCTCGGGCACTTCCGACGATTTGTCGCCAAGTTCGTGACTTTGACTTCTCCCTCGATCCGCACCTGGGCCACGCCCCCTGAGGCGAAGACGAGATTATCCAACAACTAACAACAATAACTACCAACCACCACTACAACAACAAGACCCTGCACACAGAGTGAAAACGACACCGTGGCTGAGGTGACTGCGGAAGAACTTAAGAAGCGGAAAAGAGTCGACGGCCAAAAGATTAGTTTCTCTCTCCATTTTTTCTTCCTTCCTTTCTTTTTCTCTCTTTCTCTCTCTTTCGCAAAGCAGACGGTTTCTTTTTACCACTAACGGCGTGAGCGAGAAGCCAGGAAATAGAGAGGATGACAACGAAAAAGAGAGGAAAAAGGAAGGGTGCAAGGAAAAGAGAAAGGTCGAGAGAGAGACGTGAAAGTTTTTTAATTCACGGAAAGATTTCCCGCAATTGGATTCGAGTCCCGGTGAAAGGGCGGAAGAGCGGAAAACTTGAAGCGATTGCGGATGGTTGGGAAGTGATTCGGTCTAATGTGGATTAACTTGGTCAAAGTTGGGTAGAACTAGAACGAAAAAACAACTCTCGTTGGTAGGAAGATATCCTAAGAATTGTAGGAATTAAAAGAGTTTGTGGTCCAGATTCCTGGAATGAATCCAAGATTCTCGTGATACTCAAATGGAAATAATTAATTGAGACAAAATAAAGTCTTGTATCATCAACGATGTTTAATTTGTATTCTCCTTGATTGCGATGAAGCGGCTTCTTTCAAGAGAAATTCCTAGAGATGAGCGACCTCCATGAAGGACGAAGCTGCTGGAGGAAGTTATATTGAGGATCAGCAGAATCCATCGAGGATTTATCTCTTTTTTTCCACAAAGCGAACAAAGGCATCCACGGCGTATGAGCAACATCCATCAAGTGAAGGGTTGAAGTTTAAAGGATTTAATTCCATGTTCAAACGACAAAGCGACCTTTAATTGAATGTGATTCACGACCTCATTCTCCTCCCTCAGAGTGAATCGTCGTCGTCGTCGTTTTGGGTCGATGAGGGTCGAAAGAGGGAGAGAGAATCGAGTGTCAGTGACACCTGCTTCCATCGTCGACGCCGCCAACATCGACACCGATCCACGCCAACGCCATTCGTCGCCCTTCGGTCCACGCCCATCGACCCTCGCCCACGGCCGCCTTCGCTTTGTTCGTCGTTGGCCCGAGCAGAATTTTGCATTATTCCTGGTTCGTTCTTTTCATCCTTTATTTCTCGTCTTTATTTTCCACTCCAATCCATTCACTCAATCTCAACGTCTTTCTCACTCACTCTCCCTCGTTTTCCCTTACTCTCCCACACTCTCTCTCACTCTCTAACTCCTTCTCTCTCTTTCTCACTCCCTCGTTCTCGTTCTACCCTCTCTTCTCTCCCTGCCACATCCAAGTGGCGAAGTGAAGGACGAAGTTTCGTCGTTTCACGCCCACCGAGAACACGTGAAACTCTCGACAGGTGGGTTTTCCATCCATATCGTCGTGTAGGTGGGTGGGACTAAAAGAGGCGGCGGGGGTGAAGGCAGCGTGGGCTGCATTTTACGCAAATGTTGTAATAACATTTTTAACGACGCAAGCAACGGTGCGAGAAGTAAATTTTATTCTGTAAAAGTTTCAGATATAAATTCACGTTTTTATATCCACATTTTGTTTCGGAGAAGGGGAGAACATGTGGAAAGGGGAGAGGAAGGGAGGAAGAGAGAAAGAGAGCGAAGGGAGAGAGAGAAGAATAAAAAAGCCTGCACGCAACGACTTACAGCAAAAAATATTGCATATTTTTAGGCTGGTGGTGGAGTTGGAGCCAACAAAAATAAAAGCAAAAGCAACAAAAACAAAAGCAACTCAATATAACTACAGCCATAAATAATCGGAAACATGCTGGGCCTGCTTCACGTTCGTTCCATCCATCCAACCATCCATCAATGCAGCCAGTCGTTCGTCCGTCCGTCAGTTTCTCCATTTCGCTGACTGTCTCTCCATCTGACTCTTCGACTATCCATTTGTCCTTCTATCCCTCCAGCTGTCCCTCCATCTAACCATCTGTCCCGATGTCTGTCCCTCCGTCTGCACATCTGTCTAATCGATTGTCCATCTGTCTCTCCGCCTATCCATCTGTTCTTCTTCCTATTTATCTATCTCTCTGCCTATCCATCTGTCCTTCTGGCTCTCCATCTGTCTCTCTCCCTATCATTTATATCTTTCTGGCTCCCCATCAGTCTCTTCACCTCTCCATCTGTCCATCCGTCTCTTCGTTCGCTCATCTGTCCTTCGCTCCTCCACTTGCTCGTCCATCAACCGTCCTTCTATGCATTCATTTCCCCCATATATCTGTCCGTCCATCTACACGGAAGTCTGTCTCTCTCTCCATCATTCTGTTCGTCCACCTCTCCGTCAATCTGTTCGTCCCTCTCTCTGTCCATCTCTCAGTCCATCTGTCCGTCCATCTGTCTGTCTGTCCGTCGTCGATTTCGATTTGTTTGCTGTTTTGACATGTTTGCTTCCTGTTGTACTTCGATGTTTTCTTTGTTTACATTTGTTCTTGCAGTTGTTCTGTTGTTGTTGTTGTTGTTGTTCCACTTGTTCCCATACAAGTTTTTATTTAACTACATGTTGTTCTTGTATTTTCTCTCATTGTTTTTGTTATTTCTTTCGCCGTTGTTGTTTTTACTTCTCTAGTCGCTTTTGCAATTTATCGTTTTTGAAAATCATCATCGTGTGGAATATTTGAATTTTCTCACGTTCTTCCGTTTTCTCGCTCACATTTCGAAACGTATCAAATTTTCAAACAAAACAGATCCATTTCCTCAACCCCCCTTCCCCTGGCCCTCTGCCACTCTCCCCCACTCCTCCCTCCCCCTCTGCTCTCTCAACTTGGGGACTTCGAAAAACTTCTCATCCTTCGTCAAATTCGATACGACAGGTTTCGTTAGGTTCTCCTTCTTCGTTGGGATTTCGTGCTCGAGTCGTCTTCATCGACAGTTTGACAGTCGTCGACGATAATGACGACAATGATGATTACCGCGATGATGATTATCGTGATGATGATGATGACACCGGTGATTATCGCAATGATGATGATCCTAATGATCGAAATTGATTTAACAAGTTTTTCTGGGCGGACGGAGGTTGGGGGGGAGTGGAAGAGAATGTATATTGAGTCAATATATTCCCATTACTTCCATCAATTACGAATACGACGACTTCGACGAGGTCTCTTGGGAGAGAACGAAGTTTTGGGGGAAAAGTAGGAAGAACTAAGGTATTGCTAAAGAGAAGAGGGTTGGAAGATAGGGAAGGAAGACAGAAGAAGAATAGAGGAGAGGAAAATATAGGAGAAAGAGCGAAAGGAAATGTCATGAGAAGAGTTCGGTGATTTATGGAAACAAATAGTGTGTGCGAGAAAGTGATTGAATTTGTAAGTGTATTCAATGGACAAGTGGATTGAATGGGGGAAAATATTTCCAAGGGAAAATATCGTAATTAAATATGTCTAACTTCGTTTAGGATATCCATTCGTTTAAGTTAGACATTAATCTGTGACAGCGACAATGAAGGAACCCTCCATAAATGACTTCGAAAAGAGAAATCTGTCGTCCTCATTATCGAAGAACTACTTAGCAAGAGAAAAGGAAACGAAATCAGAATGGAAGGACAAATATCGATATCGACAACATCCTACGCCTTCTCCCACGCCTCTTTGTTAACAGAGGTTGTGTTGTCTTCATCAAGACCTCCTAATTCCCACCCCAGTTCGCCATGGGTCCTCGGCATGGTTTCCAAACAGATTCCCCCACTCAGCTCACTCACGGCCTCCTCGAGTCGAAGGTCGAGGTCGATGTCGGGGTCTCAAATGCCAAGGTCGAAAAAAACACTAAAAAGGACATATGGAAAAGCAAAGAGAGGGCGGTCGCTTGAAAGAGGCGAAGACAAAAAATAATGGAATCAACAGTCATAAAAATGCAGAGCAAGTCATTAAATCAAATGTTAATAATAAGCACGCGCATTAACATGCTGAAATTTTGTGTAAAAAACCGACTAAATTTACTCCAATATAAACACATTCATACACAATACACAAACACACGCACACACACAGAGAGACACGAACACCTACTGAAATAAATAAATAAATACAAAAAAATTATATACAAATAATGAAGGCAACGTGACTCGGTCTAATGGTTGGCTTAAAACGGAAAATTTATGAAAATTCATTTGCGATTTGGCAGAAGGCACATGACAACAACAACGAGAAGAATACCATGACAACAATAAAAATACCATAACAACAACAAAAATACCATGACAACAACAAAAATACCAGGACAAGAACAATATTAATGCGGTATTAAGGTAATACAGCAACAACAACAATCAAAGCCACGTCTCAACAGATAGAATGAAAGATAAAACAATAGGTATGAAAGAGATGGATAGAAAGAGTGGGATAGATAGAGAGAGAGAGGGATAGAGATAGAGTCAACAGGATCACGAGGCGAAAAAATTCCCGAAAGCGAAAATAATTAAGGGATGACAAGGATATATGAGATCCGCCGGAATAGAGAGAAAGAAAGAGAAAGATGAAAAAATATCCCCTAGGAAAATAGGAAAATATCACAATAACAACGGAGTGAGAGAAATGAGAAAAACATCTCTCAGAAAAAAGACGGGAGGAAATGAGAAAAAAACAAAATGCGTAAAAATAAAGGTTGAAATAAGTAAAGATAATCATAAAGAAAGAATCATAAAGGAAACGATGAGAGTGGAAAGAGCAGGAAGAGTGGAAATTCGAATGATGGAGTCGAAATGTGGAAATTATTGGCTAATGCGGGCTAAACGAAGGCTCCAAGGAGGAGCAAAGTCAATTTATCTCATGAAGGCGGGAAATTACACAGTCAGCCACGCACACAAACACACACGCATACACTCTTACATAAGGGTTTTGCGTGTGTTTGTGTGTTGTCGTGAATAAACAAAGACATGGAAATGAAATTAAGACTGAAAGCTAAAGCTCAGCCTCGGCATCGGTGTCGACGACGGCGTCGACAACCGCGACAGGTTTTTATTTACAGCAAACGAACACAAACAAATAACGACACACACATACAAATAAACCAACACACACAGGCAACACCACACGGTGAACGTCGGAAGGAAGGAAGGAGGAGGAGAGAAATTATGCGCTACTGTTTCCGGCAGGAGGCGGCATCGTTTGCTGCCAACAGATTCTATTACCGCTGACTCACTCTCACACCTCGCCTCTCTATCTCTTTCGTCCTTCCACCTTTGTCACCGCTTCCCTCTGGTCTCCTCTCCTTCGTCTTTAGTCCTTCGCAGTTGTTGGAAGCGAAATTTGAGCATGAATTTGCATCAAAAATAACTTAGTTTCAGGCATGGACGAGTCTTTAAAAGGACAAGGGACGAATTGGAAGGTGAAGGTGGAGTTGAATGGGAAAGGAGTGAAAAACGTTCCGGAACTGAAGAGTGAAGGAGTGAAAAATCATATGTCTGAAGATGCTGAAAATACTGCATTTAATTTTGTCCAATTTTCTACTACATATTTTAGATTTTCATCATTAATGGGTTAATGTTTGAACTAGCTTCTGTACGAAGACTTTAGTGGAACAATTATATACAGTGTTAGGAAAAGACACTAATCAAACCCCATCCGAATTTCGATTTGAACAAACATCGAATCCCTGCGGCGCCCACAATACAATGTAATTCAGTTTATTGTTTCTCTTTGGAATATTTACAGGTGGAATATACCAAACATTCCCACCACCCACTTCTCTTTCCAACTCTCTCTTCCCCTCTACTCTTCTCACTGTTTTCCTCCTCCTCCTGCCTCCCTACCTCCCAAAATGACTCATTGGCTAATAAGCCAAGTGAAAAAAGCCAGACGAAAAAAGGAAAAATAAATTCAGAACTAAAAAGTATTTGAAGTGGATTCCGTGAAGCGTTCTCGTTGTTGTTGTTATTATTGTTGTTGTTGTTGTATTTCATTCATTCAACGAGATCGAACGTCTGCGGCAATTAACGGCAACAACAACATGAACAACAGCAACAAAATCAGCAACAACAAAACATTCAGCAAGAACAAAAAATCAGCAACAAAAAGAATAAAGTCAAAACAATGCCAAATTCAAGAACCTCGTCTGCGAACGCAGACGTCAAAATAAAACAAACAACATCACAACAACAATTACAAAAACAAAAACTACAACAACAACAATGAAACACATCAGCCACCCGCAACAACAACAATAGAAGAACAAAAAAAAACCAAAACTGAACAAAACATAAAAGTGAAACTCTTTTTCATTTTTATTTTATCCATTTCGCCTTTTAACAAATTCACACATCGAACAACAACAAAAACAACAACGACAATAATACGAAAAACTACAGACCCCGTTAATTACAAAATTTCACAGACGATCAACGAAGGCGGAGGGGAAGGGGGAGAACAAGAAGTAGGAGGAGGAAGGAGGAGGAGCAGACGAAAGAGAAAATAAATCCAAAAATTTAATTGCGAGAAAATCGATCGTAAATGTTTGTTCGCGCCACCTTCGCACGATCGGTCAACGGCGCCGTCAATGCGAAGTCAGACGGGGCGACGAGACGGGCAGATGGATGGACAGACAGATAGACGGGAAGACGGACAGATGGATAGATAGACCGAAACACAGACAGATAGACGGGAGAAAAGTCGGTCAGATGGGGAAGAGAAGAGACAGACAGACAAACAGACAGACCAACAATAACGGACAGATCGACGAGCGATCAATGCTGGGCGAGATGAGAACAAAGCAGTCGACAAGGGGAGGGGGGCGTGGCTCCCATTATCCCTCATTAGTTTCACAAGCTTTTAATGCGTCGACAACCATCGGCCGACAATCGACATCGATCACCACTTGACGAAGCCGGCGTCAGCTTGACGAAACTTTCGCAAGGCGAGAAAAGGGAGAAACGAACGAAGATCGATCGATGATGATCTTTTTTGATGATAATCGACTGGGGAATATTGGAATAAATTCAAAATAAAAACAACTTTTGGTAACATTTAACGAATCAATTCATATTCATTCAATTAAATTCAATTCAACCCTCTAAAGAATTGTATGAACAAACTTTATTTTTCACTAAATTCTCTATTAATATTTCACACATTGATAAATTAATAAATTGAGATCAATGTCGAAACTTTACTAAGAAATTAAAATCATAATTAGTCTGATGCCTCCTCTAGCATTATTCGATCGGAAAATAAATTGAAAATAAATTCAACTTTTGGTAACATTTAAGGAAACAACTCATAGATTCCCTCTAAAAAATTGTAAGAAATAATTTTAGTTTTGAAACAATTTCTCTATTAACGAGGTAAGTTTTTGACAAATAAACAAATTGAGATCAATGTCGGGACTTTAATTATAAATTAAAACCTGAATTAGTCGAATTCCTCTCGCATTATTTGATCAGGCAAAAAAATTCAAATTAAATCGAACTTTTAATTCATAGATAACCTCTAAAGATTTTTATGAAATAACTTTATTATTAAACAATTTCTCAATTAACAAAGCAAGTTTCTGTCAAATTGAGATCAATGTCGCGACTTTAATTAGAAATTAAAATCTTAATTAGTCGAATTCCTCTCGCATTATTCGAACGGACACCGAGCAGAACAAAAACACGAGGCAACAACTAGTTGAAGAAGCGAAGGCTCTTCTGAGGTTCCATGAAATTCCAACAACCTCAACGACGATGATGCCCAGGTGAATGCGAGCAAGGCCAAGGGAAGATGCGTGGGATAATCAGCCGCATGAGTGGGTGTGTGTGCATGCCTGTATGTGAATGTATTTGTGTAGGTGTTTGGAATTTCAAATGGCCGTCGAAAGCTTTTGTGGAAGCCATTAGTTGCTCAGCTGATCGACTGCGAAAGATAACAAATCGGGGGCGATTAAAAGAATTCTATTTGTGGAACTTCAATCGAAATATATTTTTTGCCTCGGTTCGTGGAAGCTGTGGAATGTCCTGCTCATTTCAACATTCACCTCTCTCTCTCTCTCCCACTCATGTCTTCATTTTTTCTCCCTCATGCCCTTACTTGATTTCACATTCCTCTCCTTCGCGCGTGGAGACGAGAAATGAGAAATCGCTGCACTTTCTGCGGCTCCATCGATCCTTCTTCCGGACTCTCTGCTTCTCCCTTCCACCTCCTTCCTCCTCCACACTTCCTCCTCGCAGCCAATTTAATCCCCAGCTTACAACGACATACAAACAAAATTCAACCCCCTCCTCACACACATACACGCTCCGCCGCCCTCACGCAAAAGATCTAAAATTTATGGCTTTCAATATTTTCCTCTCTCTGTCTCTCGTTCGATGCAGGTTCAGAAGACAAGAGGAGATTCAGAGACGATGTGGCGAGGGGGGATCATAAAAAATCGGGCGAGCAACAAACTTTGGAAGTGCAGAAAAATATGGCAACGCTGTGTAAAAAGTGCAGCAGAAGCTACAAAAACAACAACGACGACGAATGTGTGGCCGACGACGTTGGAAGAGACGGAATCGATTCTGTTGGAAGATCACGAGGAGCTGAAAATGGTGAAGAAAAAAGAGCAAAGAAGGCGAAGGGGGGGAAAAGGAGGCAAAGGGGCGTGGCAATCGGTGTCTCCGACAGGTGATTTTCACGCCTTGATTTTGCAGACTGACGATAAAAAACCGTGGTGAGAAATATGGAAAAAATAGAAAGTAGGGAGAAGAACAAAGTAGAAGGAAGAACAAAGTAGAAGGAAGAAGGAGAAAAACAAAAGAACCCAGAGTATGTGAGAAGGAGAACCGGATGAGAGGAAGAGAGAGTGAAAATAAAGTAGAAGCTCTTGTGGTGAAGTAAGAATCATCATCTCGTTTCCCTTGGGATATTCTTCCATCCATTTTCTTTATACATCTTTCTTCATCCACCGCCTTTCTTTATCCACCTTTCTTTATCAAACCAACACTCTCGACTGAGGTCTGCATATTGAATATTCTTTTGAATGATCTCATTTCCATCTCTTTTTCTCCTTCTCACCTCTTTCTTTTCTCCTCCTTCCTCATCCTCTTTTGGTCACTCAATGGCCATCGGTGTCAGGGCTGCCGGCGTCTTCTTCCTCGACTCCAACTCCAAGCCTTCAGATCGAATTTCCGCCCGCAATTAACTGCAGACAGCCACAAGAGAGCACATCTCGGATGCCACGCCCCCATTCCCGACACTCACTCACACACACACACACACACACACACACACACACACACACACACACACACACACACACACACACGTGCATACATATTCGATATCGAAGATAAAGGTTATCGCAGTTGAATGAATTCTATACTGTGTACAATGGGACAAATGTGAGTTTTATTTAGCTTCGTTTTTCGCTTTTTTCTTTTTGTTTCTTTATTTATTTTTTGGAGAGCGCGGAATTCCAAATTAAAATCCTGTTATTGAGTTTTTCTTTTTGTGTTATGCAGATCGCAATTTGTTGTTATTGTTGTTGTTATTATTATTTTTGTTGTTGCCCTCCTTCTCCTCTCACACACTCAGCCTACACACACATACACAGCAAGGACAACAAATGCTGAGCAGGCAAATTATATATTTGCATTTTGTTCAGAAGGCTCCCTCTCTATCCCTCTCGCTCTTTGGAACCTTCTCTATCTCACTCCCACTCTCTCTCACATCTCTTTATTTTTCTTTCGAGTCCTTGGAGCTCATCGAAATGCATCTGAACAAAGGCCGAGGGACAACGGACAACAGGAGGAGGAGGGAGAATGAGGAAGAGTGCAAGAAATAGGAGAAAATAATAATAGAAAACAATGAGATCATAATTGAGGAAAGCAGAGCACGAGAGAGAGGAAGAACTGAGAGAACATGAGTGAGGAGAACATGAGGGAGGCGAACATGAAAGAGGAGAAAATTAAAAAGCTCATGTAATAACGAGTGCAAAGAGAATCTGAAGTGGATATGAATCTGAAGAAATCATAAGTAGAAAGGATGAAAATGAAAAAAATTCAGACAAAATAATACAAAATAAGGAATGAACAGAAAAGGATGAATAGGAAATTATGATTAGGAAAGGATGATTCGAGAGGGAAATGTGTACAAAAATAAATTACAGAGAACGAAATCAAGATGTGGAACATTAATTCGCATAATAAAAGGGAATAATAAAAGGCTAATAAAAGGGAAATGTATAGAATTGGAATGGGGAAATGTATGGAATTGGAAAATTTAGTGAAGTGAAAGAAAATCATTGGGTGGAAAGATAAATTAAGGAATTCGGGAGGAAATGATACAGTAACAAATTCAATTAAACAATTATTTCATGGGATCCGAGGAAATGGGATGAAAGGAAAAAAATAATGAAAGAAACAGAAAATTGGAAGAAGAATGATAGAGCAGAAATAGAAAATGGAAGATTGAGAAGAAGTAGAGACTGATAGATAAAGAAGAATTAGTGCAGAATGATAGAGCGAAATCAGACACCAAAACAGCGAATGTGTGTCTCGAAATCATATGTGAAACAAAAAATTACAGAGAGATGAAAAAACACACAATTCAACGGACCAGAAAAACGGGGACAAAAGAGGAGAATGAGTAGAAGCGGGAGAGGTGAAGGTGGAAGGAGTGAAAGAGGGAGAGAGAGAGAAAAAGGACCACGGTTAATGCAGCAACTGAACCCCGAGAGAAATCTGAGAAATGAAGACAGGGAGCTAAACATATTGTGTGGTGGGTGAGGGAAAAGGGAAATATGAAGAGGGAGGATGACGAAGAGAGAGACAAAGAATGAAGAAGTCAACATGAGTGAACGCGAATGACTGAGGGAGGGGGAGCTGAGCGAGAATGAGAGAAGAAACTGCAGAATAACCGAGCAAAAGTCGCATAAAACCGAAAAGAACAGAATAATTGTTGCAAAGTGAATAGGAAGAATGAAAGGAAGTGATGGAAGGAAGAGATGGAAGGAAGGAACGAAGAATGAAAGGCGAGAAGAAAAGAAGAAAGGACGACGAGTGGGAGAGAAGAAAGTTAAAGAGAACGGTTTGTGAAAACAATGCGAAATGAAAATTGTTTGCAACAAAAATAGAATGGGAAAAACTTCGGGCGAATTTTACGGTGGGCTTTAATTTGCGAGTTGTTTCAAGTGGTGCCCAACAGAGGGCGTTCGCGAGTCGCTGTAATCACGCGTCGGCCTTGTTAAAAAAACAACAACAAAAACAGCAGTTACAACAGTAACAACAACAACTTGTTCTACTAACAACAGTAAAAAATAGCAATCAGAAATGAATGCGAAAGAAGAGTGAGCAGGAGGCTGCGAGCGAGAGTGAAAGGGAGAGAATATGGCCACAGACCAGAAGCGAGATTGGCGTGACGTGTGAGTGCCGAATGTGTTAGCGCGTGTATTGGTGCATTTGCATTCACACATGCCGCGCATTTCCAGCATGCGTCGTCCTCGGCTTCTGAGGCAGGTTTAAAATTATTTCATTTTTTTGTTTTCTTACTTTTCTCAATGCCATTTTTAATTCAATTTTTCAATACAATTTCTTTCTCAATTTTTCAATACAATTTTTAATTCAATTTTTCAATACAATTTTTAGTTAAATTTAAAAAAACAATTTCTAATTCATGTTCTCCATGTCCACTTTTAAGTTTCTCAATGAAAACCATTTTTTAGTGTATACAATTTTTCAACGAATAGAAATATTCAGTGAATAAAATTTTTCAATAAATAAAATTTACGTAAATAAATAAATACATCTTGAGTTTTTTTTTTTCACAGCGAAAATGAATTCATCAAGATATGTTGATCTCGACAACAACAACTATAACAATAAACACCACAGGGCGTCCATCAACTGGACAATAACAACAACAACTTCGATCGTCTGGACCGACAGAACGATTGATTCATCGGGATGCCTCGGGAGCATCTCTTTATAAAGAAATTGGAGAGAGATGGAAGATAGATGCGAAAGAGATAAGAGAGATAGATAGATAGATAGATAGATAGAGGAAGTTAGCTAAAGAAACAGAAAGTGGAAAATATTGGAAAAATCAGCTCAAATCCCATTCTAATAGTATTTTAAATGGTTTTGTTCGTCGGTGGCTGACTGCGTGTATTTCTTTGTGTGAATGTGTGTTAGTGTTAATATTTATTTGTGTATGTTTGATTCATTGGCATTTTGACACGCGGCTGCCCCTCGCAGGCAATTCAGAATTTTTGACGAAACAAACAAATCATGCGTCGTGTTCACGAGTAATAAAAACAACAATAACAAATAGTTTTCACTTTGCACGAGTTTTTGATTTTCATCTATTTCGAAGTCGAGCGATCGGTGGAAGAAATTTTGAGAATATCGAAGATTTTAAAAATATTAAAAAACGATTACCATGGGTTTTAACTATGTAAAAAATATTCAATATATGTAAAAATTCCACAGTTTTTAAATATGTATGTAAAAATATTCAATATATGTAAAAATTCCGAGTTAATGAAAAAAAAATGTATTTATTAATTAATTAATTATTTCTTAAAAATCATAAAGAAAATTATTTTAAGAGTTTTTTAAGATCTTGTTAAAAGGAAAACAAGAGAAAAATTGTTAATATTAAATGTAATATTAAAATAGTTATTTTATACTTTCTATCTTCATATTCCTAAATTTTTTAAATTTAAATAACATAATTTTATCTTTTACCAATTCTTCTATTTTTACTTTCTACATTTAATTTAATTACCGGCAGTAACTTACATTTTCATACCATTTTTATTAGGTTCTCCCCTTCACGCAGAAACTCATAAATTGAGTTCCGGAATTAATAGAAAAATCTAATTTTTCTTCTTTTCTCCCCCCTGTCGTCGACTTCGCGCCTGCTTAACGTGTGCGTGTGATTGTATGTGTCTGTGTGTGTGTCTACATGTATGTATGTGTGTGTGTGTTGGTTTAATTGTTCTCATTAACTAATTGCCACAGAAGTCAGGCGCAGACATTCACACACACACCACTTAACATCATTCAAAGACACACACATACACATTCATTCAATCATTCGCTGATACATATACACACACGCATACATACAAGTCATATCCGCCATGCATCAATAAAACAACTTCGCGACTCCCAAAACGGCCCGGGGACGGCGAAAAAAAAGGCAACAAAAGAAAAGAAAAAAAGGCAGATGGAGTGAGTGAAAGGGGCATGGAGCGAGGTCAAAGGGGAGTCGAAGCGAGGTTAAAGGGGGAGTGAAATGGTCTTCAAAGGATGGTTAGAAGGGGAGTGAAAGTCCCTTAGCGACTTAATTAATTCTCATCAACACCATTAGTTTCTTCATTGGTTTCGCCATGGCGTTGCAAATAAGAGTCGTTGACGTCGTCGTCGTCGTCACGCAGAATGGGTTAAAAAATAAACAACAAGAAGTAGAAAAACAACAACAAGAAGTAGAAAAACAACAACAAGAAGTCGAAAAACAACAACAAATACCAACAACAATACAACTCCACAACAACGACAATGAATAAAACAAACGTTCTTTTTTTTTAATTATTCGTTTTCTCCCCTCTGAAGGATATCAAAAGAGAAATTTATTCGTAAATTAGCCAGAATTAAATGAGAAGGGAATTAAAAAGAAGGATAAGAGAAGTGGAGAAGAGAGAGGAACGGGGTGAGAAAAACGAAGGGAAAAGGAGTAAACAGAAGCTTTAGGCAATGACAAAAGATGAATGAATGAAAGAGAAAAGCGTATTGAAGCATGAAGAAATCCGAAGAGAACAAAACAAAATATACTGAGGCGAAAAGTGAAAACAAAACGACGAAATCAGAGAAGGCGATAAAAACCAGAATATCCTCAATGAATGAGAAGAAGAAGGGAAACATAAAGGAGAAGAAGAAGGAAAAACAAGGAAGAAATCGAAGCAAAAGGTTTTCAAAAGCAGATCCAAAGGCAACAGAGGGAAACAAATTTTGGGGATTTCGAATGTTTGAGAGGTCATTGTGTGTATGTGTGAGTGTGTGTTTCTATGTGTTTGTGTGTGAATGGACGAACGTCCTGTGAAAATCCCAAACTCCCAATGGCTGAAAGAAGGCGAAGATAAACCCATAGAGGCCGACAATTGCCTTCGATGGGAAACGGAAACGAAAACGAAAAAATCCCCAAAAGTAACCCAAATGATATACACAAACATACACACAAATACAACTACAACTACTCACTCAATGACATCCGCACACAGTCATGACTAAACCTCATGGCTCGAAGTGGATTTGACACATACTCGCCCCAACACACACACTAATACACTTGCACCCTCATCTGTATGTAAATATTTAATATTGGGTCGAATCCGCAGTCGGCGGCAAAGTTCGGGTCGGATTCGGTCCTTTGGTCCGTTCGTTCGTTCGGTCGAGGGGGCGTCGACGCAGAGGGCGTGGGTGGTGAGGGGGACGTGTTTTAGTTGGGGGTGAAGGGGAGCATATTTTAGTTGGAGTTAAAGGGGATCGGGGGCATGTTTTATTTTGGGTGAGGGTGAGAGATAAATTTCGGAGCGAATGACGCCGTTGAAAAGCGTTTTGTGGCAGCTCCAACGACGCACGGAGCGAAACGGAGAAGGCGGAACAGGGAGCCGATGATAAAGAGAAGGAGAGAGTAAGAAAGAGAAGGAGAGAGAGTAAGAAAGAGAAGGAGAGAGAGAGAGTAAGAAAGTGAAGGAGAGGATGAGAAAGAGAAGATGTACGAGAAGTAGAGTGAGAAAGAGGAGCCAAACTATGCAATTCCGACAGCAGGAGCAGAAGCAGAATAACATGAGCAGCAGTAACAACAATAACAATGAAAACCATGAAACCAATAACAAAGGCAACAACAACAACTACAATAATAACAACAACAACTATAACAACAATAACTATAACAACAACAACTATAACAACAACAAGAACCCCGACAACGACAGAAACAAAATGCGAAAATAAATCATGGCACGCAGCGAGAATGTGCGTCGATGAGTTAGTGTTTGTGTCTTATATGTATGTGTGTATGTGTGTGTGAGGGTCGTTGTCTGTATGTGAATCCGGGGAAATCCTTCTCGTATGATGCCCCCTCTCTCCACTCATCATTCCTCTCGTGGCACTGAGATGTTCACAACAACTTGGAGAACGAAAGACAGTCGAAAATTTTTGCCTTGTTCGTCGAAGCAACGGAATGCGAGGAATGGAGGGAAAGAGAGAGAGAATGGAGAAGGAGATGAGGGGGAAACGAAGTGAGGTAGAGAATAGGACACAACATAATAGTAACAACAACGACAAGAAGAGCAACAACAACTCAATGATAAACACAAACATAAACAAACTTTATTCAGAGGCAGCAGAAGCAGCGACGTCTCGACTGCTGACAACGACATCAGATTATGTTGATGTAGTTCTTATTGTTGTTATTATTGTTATTGTTGTCAACTTTATTATTGTTATTGTTACTATTGTCGACCTTATTATTATTGTTGTTGTTTTTTAGAAGTTGCTTTTCCCGTCAATTTTCCTTCTGAGCCTCCTCTTATTCGTCTATTCGCTATTTTTGTAGATTTTCCCCAACTTAATTTATGTTTATGCGGAATCTCTCTATTTACCTCTCTATCTTCTTCGCTGTCTCTCTCGGTCTCCCTTCTACCTCCCCCCCCTCTGTCTGTCTCTTCCTTTCTATTTCTGTCAACTCTCGGCATGTTTCTCTTCCTTTGTCCCGTCAACATCATCATCATCATTCTTGCAGCTCCCTTTGGGTCTGTCGTCCTCGTGAATGTTATGCCGGTCGCATTAGTTTCGAATTGTTTCCTTGATGCTTTCTCATCCCACCCCTTTCTTCTCTCTCTCTCTCTCTCTTCATCTCTCTCTAAATCTCACTCACTGTCGCCATCTTCGTCTGCCTGGCTCCTTCGATATCAAGTGGAAAATTTGCAACAATAACCCAGCGATGGCAGGTGACGACGGTTTCCTCGACGACCCCAGGGGTCCCAGAGTTTTCAGCGCCGAACTCAAAGCGATCTCATTCCTTGAGTCTTCATTTTCTCATGACTTCACTTCCTCTCGTCTTCACTTCTCCTCGTTTTCATTCGTCCCATTTTTCACTGGATTTACTTCACCTCTCTCTCTCTCCTTTCTTTCTCCTGCTCCTCCTTCTTTCTGCCCAAATCACTTGTTATGTCCTTCGGCCGCCTACGCTCCAAGGACTTCGCGATCTCGTTGTGGATTTCGCAGGAATTCGCGCTCATAAATAAGTGATTCGCCGCAATCTCATTTTTTGAGGGGAGTTCGCGGAAATTCGATTTATTTTCAACCTACACCAGGTGAGGGTGACTCCAACCAGACTCTTTCATATCTTTCTATTCTCCTTATCCTCCACCTCCACCTACACCTACTCCTCCTCCACATCCTTCTCCTCTCCTCCACCTACTCCTCTCCTTCTCCTCCTCTGTTCCTCCCTCCTTCGTTCAATCGCATTCATCAATCGGAGGAAGCGAAGCGAAAGCCAACAACATGTTAAATCGCCGCTGACACGCGACGGCCGCAGGCATAAATTCAACAACAAAAAAAACAACGATAAAATAAAACAACAAACAACATCGAAAATGAGTAGAAGGATAAAAGCAACAACAAGAACCACAACAACCATCGATAGCGATGAAGAAGAACCATGAATCGAATGATTTGTTCTGATATATTTTGCGTAAAATTATTGACATGGAAACTTTTGGGGCTCCGATTGATTTCATGGCTAACGGATGCGCCCACGCCCATCTAAAGGGCGGGAATGCGCAATAGATAGAGAGTGGGAAGGGAGAGAGCATGAAAGAGGATGATGGAGACAGCAACCACATAAATTGCGATTCGTAATCGCAACCGAACGACTTTGTAGGAAATCCTTCTTCTCGATTTTTTATCAATTGTTTTTATCAAGTTTTCTCTTTTTACAATTTTAAGAAACTCGATTTAAAAACATTTGGATCGATTTTTAACTCAAAATCAATTTTGAATTCAATTTTTTTATGAATTCCATCTTTGCGATTTTTTTGCATTTTTTATGAATATTTCTCTATTTAAGAAATGCTTCCATGATTTATACTACACGATTTTGAGAAACTTGATTTAAAAACAAATGAATCGATTTTTAACTCAATTTCAATTCCATCTTCCTCTACCTTTAATTCCATCTCTTTAATTCTCAATTTCCATGAATAAAGGAAAATTCAGTTGTTCGAATTTTTTTAATCTGTTTTTTTGCAAAATTTTTTGACGTCAGCGACGACATCGACAACGACGAAGATGATGATGATTGCACCAATCATGAAAATTAATGGATGAATAATTGAACAACTGACGAATGGACAGACCGACAGATGGACAGACGGACTGACTGACAGAAGAGACAAACTGAATGTTCAAACGACTGAAGGGACGAAGCGTAGAAGGAATGAAAACTCATCGCTTTCCTCGCAGGCGAATCAGTTTTAATTTGCTGAACAACAACAATAACAACAACTCCTACAACAATGACAACGTCGACTACAACAATAAAGACAACAACAACAACAGCACGGTAGTGCATTCGTGGACTGACGCCAGAAGCTCCGTCGACCACTTGACTCGAATCCGAATAAAAATTCGTAATTTTTCAAATAAAACCGAGAAATTCAAAAGAGCATTTAATTGTGCGAAAGGCGCACGGCCATCGGGGCGTATGAGCGACGAGACGCTAATCTGTCGGCAGCGACGTCGACGTTGACGACTGCCAGACGCTCTTATTCGTCTGTCTATCCACCCGTCCGTCTGTCTGTCTGTCTGTCCATCCGCCGACGAGCTTCAGTTGCGATTTTCATCGCTTGTAAAATTCAAAATTCGTTTCGGAATGCTGAAAACCATGTGAAATTCGTCTCTTTTTCCGTGTTTTCTCTTTGAGGTATTTTTTAGTTATTTTATTTTATTTTATTTAGTTGTTTTATTTTATTTTAGTTAGTTATTTTATATTAATTTATTTCTTTAATTTTTTTATTTTATATAGTTATTTCATTTTACTTAATTTTATTTTGTTTTATTTAGTTATTTTATTTCATTGTAATTATTTATTTTAGTTATTTTTTATTCAGATTTTCGAATTATCATTAATTATTTTATCATCTCCTCTTTTCAGAGTGTTTTTCTGATATTTTCCTCATTTCGAGAAACGTGAGTAACATGAACCGAATGAATTTCACATAAATTTAATTGAAATAATTTTTTTCACAATTTTCCCCACGTTTTGGGTTTTCTGTAATTTTACACTTTATTTTTAAATTCAATTTCTGTTCGGGTTTTATTGCAAAAAAAATAATATATTTTTTTTTTACCTCGAGTTCAAATAATGTAATAATAATAATAATAATAATAATGTTTTTTAAAATATTTTTTATGTTTGATTTTATTCTGCCTTTATTAAATTTATTTAATATTTTTCAATTCGATTTTTTTTCTCCCTTCTTTATATTTTTTAATTGCCGATTTTTGTGTTGCCTTTATTCGATTTTTTCGGTTTCCCTTTATTAATTTTTTTTTAATATTATTTGCCTCGATTTTTGTTCTCCATTCATCCCTTGTTTAATAATCAAATTTCCCCGCCCATGGCTGATATTTTTAAATTATTATCCCCGATTCCGCGAATTCTCCCGTCCACTCACCTGTGATCGATCCAGCGACGAATTTCCCGCGAAATGCTGCGGTTCCTTCCTTTCGTCTCTCGCGCTCTCCCCCCGCTCGACGGCTGCAACTCAATTTCCGCTTCCGCGAGACGGACAAACGAGCGAACGAACGACGAGGAAAAATCGCCAGACGACAGGCGGATGATTTTCACGCAATTTCGCTTGCGTTGCGACAGGTTCAAAAAACACGAACGCAAACGAGAACGTGAAACTTTTTCGCGTTCCTTCTTGCGTATTTCGTTTGTTGTCGATCTTTTTGTTATTTTTAGTCCTGCTTTTTTTCGGATTTATTTCTGCTTTATTTTGGTTTTATTTCTGCTTTTTGTTCTTTTTGCTCTTGCTTTTTGTGCAGATTTTTTTTGTTTTTATTCCAGTTTCTTTTGGGTTTTAGTTCTGATTTTTTTTTTGTTTTTATTACAGATTGTTGTTTTTTTACTTCCGCTTTTTCTTTTTTTTTTACTCTTGATTTTTGCCTAGATTTGTTGTGTTTTTACTCCTGCTTCTTTCGGGTTTTAGTTCTGGTTTTTGTTGTTTTTATCCCTACTTTTTTAAGTTGTATTTCTCCTTTTTTTATTTTTATTAGTTTTTCGTATTTACTCCTGATTTTTTTTGTGCTTGATTGTGTTTGATTTTTGTTCCTGCTTTTTATTATTTTTCTTCCCGATTTTTGTTATTTTGATGCCTTCTTCTTGTTGTTTATATTTTTGTTGTTGTCGTCTCTGCTGGCTCTGCTGGCGACGTCCAGACGAGCGCTGCACGAGACCGCGGACAAACGAACGAAGAAACGGAACACGTAAAGGACGAGGAGCGAGTCTCACGTACGGATCACAAGGAGTTCAGAAGTAAGGAGTTCGAAGTCCTGCGAGGCAAAGACTGCGACGGCAACAAAAAGAAGAAGGAGACGAACTCGAGGAACCGCAGGACACACGACAGACGTCCGCAAAGTTCCGCACTGCAGCCGTCAACTTCCTCACACACAAACACAATGACACTAGACCAACTCACGGACGCGATCACCAACACAAACGTGTGGCACAGGAAGTCAGACGGCAAAATAAATCTCCGGACCGCCAAAAAAAAAATAAACGTCTGCCGCGTCTTCCTTAGCGTCGCACTGCAGTCGCTGTCACTGTCTCCGACGTTGTCGTTGACGTCGTCGTCGTCGGCGGTTACAACTGATGACTTCCGCTCTGCACCGGAAGTGGCTATAGAAAGGCTTTCGCGACACTATTTTTTTCCAAACTTTTCACTCAATTTTTGTTCACTTTTCCTCACTTTCTTGGTCACTTTGCTCCACTTCCTTGGTCACTTGCACCACTTCTTAGGTGGATTCCACGACTTTGTGCGAATTTCAAAATTCTAGTTGGAATTTTCTACCCGACTTCTTTCGTAGTCTTCGTCTATACGGCGGCGATGTCTTCGTCTTCTGCGGCGATGTCTTCGGTCTTCGATCTTCGTTTGCGGTCGGGTCGAGAGCGCACACCGTTTCGTGGCAGCTCCGGCGACGAACTGTTCGCGACGCCCGTCGTCGACTCGTCGCCAGCCGCTTGGGGTCGTCGGCGAACATGTTCGACGCAACTTCGAGCCGCCGGCTGCGAACGACAGACGTCGGTTTGTTGCTGTTGTTGTTGCCGCAGCTGTGGTTTCGGTTGCTGACGCCCATCGTCGTCGTCGTCGGATTCATCGTCGTCTTCGTTGTTGTGATTTCTCGCAACCACCCCCGGTCGTTCTCGCCCCCGCCTCGACCACGCCCCCTTCCGCCTCGTCCGCTTGCCATCGTAGTTTTGCGTAAAATTTTTTGCCTCCAAAGCTTTTCATTCATGCAACTGGCCCAGCTGTTGTTGTTTCAGATGTCGTTGTTGTTCTCATATTTGTTGTTCTTTTTGTTGTTCCTTGTTCTTGTTCACATTGTTCTTGTTGTTGTTATCGAGGCAGTGGTGGGTGGCCAAAAGTCAACAACATTTGCCATCGATTTCGTCTTCAATTGTTTTCCACGGAAAGAAAATTCTGAGAAAATTTCATTGTTTTCCCAAATTCGTTTACAATGGCAAGGCGTTGTTATTGTTGTTGTTTTCATTTGTTGCCGCTATTGTTGTTGTTGTTGTGTTTATTCACCTGTTGTTGTTATTGTTATTGGTGTTATTGTTGTTGTTGTTGTTGTTGTTGTTTGTTGTTGGTGTTATTGTGGTTGTTGTTGTTACTGTGAAATTATCATATTTACGTTACGTTGTTTTTACGTTATTTGTTTACGTACCTGATTGGCGCATTTGATTTACGTCGTTGTCTGTGCAATGTCTGTGTTTTGTTGTTATTTTAGTTGTAATAATTTTTATTGTTGCAATCGCTGTTGTTATTGTAATCATTGTTTTTGTTTTTGTTCCTATTATTGTTCACCGAATGTCCTTCGAATGCACGACTTTAGCTGACGTCACTTACGACAATCGCCTTAAAGTAAATATGTATCGTTAATCTCGATAACATTTCATTAGAACTTGTCGTTCTTTCTCTGGTTTTCGAGTATTCCTTCAAGGTCTTCAAATATTTGTCTTGTATTATTCAATCACATTACGTTATCCTTCTCAACTTACGCCCTGAGTTCACGATACGTAATCAACTACATTACTTAATCTTGATACGACATTTCTCGCATACGACAATTATTTTCTAATTGTTATTTTTTCCAATTAAAATATCGATACATTTTTGAATAATAACAATCAAAAATTGTTCGATATTTCTGATCGAAAAATAACGATTCAAAATTCATCGATAATCGTGATCTCTTAATTCAAAAATTTTTATTTTGGACACCTAGTTTTTACATCTGTTCAAACAATATAAACATCATTTAAATAACTTGGAATGGATTTTCTCTCAGTGTAGCTCACCTGAACCCCAGCTGACCGGCCACGGGTTCGTTCAACGTGGTCGTGATTTTTTGAATTACGACGAATTTTCTGTCATTTTGACGAATGGTCTCGTTGATTTATGCACGCAGAGGAAAATTAAGCCATTTAATGGAAACATTAACGGATGAAGGCGACGAAAGTGAAGACAGACAGTACTGGGGAGAGAAACAGACAGTGAGAGAGAGTGAGAGACAGACAGTGAGAGAGTGAGAGACAGAGAGAGAGAATAAGGAGACCGAAAAAACAAGTGCTTCGTCAGTTCAAAAACCTCTTGCTCTGAGGTGAAGAACGTGAAAATTCTCCCCCTGGCATCCTTGAGGTGTCTCGGAAAATGAACCCAAAAATCGTTCATCGGTGTGTGGAGACAGCGATTGATGGACAGATTCTTGTTCGATGTCAGACAGCGAGACAGGCGGAAGGCAGACAGGCGGGCAGACAGACAGACAGGCGGGTGGCCAGGAAGGCGGTCAGACAGATGGACGGACGGACAGATGGACAGACGGACGGACGAACAGCAGACAGTAATAAAACAGTGTCAATGGAATGCAACTGAAGCAACAATAAAGGAGATAATAACATTAACGACAACAACAATAATAACAGCGATATTAAAAACAGCAACAACGATTACAACAACGACAACAACGACAAAAACAACGTTAACAACAAGAAACATATCAACAATAACAACAACAAAAGGGCGAACGACCACGCGCGAAAGGAAACGATTGAATAAACGATGATAAATGCAGTGAAAATAAAGCCGAAGACGAATGTAAACAAATAAATAAATAAATGCGTCGGGTGAATGAATGACCGACCGATTGAATGAATGACCGACTGACTGAACGAACCGTGAAATGGAATCTGGTTTTCGAATTTCCTCGGATCGTTGAATGATGAGATTTATCTTTTTCGAATTTGGTTTCACTTTCGATTTCTCACTATTTGATTTCTGATTACATTCTTATTTGTCAATCTCCCCAACTTCTATTTGAATTTTATCGTTTTTTACCGTTTCCATTTCATGAATAAAGGAGATAATAACATTAACGACAACAACAATAATAACAGCGATATTAAAAACAGCAACAACGATTACAACAACGACAACAACGACAAAAACAACGTTAACAACAAGAAACATATCAACAATAACAACAACAAAAGGGCGAACGACCACGCGCGAAAGGAAACGATTGAATAAACGATGATAAATGCAGTGAAAATAAAGCCGAAGACGAATGTAAACAAATAAATAAATAAATGCGTCGGGTGAATGAATGACCGACCGATTGAATGAATGACCGACTGACTGAACGAACCGTGAAATGGAATCTGGTTTTCGAATTTCCTCGGATCGTTGAATGATGAGATTTATCTTTTTCGAATTTGGTTTCACTTTCGATTTCTCACTATTTGATTTCTGATTACATTCTTATTTGTCAATCTCCCCAACTTCTATTTGAATTTTATCGTTTTTTACCGTTTCCATTTCATGAATAAATTTTCTGTTTTTCAAAACGTTTACCATTTGTATACAAAGTTGAATCGTTCGAAAACTCTTTGAAAGTGAAAATTCCACACATTGACCCGAGGTTAAATTATCGAATGATCTTCTATCGAAAGTAAATATTGATTTATATTTTCTCTTTGAGCAACGTTTTATTTGCATTATTTTATTTATTTGCATTATTATAGATATTCATTTTATTTTATTTATTTATTTCTTTTTATTTATTTGTTTTAATTTTTTTGTGGTAAAAAATTAAAGTTTTCTCTTTCTATGAGAAACTCATTTTTCTTTTTCGTAAAAATCAAAATTACATTTTCCAATGAAAATATAAATTTTATTTGCGTAAAAAATTACAATTCTCTTTTCCAATGAAAAATCAATTCTTTGTTTGTTCTCTTCATATTAAACCTCGTCATCAATCATCGACGACATCTTCTTCTGTCCCAATTGGATTAGTGAAACTCTCTCTCCTCTCTTCCTTTCGCCTCGTAGAAGCATCCCCCAGTCGAAAACGACCCCCGACCTCGCTCCACCCGACTCCATCGGATTGTTTACATGTTCTTCTGGCTCCACCGAGGGTAATAAAATGCGAAAGAATACACGCCGAAAGGAAGTCAATATGTAAATATTCGTGAATCGATCTTCGCTAATTGTGCAGCCGCTCCAAAGGCCACCACCTGCCGCCCCCGCGACCCCTTCAGCATCACGATAGGGGGCGTAAATGGATTTGCGTGGATGAATTTAAAAATAGAGTCTATTTTAGCGCCTTCGTTGCGTGCGAAGGAGTTAAAAATAAAACGAATATTGTGGACGAAGAGGCGTCAGGACGATGAGAACGAGGGTCAGGGAGGTGGTAACGAGGGAGGCGGAAACAAGGGTGAGAGAGAGAGGTGCGAACGAGACGGAAATATACTCCCTTAAAAGTATAAAAACAGTAAAAACTACTAATTGATCAAGTGTTCGCGATTGAAATCGATTCGAGATCGATTCCTGGAAATCCCATTGAAAAGAAAACCGAGGGTTTAAAAATAAACCGCACCATGAGGGGGAGTTCGTGTAAACAATAACAAAAATAACCGCATGAGCAGGGCATTAAAATAAGCAAATTAAACAATTAAAACAGCAGCAGCAGCATTTCGGACAAACATACATCAACATCAGCCACCTCAATAACAACAGCAACAACATCAGCCACCTCAATAACAACAGCAACATCATCATCATCATCGACGTCGATGAATGGTCAACGAATTCCAGTTCATGAATCGTGTGTCGATGCTCGATGGAATTCGAGTTCATTTCGGGTGCAGCGGGTTCTGTTTCGAAAGACAATTGCTTTAATTAACTGCTCGACGTTCACAAACAAAAGCAAACTCGGGTTATTTTGCATTTCAATTGACTTCTGAGGAATTGACTTAATTAAAAATTTAATTGCTATCGCTCCCCATCTTCGTTGTTGTTATTGTTGAGGCATCTGTTGTCTTCCGTCACATTCCTGTGATAAGCATTCGTTTGGTTTTGTTTTGCCTTCAAATCAAAGCTTATCATTTGTCTTGCGGTTGTTGTTTCGTATTGTTCCAAGCAATATCTATATCAACATTTGACGCGCAAAGTTATCTTAAATCATTGCGTTTTATTGCTGAGCTCCGAAATCTTCCCAGCAGATCACAGAAGTTATCTTATCTGTTGGTGGATTTAGCGCTTCTTCTTTGCTCCTCCTTCCGTCAAGGCGATAAGGGTTTAAAATTTAAAGGGCCCCCGGGTTCGAATGATAAATGCAGTCTGGCCAGAACAAACACCTTGATTTGCCGATTTAATTTTAGAGCCTCGTTTGATTTCACTCGAGTCGCCGCCACTCGTCAGCTGCCGCCGCCGCCCGACATTTCTATTTCGATTTCATTTTCCGCTTCGTGTCCCGTCCGCTAACGTCACGCCCCACCTCGTCGCCGTCGTCGTCGTTGCCGCTGACTCAGCCGCATGCAGATGTTGCCGCCATCGTCGTCGCCTCTTGGCCGAGGCAGCAAACCAAAAACAAATGTCATCCGCAATTAATAATTTCGGGTTTACGAAATTTCAGCATCAATTACTTGCAAATTATGAGCATCTCTATGAAGGTCCTCATTTTCATTTCACAGCTTCAATTGAAACATCTCTCGCCCAATAATGTTTACAGAAATTCGGTCGCGCCTGCATTGCATCCGCTGACGTAAGGCGAGCACTCATGCAATTAATTATAAATATTGGAAGCCTTGAAGCATGTATTTAGGATCTTGTATTCATTCCTTCTGATTTATTTAATTCTAAATATCTCTCATCCGTTGAATTCACCTTCTAAAATGCAAGACTAATTTATGTAAATTCAACCTACCATAAATTGATCATATTGTCTTAAAGTCTTCACCAGACTTTGTCTAAGAACTAAGTTTTCTCTAATCCTAAATTCTAACTCTAATCGTCGTCCAGTCGCTTGCGCGCATTGCCTTTGGCTGCGAATTTTCGCTTCTTGAATGTGGTCGGGACTCCGCTCGCAGCGTCGTCGTCCAGTTTCTCGATTGTCTTCTCCTTGAAGCGCTTCACGGGCGGCTCGTAGACGATCTCCGACACGACTGGAGCAACGTAATTGTAATTTGTGGCAGGCAGCTCCCAATCGATAGGCGGAGGCTCTGGTCTGGAATTGACATCAATTCTGTATTATTTATACTCTGTATATTTTTTGCGAAATCACTTACTTTGTCTCGACCACCTGCCACGCTCCGATGTCCTGTGTGCCCGCCTCCTCCTCTGTCTTGAACGACGCCTTCTTCTCCTTCGCCGCCTTCTTTTCCTCGGGCGTCTCTTGTCGCCGGAACATCTTCAGCCGCTCCCGGTTGTACTTTGCCACCTCTTCGTTCACGTTCTCGCGGAAGTTCTTGGCCTCGTTGGCCTGTTGGATCTCCTGCTGCTTCACCGCGATTTCGTTGATGCGCTCGTACTCGGCATACGAGAGGAATCCCTCCTTGGGCGCCTCCCACACGGACTCGTTCGTCTTGACGTTCCAGTAGTAGGTGTAGCCCTCGTCCGTCTTGCCCTCGACCCACAGCGAGGCGTTCGGCACCGCCTCGTTGGGCACTTTCTTGATGCCGACACGCACGCCGTCCTCCTCGTCGTCCGAGTTGCCCGGCAGCCGCATCGGGTCCACTTGGCGCGCCCTCGAGCTGCCGGCCGCCGCCGAGCTGCTGGCGTAGCTGGTGGTGGCGTTCACGGCGGCGTCCATCACGACGTTGATGGAGCGAGCGGTCATGTCGCTGCGCGAGTGAATGTCCTGGGCGTAGGAGCGCATCGCAGCCTCCTCCATTTTGCGGATCTCTTGGTCCATCTTCTGGCGCTCGCGCTCGGACTTCTCGCTGTCGCGACTGATGTCCGAGATGCGTTTGGCCACATTGAGCTTGTGTCGCTTGCCGCTCTCATGGAAGGCGACACTCTGTGGAGGGGAAAAGGAGAGTTATCACAGTGGTCAGGAAGTTGGAATTCAAGAGTACTCACCGCCTTGTTGTCGCTGATCCAACATTTGCAGAAGTCGCAGTACTTGCGCTCGTTCGACTTCCAGTAGTCCGTCCTGCAAGGGCCAAAGAGGAGTAAAGTGGACAAAATATTCGAACTCCAGTGAACTTACATGGTGGTTTCTTCTTAAAGAAAATGCAAGCTGAAATGATTAATTCCTGTGAAATTGTATTTTGTAAATTCTAAATGCGATGAAAATATAAACAAAACGCGATTTTTTTTTATGACAGCAAGTGACTGCCAGCCATCGAAATGTCAAAGTGAGAAAGACATTGCAACCATTGCAGTTTATGAGGCACTGTGTCGGTAACAGGGTTCGTTATTGGTGGTTCTTGTCAACGGACTGAATTGTAATAGATCGTTACGCAAATTCCACCACACTATCCACCGCTAGACGGCCTATCCATTTTAATTCAAAAATCTTGATTTCGCGCCACTCGATACTTTTTACTCGTTGATTGTTTTGCAAAATCGGTGGTTTTTTGTAGTTTTCAAGTTTTTTTTGCGCGCTGGAAATAAAAAAAAAATTCATTAAAATTTTGTGATTTTCAACAAAGAATTGAAATAAATTTATTCAATGAAATCAATAAATTATTAAAAATGATGATAACAAACCACGAACAACAGACAATCGAGTCCTGCGAGGACCCTTCGGAAGAGAAATGGGTGTAGGCTTGAATAACTTCTTCACAATAAATAATCGTGACTTAAATTTTCCACATATTGAAGCCTCCCCTCCTACTCTTTGACCCTCCGCATATCAACGAAGGTCATGTGGGGGCCTGGTGGGAGGCGCATTGTTTGGCGGCAACACCAACCTGCTAACGTTAACGGTAATTCAACTGTTTGCGGTAAGTTTTGCGGGTTCCGCAATGAGCGAAGGCAACAAAAGATTATTATTGTGAACCAGGGGCGTGGATATGGGGCATATGTGAGAGGCTGCTGCTGGTTGATGAGGATAGTAATGGTGCCGGAACAAAGCCAATGTTTAGAAATAGCATTTCGGATTAGTCATTGTTGTTGTTGTTGTTGTTGTACAAATACTCCACTCACATGAAGCTGCACAAAATTCGGTTCTGATGAACTCGTCGTCGGATTCGATGGAACTGAGGAGGAGACAGAGATGATTGTGGTAAAGACCAAAGGAGCAGTTGGAATTTAAAGAAGAATTTAATGCCTGACAGAACTTAGAACTTTTGGTCTTTTCTCAATAAGAATCAAAACATTTTAACCAAATAATTAGTTGCATAAAACGAATCAAAAGTTGACTTTCTTTGCTTCTTCCCACACTCTGTTTCTCTCTCCCATTATTATTCTCTCCCACTCTTTATCTCTCCCCCTCCCTCTATTCTGCTCCTCATTTTGTCCGCGCTTTTATTTTTTACATTAAGCGACGAAAGGACCTGAAAAAGCTTATTTTTTTAATAACCATAAGCATGCTTTGTTCCAAAGCCGCCCACGGCCCACCGCCAGTAGGATGAGAGATAGAGAGAGAGAGCAGTTGGGGGAGAGTGAAAGAGATAATGAGCCCGAGAGCGAGATGAGAGATTTCGAGGCGAAGTTGGTGTCGGAGCGACAAGATTTGCAGGGCTTAAAAGCATTTCGCGGGTCCCTTTTGAGGCATTTCACCACCCCAGAGGAGGGGGGTTTAAGCCAGAAAGAGGCGGGATCTAAATCTCTGGGAGTAGATGGATGGGGGGAGGGGACGGCGACAGAAGCCGGTGCTTAAAACCTAATGAGCCGGATTCCGGGTGAGCGCGATGTCAAACGGATGAAAAATCACAATCACGTTGATTACGTTTCGCTCTTGTTTTTGTTTTCATTATCCTTGTTGTGGTTTTAATTCCACCCCCTCCCATGGACTACGGAGAGGATGCTGTGTGTGTGTGTGCGTTCGTGTGTGTGAGTGTATTTGTTTGTTTTTAATCTGGTCAGCTTTTCCACGAAGGCGCGAAAAACCCACGAAACAACGAGGCGACACTTCGGCTCTTGGCATCGAAGTCGCGGTCGACGCTGACGTCGTCGTTGTCGATGTCGATGTCGATGTCGTCGTCGTCATTGTTGTCGTTGTCGTCATGGCGACGTCGGATGTCGCTCGGTTGCTTATGCTTGTTCTTCCCTCTCGCGATCCATCAAAAAGATTCGGGAGGAAAGGACGAAATTATAAAATTATCCCTCGGGGACGTGACGCGAAGTTGGGGAAGCTTAACGAAGAAATAAAGGCAGAAGGAGGGGCAGAAAAGGGCCGAAAAAGACTTCCGTTCACCAAGCTCCAAAGGAGAAATAATCTTTTTCGGAACCGAAAAAATTTCGGAGAAACTCATAGTCGTCACCTTAATGACAGATGGAGGAGAAAGAAACTCAAGTTTGAATTGAGGAGAAATAAATTCAAGTTCAGATTGAGGAGAACATATTCAAGAAACTTATGTTCGGATTCCAAGAAACCGTAAGATTCTCCCCAAAAACGAAGGCGTAACCCTTCTCTCCGTAAAGTGAGCACTTCGCCAGCCCACGATTGTTCTCGTTATAGTGCTCGCTCCCTCCCTCAATAAGGACGATGTGGAAAGATGCAAATCCCTTCGGCCAAGGGTCAATTTGCGCGAGCACAAAGACCAATTGATCCTCCCCGATGTGGACGGACGACGAGGACGACGACAACGGAAGACAACGACAGAGGAAGTTTAAGAAAAAGAACAAGTGGCACGGGATGATGACGGCAATAAAGGGCTCAAATGGAGGATCGACGACAGGTCGTGTGCTCGAAGAAAACAAATTTTAGGTCGTGTGGTCGAAATAAAACAAATTTGAGGTCGTGTGGTCGAAGTAAAACATTTCGTTCTCGGCTCGGGTCGGCTTAGAGTAATCATTAAGTTAGTAACTGCGAGCGAAATCCTGTTTGCGGTGGTGAAAAGGCAGCGAAGGGACCGAAGGATTGAGAGCAGGATCGTGAAGACGATCACAGAAGACGAGTCAGGGATGTGCGAACGAAGTCGAGAAGAGGTGAAGCGAATGAAGTCGATACGAATCAATGCCAAGGACTTCGAGTCCATTCGAAGGAAGTCGAATCGATGCAGAAAAAATCGACTGGATACGGAAAACTTCGGTTGAAGCGATTCACACGGTCACCTCGATGCCGAGTCGATGGCTGCTCCAACCGATGTCCGTCCCATGGAAGCTGTCTTTGGAGCCATTCCCTAGATCGCTCGGCCATCCTTTATCATCTCTCTCTTTTACTTTTCTCTCTTCCAGCTCATCCTGTTCCTTATCTCTGTTCCACGTTCGTCCTTTTTATTCTCTCTCTTCCACGCTCATCCTTTACCTTCTCCCTCTCTCTCTCTCTCTCTATTCTACGCTCATCCTCGCTATCTCTCTCTGTCACTCGCCTGTCGCCCGCCCACCCGTGGTGCGTCCAACCGCCCTTTTGTGTCGAGGACAATCGGAGTGGGCGACGGCAGCCAACCACAGCCTCCCAGCGGGGAGTCCCCGCAGTCCCAGCGCCACAACAAACGCCATTGTATGACGGAGACAACAACAAATACAAAGTCAACACGAATAACAACAAAAACAACAACAACAGCAACAAGACATTAACAACAACAACAATCCAGGCAACATCGAGTACGACGAAATTCGCCACCCCAAACGCCCAAATATCCGGCTGGACCGACCGAGGGATGTGAGCATGTGTTGGTGTGAGTAAATGTGAGGATATCTCTGTGTGTGTGTGTATTTGCGGTACCGTTAGCTGAGTAAATAATATGCAAACGGGCAAATAATGTGCCATGGTTACCATTGGATAATCCTGATGACATCATCATCATCATCATCATTGACGACAGAGAATCAGCATCAGGGACGACGACGTCGTCGTCATTATTTGAAGTGAAATATGTACAATGTTGTGCTGTTGTTGTGGCTTTCGTCATTGTTGTTGTTGTTGTTATTGTTGCTATTACCTTTGTTGTTGTGGCTTGTTGCCTTCATTTCATCCTCCTGGCATGTTGTCGTCCGTATTTTGGCTATTTTGCATCACATAATCATCGGCATCAGGATATTGGATTCTGCTCCTGGATGCCATATGTGTTTGGATTACATTCTCCTCCTCTTTCTCTCTCTCTCTCTCTCTCTCTCTATCTCTTCATGTCACTCTCTCCCTCCCACTCTTAACTCATGCTCCCCTCCTTCACCCTCTGTCTCCCTTTGCTGTTGTCCTTTTTTTATCCTGTCGCATTTGTGTTTTTTGCTCTATGCAAATTTAATTACATCGTCACATCCTGCCCCCCATATTGCGTCTGTATGTGTATGTGTTTGGGATTGTTAGTTGTGTGAGTTTGTGTCTGTGTGCTGTCGAGAGATTGGATTTTAATATGTTTCCGGTATTATTAGTTCATAAGGACATTCTGCATGATTGCCATGTGGCTTCATTTTGTGCTGCAATCACAGAGTTCGGAAGGGAAATTTTCGTTAGAAAATCCACAGGTTGCTTCCGAACTCTTTCTTCTCTTTCTTCTCGATTTGCATTCTTAAATGAAACCGAAGTATTTTATTTTATGATTAAATTTCCGGATTACTTGACCTCCACAGGATTTAGGAATATCCATTAAATTATGTATTCATTAAAATGTTTCTTTCTCCTTTCACATCGATAATATTCTCATATTCCGTACACATCTTCTTGTATGGTTTCTCTTTCTTGGTAACCCCATTAATATTTATTTTCTTATCTAATCGAAATTTGTATTGAACAAAGATCTAACCAAAAATTAACAGAAATTAAAACAAAAATTCTTTGAAACTTATTCTTGAGATATCTATTACTATTAGATGATTATTATGTTATAACTAATTTTCGATTGAAAATCAGTCTTCTTTCTCACTCTTCTACCATGGTAAATGCTGTTTTCTCAGCTAATCGAACATTATCAGCCTACTATATCATGATATCCCCGATTTTTTCTCCCATTCATCCAGAATCACTCAATCACCCAGCTTCGAATACCTGATTCTTCCGTCGAATTTCCTCCATTTCCTCCACCCATCGTTTATACCTCAATCTCTCAGCTAATTTCTTCCCAAACTGTGTTTGTTTATTACGTCATCGCATGTCTAAACGCCTGGATTTACCGTTGAATCCACCATTTTATTGAGGATAATGTCTTCTTCGCTCCGATCGCTGCGGTTGCGTCCGACGGCGCGTAATCCACGATCATCACGTGATCGCTTCGATTGCCGCCGACAGCTCTCTCGCTCTTGCACTCGTTGGAGGCTTCTCTGGTCTTCTACCTGGATCCATGGCGAGGCTGAATCGGGCGCTATCGACGCATTCGACATGGCGATTAACATAATCCCGCTGCACACGGCAGAGCAAGCAGCAAATCGAGCGGAAGACCAGCGACAGACAGACCGAGAGACAGACGTAGCAGTGGATGGACAGCCCAGTCGACCGATAGACTGATGGAGAGGAAGACAACAAAGGGAGGAAAATGAACGATCGCAGTTTGAGTGAACCTCGTCTATATTTCTACTCTTGTTTAATTTCTTTCTACAAAGTTGTAGAAGTTTTATTTCAACAACGTTTTATTTCTACAACAAAGTTTTCTTCCTATAACGTTTTATGTCTACTATAAGTCGGCGATCGCTGGCCACGCCCACCTCTCCTAGCCGTGGTGGCCGCCCTTCTTGTAGCCGTGCTTGTGGCCGCCCTTTTTGCCGCCCTTCTTGCCGTAGTCCTTGTGGCCCGAATGGTGTTCGTCCTCCTTGTGGCCCTTCGAGTACTTCGTGTGATCCTCGTGATGGTGGCCCTTCGCGTGATGGGCCTTCTTCTTCTCGTGGCCCTTCTTGTGGCCGGACTCGTGCTGGCCGCCCTCCTTGTGGGCGGACTCCTCGCCGGCGTGCTCCTTGTGCTCCTTGCCGTACTTCTTGTGGTGGCCGCCCTTGTCCTCGTCATCGTAGAACTTCTTCTCCTTGTAGAACTCGTCCTTGTTGAAGTTCTTGTGGTACTCCATCTGCTTGTGGCCCTTCTTGTGGCCCTTCTTGTGATGGTGTTTGCCGCCCTTCTTGTGCTCGCCGTGCTCGTGATGGTCGCCGTGCTCGTCCTCCTCGTCGTAGTCCTTCTTGTGCTTGCCGCCCTCGTCCTCGTAGTGATTCTCGTGCTCCTCGGCCTCGTGGTGCTTCTTGCCGCCCTCCTCCCAGCCCTTCGACTCCTTGTGGCCCTTCTCGCTCTTGTACTCCTTGCCCTCCTCGGAGGAGGCCTCCGACTTGCTGCCCTTCTCCTCCTCCTCCTCCGAGGACTCCTCCTTCTTGCCGCCCAGCACCAGCGGCGAGATCAGCAGCAACAGCACCAGCAGCGATTTCAATTGTCGTCTCATCGTGGCCGAGTTTCGTGGACGCCTGGCCCCAATTGGTCCAGTGGCCCACTTTTATACCAACGTCCGAGAGACCACAACCGGGTCCCCGACACCTCCGTCCGTCGCTCCATGGAATGCCAAACGACAACGACAACAAAGACGCCAACGACGATGACGATAACGACGACGACAACGCCGTGGTTATGAAAACTCGTCTGGAGCAAATTTAATGCATCACCGCACGCGCGATTGCAGCAAACTCTCCGCTCCGCTCGGCCGCCTCCGGACTGCGGGACTTCGGACAGCTTCTTGGACGGCTGCGCATGCGCATTCGATGCTCTCGGCCCTAGTTTTGTTCCTCCTCTCGATCCAGACTCAAGGGTCAATTTGCTTTATGACCTCAACAATTAAGCCTAAGCCGAGGACGAGCAGGACTTAGGACATGGATCTAGTCATAGATCTGGGAGGATGAAGGATCGCGCAGCAGGAGCTCCTCGGCTGAGAAGGCAATTGAAGAAAGGGTTTCGGTCGTCTTCTACTAGTAGAGATAGAGATAGAGCTAGCGATTGGTCTTCATTGCATCGAACGGGATTTCAATTAACCAGCAAATTGATCTGCCAACAATCTCTCTCTCTCTCCTATTCTCTCTTTCTCTCATTTGAACCCTCCGAGAGCAAGGCGCGGACTTAATTTGCGAGTCCGGCTTAGAGGGCGAAACTGTAATTGGAATCGGACTATCGGGACCAGACCAGGTCGATTGGTGATCCGGGTCTCGGGATGAGAATCGCTTTGTGTCGGACTCGAGCTCATCTGTCGTCGAGGCGTTTCGTTTTGTCTGAGGTGAGAATACAAATTGGCCTTTGGTGGGATTTAGATCTCGCCTCCTACTCCTTTCTTTCGATTCTCTTCTCCTTCCCTTTCGCTTTACTTTCCCTTCCCTTTACTTTCCGTCTGCCCTAGATCGACTGTAGGTAGCTCTTGCTCTCTTTTCAGGAGCGAACAAAAGGGTTTTCGTATCCCTATTCGCACTCGGACGACGTCCTTCTATGTGATTGTTGGTGTGTGTGTGTGTCATGGCTTTGTGTTCGTCTTCCAGCTCCTCCTCCTCCTGGTCTTTGTGTTCGCTTCTCGTCAGAGGCGATCGACAGCTCACCTTTGGCTCTTGTTTTCATTTTCGATAAATGTCTGTGAGTGTGTAAGTAATAGAGTGTTTATGCGTGTGTGTGTGTGTGTGTGTATGTGATGGCCATTTTGTTTGAATTTCCGAACGTGCCATGCGGAACTCGAGCTTCGAAATTAATATAATTTTTAATCTTCACCTTGAGGCTATTTGCCCGACTTCCCCTCACACCTCTACACACACAGAAACACTCACACAGAAACACTCACACAGAAACCCACACACACACACACACAGACACTAACGCACTCAGACATCTGGTAATCGATAACAAAATGCTGCAGTCCGACCCCAACCCCCTCTCTCTCGCCCACTCCTTCGCCTTCGTCGCTCTGACAACATGCAGATCTTTGCTAATCTTCGTATGCGTTGCGATGGACAGCAGGAAGGATAAACAGATGGACCGAAGGTGAGATGAGATGGATGGACGGACGGACAGATTGAGGGCTGGACGGTGAAGCCCTGCGGTGGCCAGAAATAATTAAACATTTTACCGGATTAAACTCACCTCACAGGTGGCAAGAAGCGATGGGAGCCTGTGTGAAAAATATATCGGATTTCATCGGAAGCTTCGGTCCAGAAGTTCGTCTTCTCTCTCTCTCTCTCTTTCATTCTTCGTAAAGGACATACATAGATTTAATTGGAATCCTTAGGAGTTGAAACCCTGAAGCACCCAACGCAAGACCTTCATCTTTGAGACTATTTCCAAAATCCTTTCGAAATTCGCCCTGGTCGAATCTGACCTCGAGTGTGGATCCTCGAGTCTCTTCCTCGGAGGTCCTCCCAAGGAGTTCCTGCGAAGCCTTCTGTTCTTCTTCGCACACACACACACACACACACGTTTGCACAACACGCACACGAGGAAGACAATGGTTGAAGGAGTGGAGCAGGCAGCAGGCCAAGGAAGACGAAAGGAAACAACAGTAAACAAACAGAGAATCTTTCGGTCCGATGCCGTGTCTTTCTTTCTTTCGATGGAACTGTTTGCTAAACATCGGCTAAGACAACAAACAGGAGTCGCCCGAAAAATCACCGACAATTTGTACATAGACTACAAATGCCCTCCCTCCCCTCGGTCTGCGCCTCCCCGACTCCTCAAAGACCCGAGCGAGAGAGAGACAGAGCGAGAGAGTCAGAGTGAGGTAAGGAGAAATAGAAAAAGGAGACCGATGATGTTGGTCCTCTCGGTTCCTTGTCTTCCACGCTCGACTGCCGTTCGTCGTACGAATGCATAATTTTCCAAACGTCTTCCTGCTCTCCCCGTCTTCTTCTTCTTCTCAGCGCCAACCTCTGTTTGCGAAGGACCCTCAGCCGAATCGAACCGAACCCTCGGCCCTCGGTCTTCTTCGTGTGGTTTTGTTTGGGTTGGTGACATGTTTTCATATCGCATTTCAATTCGATCATTGTTGCAGTCGAAGTCGCTCTAAGGAAAGGAGATAGAGAGAGAGGGAGGGAGGGAGAGAGCGGCCAATTGACTCTTCCTCTTCTTCTTCGCTCCGGGGTTGCCACTGTTTGTCGGGCGTTAATAGTCCGTGTAAAAATGTGCAAATATTTGACAACTATTAATTTTTATTTTCCTCAGAATCCCGTTTCGTGAACGTTATTTTTGGGCCATCGCATTTGGCGAAGGCAAAAAAAGGGAGAGAGAGAGAATGAGCTAAAGGAACAACGGTTAAATTAACACCATTTTTATTTCGGTGTAATTCAATATTTGATCCCGGGTGCTCCGAGGTGTGCCGGCGCCTTGCCAAAAAATACACATAAAAACAATCCATCCGGCCATTTTCTCGTCACACTCCACCCCCCGCCCCCCCTTCAGGAGCCGTCATTAAAATCGACATATGAAACATTAAATTTAATTAAAAGCTTTCGCAAATAAGTTCCGTCGAAAATGTAGTCGGCCTGGGTGGAGAAAAAATGAAATTCGCATGAAATTCGCGTAATTGCATTTTTCACTCTGCATGAACACCTTTGTTCGGACTTTTATTTGCAACGTTTTTCACCTTCCCTTCAATAAATGACAACTTCTTCCTCTTCCCCTCTCTCTGACTACCTCAATTTTCCAGCTCATTCGCCATTCATTTTACTCGCAATCGGACGGGGATTGTTCGTCCAATGCAACAACAACAACCACTCTGAGGGGAGCGAAAAAAAATCACTCGACGGCATTAAATTGCTCATAAAAATGCGACCGCGATGAATTCGAATGAATACGGCCGATTGGCAAATAACACACGGCCTGAATGGCGAATGAAGCCTTAATTGCCGCCATGTTTTCGGCCATATTTGCATGCATACCGGATGCAGGCGATGCACCGAGGACCCACCGGACTTCCTGGAAATCCGAAATCAATTTTTCATATCGAACTCTGAGCGAAACGAGCCGTGAATGGGAAACTTTAATGTGAAATGGGATCGTGTAAATGACTCAAACTGGAAGCCGGGGAGTCATCAAGAGAAAATATCGTCATCAATTCGTTAATAATATTGAAGAAGAGTTTCCAATTGAACAAATCAGAGTCTAATGAAATCATTAAATTATTATAATGATCAATTTATTAAATAAGTCTAAGAATTATTTGAAAGAAAAGGGAAAATATCGATGTAATTCCTTGAACTGATATAAACCACTTCCCAATTTAGTTACAATAGAAGATATTATTATCAACTTGGTTTCCATCGACATCTATTTGTAACTCCTCCAGATCCTCAGTTCTCTTCTCGCCCCCACAGTCCTAAACACATCGTGTCAAAGGTGGAATTCCAGGATCATCTCCATGATTTCATTACAAAGAATAGGACAACAACGAAAACAACTCAAACAATAGTAAAAGCAACAACCACTCATCGGCAGCAAACCATAAAATTTCACTGATTGTTTGCGCAAACATTTCCACGTTTGATTGGATCTATTTTTCTCTTCCACTCTCCTCCTCCTTCTCTTCGTCTTCATTCCCCTCCTTCTCATTCTCGGTCCCTCTCTCGGTTGGTCGGGTCAGAGAATTTCGAAACTCAAATACAGCTTGCTTCGATTGACAATGGATATAGATGGATGCAGAGGAAACCCAATATGCAGATGCAAACAACAAAAACAACAACAACGACGATATCATCATCATATCATCCATTGCAAGTACAACAAATACAATATCGACTCCTACAACAACAACCAACCTCAATCATGAACTCAATGAGAGAAGAGCAGACGACCCAACACAAAACAGAGTGGACAACAATGGCCACTGATCTATATAAAGGAACATTATTATTAGTAAGGATTCGCCGAGGATGTCCGAACACACATACACGCACACACCCACATGCATATAGAAGACCATCCCATCGACGGACGATGGTCAACACAGAGAAGGACGATGGTCGACACAAAGCAGGACATCATCGGAACAATCATGAATCGCTCGAGCGCACGGTCCACTGTGCAAAACGGACGCTGCGACGCCATTTTGTTTTGTATATCGAATAAAATTCAAATTAAAATTCCTGCTCTCACTCCTTTCTCGTTTTGTACACGGGATTGTGGATGGACACGGAGGGAGAGGGCGAGGGATGAAGGACAATGGATTGAAGTCGCATCGAAGTCAATCGATTTGGTCTCCGGTCGCTTTGTTTAGTCCTTTGTCGACTTCTCTCCTCGTATCTACTCCATATGTGTATCTCTCTCACTCTTTTTCCCTCAGTCTATCTCTCTCTCTCTCACTCTCACGCTTACTGACCAGAGGTCGTCGTCGTCGTCGTTGTCGTCTGCCACTCGAGCAAATAACGAGATAATTTTGTCCACATCGTTATCGGCATTCCTCTGGCCCTTGTTGATGTTGTTGTTATTTTTGTTGTTATTGTTCTAACATACATCACCACAAATTGCACAGCATTCGTCTCCCCCCACACACACCCTCACCATCACCCCCATGCCTCTTTCTCCACTCTCTCCACCATGAACCTTCATCCTGATTGTTTCTCGCTTCAGAACTCATTCTGGACCGCTTGGGTTTCCTTCTCTCTCTCTATCCTTTCCAGCTTTGGTTTCCCTCTCTCTTTCCTTTTTTCCCCCTCTTTCCTATCCCTCCTTCCGTCCTTCCTTTATTAGTGAGTTTGCTGACATTTCCAGGCGACGCCGAGTCCAATGCAGGAGGAGGGCGAGTGCTCCACAACCCACTATAGAAGGGTGTCAAAGTCTCGTCCTGTGGCTGTGGGTCTCACACATATCGAGTTACCACCGGCTGGGCGGGAGTGTGAAGAACTGATTGATTGACTGATCGACCACCGAAACCGGTCGAAAGTGGTGACAAATTGGTGTAAATAGGGAGGGTTCTTTGAGGGATCGAATGATGGAATCAATTATCATAGCTATGTTAAGAAAATGGAGCCGGAGATGGAAATCCCACGGAGTCAAGTATGAGAGACCTTCATATTTGACATAGTCCTTGATGTTCTGAACTCTCAAGAGAACTTCAAACCAATAGAAAACATACTTTCAACAGTTCCAGGACCAAAGTATACCACAAAAGTATTTTTCCACATTATCTTTCGCATCTGAAGCCCCATTGAAATATTCAATTAACCGACTTTTCAATATTTCAAGCCCGTTTCCCCCACTCAATTCGATCGAAAATACAAAAAACACCATAATATTTTAATTCAATTTAGTTTGATTTTCATTCTTTATTATTATTTGATCATGTTGTGATTTTCATTAATCGCTTTTACAATTAGTTGACATTTGTTTTTGCATCCTTGTGTGCTTGTTATTATTCTCACATCATGTTCGCATTTAATTTTTTTTTATTTTATTTTATTTATAGTATAGTAATTTGCTATGGATTGACTTAACAGACTCGGTTACGGACTAAATGTAATTAAACTAAACGACCAGCCGAGGGGCGCTGAATAATTTATGGGGTTTGTAAAAAGTCTACACGTAAACGTAAAACATAAAAACAATGGAGTAACAAAATAATATTTACACGGCGGAAATTGCGGAGCCTAAAACTAGAGCTAACATTTATACAGCTGATGATGAGGAGGAGGAGGAGGAGGAGAAGTTTTACAAACTATGTACAAGAGATGGGATTATGGCCCTGGGTTTAGGCCACCTCCAGATCGGAGGACTCGTCGGCGTCGCTGTAGTTGGGGTCGGCCTTGATGTGCAGCTGGCTGGCGTAGACTTCGGGCGAGCACTTGAGATTCGCCACAGCGACTGCGGCGGCGGCAGCAGCGGCGGCAGCGGACACGGAGGAGGCGCCATTGCCAGCCCCGCCTCCCGCACTTCCGCACTGCTCCTCCTGCAGCTTGCGCAGACGCTCCTGCTCCTCGCGCTTCTGCTTGCGCCACTTGGCTCGTCGGTTCTTGAACCAGACCTGGAAGATAACAAGAGAGAGAGAGAAATATTAGTGATTTGCCTCAGTGTAAGATTTTAATTTCCCCAGATAAACAACATCGAATCGAGAATCGTCGACTAAGTTGTCCCCCGAGAGGTCAGACAGAGAGAGACAGCGAGAGAGTGAGTGAGAGAGAGAGATCGAGGGGATGTGCTAAAACCATAAAGCGCAAATAACATTAGCATAAAATGGCTGCCCCGGAAGCGGCGACGCCATGCCGGAAATGGCGAATGTTTTCCCAACGGCGCCAGGGGGGAGGTTGGGGGTAAATTATGAAAACGCAAATAGCAGCTGATGAGGGGGCAAAGAGAGAGAGAGAGAAGGAGGAAGGGAGAAAAAGAGGAAGAGGGAGAGAATGAAAAAAAAAACGACATTTTGCATTATCTGCGGTTACACAAGCTCGATGTCGTCGTCGTCGACCGAACCGAACGACCGAACCCGAACCCCCCCACCCCTCGTTGCTCTGGATCCATCCACAGCCGGGAGTCCGCACAGCGTTGCCGTATTTTGTACGGCTTCAAAAACACTTTCATCCGTTTTTCAAATTAAATTTCCATAAGAAGACTTTTCGCTTTCCCTCCTCCACGCTCCAGATCGTCGCTAGTCGTCGTCATCGTCATCATCGTCGTTTATAACCATAACAGCGATCCACGAGAGCATGCATATATCTTTGTGTGGATGTGGTTGTGTTAGTGTGTGTGTGTGTGTGGGAGTGTGGGTGAGCAACAACAATAACAACAACGATATCAGCTCGGTAAGGATAACAAAAACAAGCAGCGCAATTTCAACGCGACTTTCCATGTCCTTCTCTCATTCTCTTCCTCCAACAAGCGCTGTTTTCATCCATTTCAGTTCAACGTTCATTGTTGTCCCACTCCCTCTCTCTCTCTCTCTCTCTCCCCCGCTCTACCACTCTCTCATTCCCCCTCTCTTCCCGTTGCTCTCGTTCCATCCGGCACTCGATTTCATTTTGTGTTTCTTTGCATTTCTATGTTTTCCCCGCTTTATCTTTGATTTTGTAAATTTTATTATTATTCCTATTGCTCTTCTTCTTCATCTTCTTCTTCTTCCCTCTGAAGCGGATGTGCACCCATATTTTTTTGCCATCGTTGCCATTGCTTTATCATATAGTCTTTTGTTGTTGTTGTTATTGTTGTTGTTGTTGCCGCGTTGCCACCCGCCACGAAACGTTGCCACTCAGATTTGCTGCTTAACCGAACTTCTATGTTGCCACCCCACTTCTTTCTCTCCATCTCGTGGCGCTTTCTTTGTTTCCACGAAAGTTTCTTTTTTCCTCCTCCTCCTCCTCCTCTTCCTTTGCCATCTCCTGTTTCTTCGACTGCCCTTTGCTGCCTTCTCGTGCCTAATTAGGCGGTTTATTATAATTGTAATTAATTTTTGCCGCCATTTTTCTTCTCCCACTCCTCGCTTCGCTTTCTCGCCTCGCCTCGCCTCGCGTTGCCAACTCCCCCCTCGTCCGTCGCCCTCGACAACTTTTTTCGAGCAAAGTTTCCGCCTCCACATCCTTGCTTTCTTATTCTTCATCGTTTTCTTGTTCTACATCGTATTCTTATTCTTCTTCGTTTTCTTGTTCGACTTCGACTTCGTTTTCTTATTCTACTTCGTTCTTTTGTTCTTCATCATTTTCTTGAACTTCTTATTCTTCATTTGCGCGTTCTTTTTCTTCATCATCGGGTTCTTTTTCTTCATCATTGCGTTCCTGTTCTTCATCATCGTGTTCTTGTTCATCTTCCTCTTGGCGCAAGCGTTCGAGCGGAAGTTACGAAATTGAGTTTTAATTATTTGTGTTGCGTTTTAAGAAAACAAGTAAGGGCAGAGATGAGAAGAAGATGAAGGAACAGTAAAGAAGAAGGGTGAGGTGAGGGTGTTTGTTGTTGTTGTGTACCTTCTCGAAGGCGTTGCAAACTTTTCTCCACCCCCCGATCGCTGCTCGTATTTATTTATTTACTTAATTAACATGAAAGCGTGGAGGGAGAAAGAACGCAAGACAGAGAAAGATGAAAACGTTTCATGCGGAAGGGTTGAACGCAGCATCCCCAACCCATCCCTTTCCCCTTCCTCATCCTTCGACCGAGGCACGCCATTGGATGGAGCTGATGGATGGATGGATGGATGATTGGGTAGACGGACAGATGGATGGATAGCTGGAGATCGCAACGAGCGGAACCTTCGCCTTTGCCAGCGATGGGAAAAATATGTTGTTGATTTTCCATAAAGAGACAACAAAACAAGTTTGTTAAAATAATTTCCTCGATTTCATCCCCGTTGTTTTTTTGGTTATTGTTGTTTTTCTCTGTTCACTCGAAAATATTCCCCATCGAATTCAACCAATATTCGTTCCAACAAAAATAAATGGAATTGGAAATTCTCTTGAAATTGACTTTTGGACACCGAAAACGACATCCGTCGACGGGGATTCGTCATTAAAAGTCACACGGTCTGACGCGTTCGTCTGAATTTCAAAATGGCGTCACATACACTCGCACACACACACACACACACTTTCATCACTGTCTCCCCACTGTCCAATCGAATTTGAACGAATCTCCTGCGAGGCACCGAAAGTGGAGAATTTCATTACATTGACAACACTGGCTCAGCCGAGCTTAGCACACGACGACAGACACGACAGGACGTCGTCGTGCCGACCTCTGTCCCACGACCATCACCGCCCCACCCTCTCTCCAGGGGGACGACAAGTCGAGGCATCGACCGAAACACGCAAAGCTTTCATCATCATCATCATCGTCATCATCATCGTTGTCGTTCTGATCATCATCAGCCCATGGCAACCTTTGATGTCGACTCAAGCTGCAAATGAAAAATACCGAAAATGGCAGATGATATTTCGTAAAGTCGCACCAACAAAGAGAGAGACAGAAAGAGGGATGTATGATGTATGTATGTGTGAGGGAGAGAGAGAGAGTGGACTTTGATTTACATGCGAGCACTCGAAGTGACAAATTTTATTTGACATTTCGAGCAATAATCGCAGTCACTCACCCGTGACAGCTGTCAGACTCCATTCACATCAAACCTCTCTCTCTCTTTCTTTCTGTCTCCATTTCTCTCTCTCCCATCGTGCTTCAGCCCTTTCGCGTATGTATGTGAATTGAAATATCTGCGCTTATTTCATTCGCAACTCTTCGCATTGTAATTTGGAAATTCGCAAAACTCACCACCCCCCAGAATCCCACCTTCCGCGCAGCCCTGCGAAGGTGTCCGCCCTGTCCCCGGTCCACTGTAATCCCACGCCCAGCTTCAGTCGACGTCGTTTGTGGTGGGGTCATGAGTTCGTGTTGGGGTCGAACGATGGATGATCGGTGGTGGTGAGTGGGGGATGGTGAATGATGGGTGGTGAGTGGAAAACGCAAGGTGGTGAATGGTGGGCTTTCGAATGGTGGTGGCTCCGTCGCCCCGGACGCTGGGATGGCAGGTGTTTGTGCGTTGTCTGATGGGCCCCGAGGCCAGGGTTACGCATGCAGATGTGCTTAAGAACCCGAGCTCACAACGTGTGAAATGTATTGTATTAATTAATTGCAAATGAACAGCCCTCACAGTTGCTCGATGGGCAGTGGGTGGGAGGATTGTGGGCGTGGCTGGCGGATGATACAAGGAGGAAACATAAACAAAGACGGAGATATTTGAAACACAAACGAAGACCGACGTATTCGAATTGTGAAGATGGAGTCAAAGGTTGAGAATTCTTCGAAAATCTCGCGCTTGGAGCCTCTTAAAATCCTCCCAATTGAATGTGTTTGTACATATATGGATAAGTGTATTCATTCGATAAACAGCTTAAATTGCAAAACACATTGCAAATATTCCCAAAACACACACACATAGACACACAAAGGTATATGATAAAATTATTATACAATACATGCCACATTGTGCAATAATATTTCATTAACTAATGCATACGGATTTTGATATTAATTGTGCAAATATTGTCTCGGATATTTAATTGTAAGGCGTGTATGTGTGTGTGTAAATATATGTAATCGCACACATACATATAAACGAATAGATATTACAACAATGTATGCTAGTGGCTTTCAACAACAACAACGAGTAGTTGCAATTTCAATATTATTTTTACGCTTGATCTGTTTGCAAAACGAGAAAATGCCACAAATCAACACAAACACACATACACAGACTACACATACACAGACTACACATATATACATATGTGTGGAAGCTTATCCGCTGCATTATCCTAATCCACACAGGCAAAAAGCTCGCATCCGCCATTTTTCACCACGATCCCAACTCGCGCCGTAATTAAAATTATCGGCCGCCCCCGCCCCGAGCCAAACGAAAGGCAATCCGTCCCTCCATCCATCTTTCTCTCACTCCATCCATTCGTCTCTCCCTCCATCAATCAATCCATCCTTTGACTCATCGATAATCCCGTAATTTACCGAACCCCACCTCGAGTGTGAGAGCGGGAGAAAAAACTCGAATCGACTCTTTTTTTTCTTTTCTTTTGCAAGTTAAAATCGCCAACAAAATGGCGCTCAATTTCAATTCCCACCGCCCACGGTAGCGACGGCGGGGGTGGGGGGCGTGGCATGGGCCGGGCGGTTTCGGCACTCAATTTTACAAATTAAATAAACACAAAATTAAGCGATTTGGTGGCAACGCCGCCAGACGGAGGCGCTTTTTGCGCGGCAAAAATGTGCGCGCTCGCAAAACAAACATCGACCGACGTCGATGGGCGGCAAATGCAAGCGCGACGTAAGGTTACGTTGTATTACGTTGCGTTACGTCGCGTTCCAATCGTCGGCTTAGGGTATCAATCGCCACGACCTCTCGCTCTCTCCCTCTCTCCATCTCCCACGCACGTTGTTTTCGGCCGTGTTTTCGCAAACAAGCGCCGGTTTTTTGGCCGTGGCCGGGACGATATTTGAATTTTTTAAAATTCCACCCGCCTCGGGCTGTCGTCGTCATCCACGTCGTCCCGCCGAAGTCCCGCCGATGCCCGGGACGATAAGCAAAAAATCGGTTTAAAAAACGGGCGCTCGCCGCAAAATGGCGCACCGCCGGCTTCCGGTTGGCGGCGCGGCTCAAGAACGGCTAATTGGAAATTCGCTGCGGCCACGTCGCAGAAATCCATTTAACAAATAGGCCGAGAGCGGTTGATTTTTAATTAACGAACGGCAGCGACTGAGACTGAGGCGCGGCGTTGCCACATGCTCGCAAAATCCTCGACTCAACTCGATTGGGCAAACATGAGCGCAGTGGAGAGCGAGAGAGAGGGAGATGGACGTATGTGAATGAGAAGATTGAAAGCGAGTGGTCATCAAAAATGCATGAGCGCCAAATGGATTAAACTGCGCCGATGGAGGCCCGAGATCCGGCAGCACTGCGGTGTGATGCAATCTGGTAAGAATTCCTGAAGGAAGCGAAGGGGTTTTTGGAATTTTCGAAAGAGAGTTTTTGGAATTTTTGGAAAAGAGTTTTTGGAATTTCCGGGTACGAGATTCGGATTTTTGGAACCCCAGTCAACGGTTGAGTTCGGTTCAAAAAACTCTTCATCAAACTCTCTCTCTCCCTTCCTCCCTTCTTTCGGAAGCCCTGTCGATGCCTGTCGTTAATTAGATTCCCCACCACCCGAGCGTCGACAGAGCCGATGACACTCTGAGGCCACGTTTTCGCAATTAGCTCGGCTCCGATTCGAGTTCGGGCTTCGTGAACATCAGCGAACCGCACCGAACCGCACTGGAGTCTGGATTAAAAGCACGCAAGCATGAAACGACGACGTCCATCGTGGTCATCGATCCGTCGGCTCCTCTGGATCGTTCCCCGAGTGATCGAGGTGGACGAGTCGACTCTTCGAGCGTTGCCACCTTGTCTGGTGCTGGTGGAAATTTCGCAATTGCAGCACATTTCCCAGGACTCGCACTCGCCCCTGTTTGTCTTCCAGTTACACGCTTCAGCGGCGTAAACTCTAAAATAAATAGCGGCGTATCGCGGTCGACGACGTCGCCGAGAGCTTCAACCACCGTCGACACCCGGCGGTGACGCGTCCCCCGGGGCCCTGTCTGTCTGTCCGTCCGTCCGTCCCGCCCTGTTCCGGCGGAAGCGGTCCTCTCAACGCATTAACCTTTAAACCCCAAATCGAGGAAATCTCGCCACTGCGGCAAATTATGAAACACCATAAAATTCTCGGCAACAAGACGTTAAGACAACAATAACAGCAACAACGTCGATAAAAGCACCACTACTCTGGTTGTTTTTGCTGCTAATTTTGTTGCTGTTTTCGTTAATGTTGTTGCTGTTTTCGTTAATGTTGTTGCTGTTGTTGATAATATTTTTGCTGTTTCTGCTTCCGATGATGATGTTGTTTTTGTCGGACGCACGCAATGTTTTCTCCGGCCGCAAATTAGCTGAAAGGAGCAGCTCGGCCGGATGAGGAAACAAGTGCCACCGGAAGCCTCAACATCCGACGGTGGTTGTGAAGCGGTGGGCGGGTAGGCTGTGGCAGAGACAGAGGGCGAGGGTCGCACCGGGTGGTGGCAATAATTTTTGTTAAGTGCGCCTCGGGCCACTTGTTACGTGGCCCATGAAGACTCCACATGAACGTGAGTGTGTTTTTGTTGAAGTATATGTGACTGAGAGTATGTGTGTTAGTGTGATTGTGTTTTTCCACTACGAGGGTTCAAAATCAACGAAAATCTGCTGATTCCAGCTCATTGCCATTTAATTTAATTTCATTTAATTCACGCAAAATCAACAACGTCACAATGTTTGTGTGATTTTATTCGAGAAATTGAAGGGTGGCAACGCTGTGCGACGGCAACAGTTGCAATTTAATGCATAAAAGCGTTTAATAAAACCTTCCATCGAGGGACATTGAAAATTAATTGAATTTAATTGAAAAAAAAAACATTACCAAAAAAGATTTAAATTTAATTTGTTGCATTTTCGCGATTTATTCCATTTTTTGCCTTTTTTGTCTTCTATTTTTTACCGACTATTAAAAATTAAATCTCGCTTAGGATAAATATTTTTTCATGCCATTGTTTGATGTGAAAGGATCAACAGTGAGGAATCCTTTTCTTATCCTCTCCTAAATGTTGTTCTTTTTCTTCTTAAAATTCGCTCCCTTTCTGCCTTGACAAACGATCACTTCCCCCTTGACAATCGTTCCCTTTCCCCTTCACAATCGTTCCCTTCTCCCCTTGACAATTGCTCCTTTTCACTCTTGCTCCTTTCATGCTGGACAATTGCTCCTTTCTCCCGCATATTTGCTCCTTTTTCGACTATGGTTGTGTCAACCTAATCCCCGGCTATTAATTGCTGTCAAGGTGGTCCCGGCTGAGAGACCCGCGAGGTGCGGTAAAGTGAGGTCGACCGCCTGAACCGGGCTTAAGTGGTCCGACCGGCGGCGGCTTCCCTATTGTGCAACATCAAAAAGGAACTCCTGCTCCTACTACCCGATGATGTCCTTTTGTCGGTCTACTTAAGCACGAAGGGAAAATAAGACCGACCGAGTTGAGTTGAGTCGAGGGCGAAGGAGAGGAGGAAACAAGAGAAGAAGGAGTGAAGAAGAATGCACTATTGTTGGCGGAGGAGGAGGAGGAGGAGAAGGAGAAGATGAAGGAGTGAAGAAGCTGCCGGAGAATGTTTTGGCATGAGGATGCACTTTTTCCCGCCTCGATCCGGCGAAAGTGTGCTCGTCATTGTTGTTGTTAATGGGCGAGGGCATTTAGACCCATTGGCTGCACAAATAAACAAGAGATCAGAGGACCAAAATAAGAATAAGAACAAGGCGAAGGGATCGGGACGAGGGCTCGAAAGAAGGGATCAATGGTCTGAAGCAGTTGGGAGCAGATGACGAGAATTGCGATGGATTCCATTCTGGAGCTTTGTTGGCTTCGTGATGGATTTTTTGGAATTTCCATTTTTTGAATTACGATTTTTTTCACTCCTCTTCGATTGGAACAAATCCGCCGCCGCAATTAGTAAATTTAGGCAAATGCGCGAAAAGCAAACGCAAAGAGAGAAGCAAAAATCCCAAAATCCCAGCTTCGATCACTCACTTCGATGCCAAACATGTCAAAAGCCATATTCAAATAAATCGTTTAAAACCACAAAGAGATGGGGACAACAATAACAATAATGACAAAAAAACCAATATAATAACAGCCAAAAACCAATACAACAAAATCAAATCCAACACAACAACACCACAATACAATACCAAAAGCTGAACAAAATTAAACGAAAACAAAGCGAAAATCAAAACTAAGAAAAGACAAAACCAAATGTAAACGAGGCAACAGAAGAGGAGAAGGAGGAGCAGGGGGAGACGTGGAGGAAGCATAGGCAAAACAGACAAGGAATAATGAAAATCTCAGCTCAAGTGTTTAATCTTAAGCCGCGCGACTTTCGGGCCAACGCAGGCCTAAACCAAACCAAACTAAACGAAACGAAACTGGCCCGAACGGAACCCACAACCAACGAAGGACAGACGGACAGATGGACGGACGGACGGATAGATTTACATACCACGTCTGGGAACTTCACGTAATGAAGTTGGACTGCGATGACAGCTTCTGTTTTGCACGGCCTAGGAGTTGGCCAGACGAGACACAGAGACCCGAACCTAGGCCCAGACGAAGACGACGACGATCGAGCTCGAGATCGGCGCGGAGCTGACATAAGTGCCGATAATTATTGAAAATCGCTGTATCGCCAACAACAACAACAAGAACGGAGAGTTTTCTGTATTCATAAATAACTATTTTTATTATTTTTATTTAACTGTCAAGAGGCTCGAGTGAAAAAACGGTAGCTCAGAAAATTAACATAAATTGCACTTCACTTACGACTATGGGTCCATCCACTGAGATGCCCAAGAAGACCAGACCAAGAAGAAGAAGAAGAAGAGAAAGAAGCACGAAGAGAGAAAGGGTCGTCCTCAGCACTCGACTCGTCTCAACGGTAGCTTATTTGCCTATGATTATTATTATTATTACTTCGAATATTTTCCCTGCTGTTGTACGATCGAAGTTCGTCCCATCGATCGCTCGATCCCTCAGTCCGAGTCTTCCTCTTATGTTATTGTGTGAGTGTGCGGAGAGGCCACACAGACAGACAGCGACCGGAGAATGATGGACTGACTGACTGACTGACGGACTGTCGTCGGCTGTCGGTCAGGCGTACGAAAATCAAACAAAACTAATCCTGGCCTCAAGTGCTTGAGGTGAGCGAGTCCAATTCTAATTGTGATGACGAGCCCGGGGGTCTCCGCGATCAGGGGGCGGGGGAGGGTCCCGATCTGTCTGTCTGTCTGGGATTCTGTGACTCAGCTTCGAGCCGAGTGCAAATATTTACCTTACGAAAATTCCTCATTTATTACAATAATTCCGTTGTCTGCGACGATCGTCGTCGACGTCCCTCGCGATCCCAGCCCAAATCGTTCCCATGTCAACAGAATCAAGGAGCGGAGAGGAAAGAAAACAATGCCAAGGAAAAGAGGAGTGATCTGTGTATGTATGTATGTATGTATGTATGTGTAAGAGTGTTTGTGTGTGGGATTCTGTTGTCTTCGCCTACATAAATTATATTGACAAACATTTGGTTCGATCGCCATTGAAAGAAGACGTCGACTCAAAGGCCTAATTATTTCGATTTTATGCACAAGTTAAATTCAATTAACGATTTTCCATCAAGATTAAAGCAAATAGACGGCGATTAGTTGATTGCCTGCTGCGATCGTGGGCCCCGAACGTGAGATTCTCGGGATGCACCGCGATGCGCCCGCAGATAGTGCACCATCATCATCATCATCATGATCGTCGTTTGGTCTCCCATCATCATCGTCATTGTCGTGGCTCAAGTGCGTGCTTCAGTTTTTTCTCCTGAGTTTTGAAATGATTTGACATTTTTTCAGTCGTTGTCGCTGGGCTTCGTGTCTTTTGTCTTGGATTCCTCCGTTGGCGTTTGCATCTCAATTTGTGAGCCATTAGAGGGAGACAGAGAGAAGAGCGGCAGGTTTGAGTCCGATTTAATTGCCGTCAATTAGACAAATCTCCATGTTGGACAGAGCGAGTTTTTAACGTCTATAGAATTGTTTTGGCAATGCACTGAACAAAGTGGCTAAAAATAGATCCGGTTTTTCGTGGGTTTTTTAGCTAAACAATTGAAGTCTATATTTATACAATAAGTTTCTTCATCCCACCTCTTTATTTGCTCTCCTATTTTCTCATTTAATTAATTAGACTAAAGTAAACCCTCTCTTTTGAACTTTCCCATGGTCTTCACCCTTCCTCACCCTTTCCACCCTCCCACCTTCTCGCCAAATCCTCTCACTATCGGCGACATCTTAATCCGCCACCACGCACCCGTTATCTTAAGCCGCTGGCGACAACAATTCCAAGGGAACCCAAACCAACATCAAAAGCACCAACCAACACTTACGCAAACTTACCGTGTGACACTCCATGCAAACGTATGCACATCCGGCCCGAGGCGATCATTTAACACCACAACAACGCAAACACCTTGTTGGCGCCTAAAACCATCGCCACCCACCATCATCCGATCCCCGACTTCCTTCGGACCCCATCCAAAGTTAAGTCGAAAGACCGGACTTTGCAGCCTCCCTCGTAGTTGCCTCTGAGGCGTATGTGTATTAGTGATGATGATCATCTTAATTACTGGGTAAATGCAGCAAATTGTCAATGGCAACAACGGACACATTAGCAACAACAACAACCATCTGGATATCATTAGTAATGGAAACGACGACAAGAACGCAAACAACAACATGATTAAATGGCATTTAAAATACATGAGCCCACAACAGCAGCAGCAGCAACAACAACGGAAGCCGAGCAAGTGCAACCCATGCCCCGCCCCCACGGAGTTGAGCCCACAAGCGAGAGGGGAGCGGGTGGAAACTAAAATGTTCGGTACTTAATTACAATCGAATACAAATACAAGCGACAAACGACAATTCCTGTCGTCAACTTTGAAGTTGACACTCGACGGTGGATGGAAGGATGCGGATGGCCTCGGGCCAGAGATCCGTCCGTCGTTGGAGGGGATTGTGAAAGCGATATTCGGAATTGTATCGGGCGAGATTCTTCTCGTCTCAAGTGGCGGGAAAAGCAAACGACGACCAGGACGAGGAGGAAGAATCGCCGTACGGAATCAAAACCTTTTAAGGGATGAATAGTTAATAAACCCATCCGTCGTCCGTGGGTTGTTGAGTTTTTAAGCTTACCCCTCAGCGGTTTACCACTCGCGCTATCCCTCTATCTACATCTCAATCTCTCACTCTCCCTTGTCCTATCTCTGTCTCTCGTTGTGTGAGAGATTTTATCCTGCAGACGGCAACCGACTTTGTTTACATAAAAATCAAATGATACGCATCCTTCGTGGCTGCTATTATTGAAATTAAGTGAATATTATTATTGTTCTTGTTGTTGTTGCTGTTGTTATCATGGTTGTTGTTGTTGTTGTTGAGGGCGAGCTCTAGACTTGTATTCCGACCCCAGCGAAACCTCTCAACTCCCGCCGATGGGCGAGAGCGAACAACTAAATAAACAAAGTGATTTTCTCAAATGACTGCACTCAATTGGTTTCACGCATCAGCTTCGGATTCAGATTCTGATTCAGAATCGGAATCATTTGTACAACGCGGTTTATTTGTGGCAACGTAAACAGACGTAGACATCGACGTCGACATCGATGTAGACCCTGTTACACCGTAAACGCAATGGCAATGTGTTGAATTCTCATGGCTCTCAGGCGTCAGACGTTTGGTCTGGGCCTCAATCGTGGTCGCCTGATTAGGCGGAGATCGCGGTGTGTGGGAACCGTGTTTTTTTTTACTTTCAGAAGGGTTTTAATTGATGGAAAACCAGGGGACCTCTTCCTCTCATCTCTCTCTCTGTTCATTAACTTCAGAAATTATTTCCCAAAAAGTCTCTCGTACTGAATTTTACTCAATTTGAAGGATAGTTTCTTAGGACTCAATATGGTATTTCACCACTATGGGTAGCTCCCGCCCGATCTGTTGGAAAAGTGGATTCGAAACTCACCTCGACGCGCTCCTCCTTCAGGTCGACCTTGAGAGCGAGCTGCTCGCGCAGGACGACGTCCGGATAGTGGGTCTTGTCGAATGTGGCCTCGAGCTGTTCCAGCTGCTCCTCGGTGAAGATGGTGCGATGGCGGCGTTTTCGCTTCGGCGGCGGCCCATGCCCCAGGTGGGCCATGTGGTGGGGATGGTGGGCGTGGTGGAGCTGGTGCGGGTGGTGCGGATGGCTGTGGCCGAGGGCGACGCCGTGGCCGCTGACGTGCGCCTGCATCTGGGCGGCTGCGACATGGGCGACGGCGGCCGCATGCATGTAGTTCGGGTAGAAGTTGGGATAGGCGACTGCGGAAGCGAAAGGAAGAGGAGAAGAAGACAAAGCGTTAATTAAAGCATGAATACTCATCATGCGTAACATGATATCCACACATATGCAAGTGTATATGTGTGTGAGTGTGTTCAAGGAGCGGAAACCAACACCGTAACTTCCGGAGAAATCCTTAAAAATGCGCGATTCGTGACCCTCGACTCGACTCGACTATTTTTCGCGAGCTTCTCGGGAGCCAAAAACCCCAAAAAAAGTTCGCATGAATTTTAATTCCGCTCGTCGAATGCAAATGTGAACTTTTTGCTCGCCCCCTCACGCTCGACTCGACGCAAATCCCGCCCGGACGCGGTCCAATGCATGCCAAGTAATCTTCCCCGAGAGACTGGAGGTTGGAGAACTCGAGAAACTCGATACATTTCCACCGAAGCCCGAGGACTCTGCCATTGAATGCAAATCTCTCTCCCTCTCTCCCTCTCTCTCTATATTATTCTTGTGCATTGAGCGCGTCGGAAATCATCTTTAACGGTTCATTGAACGACATTTTTCCATTCTCTCTTTCGATTTTTCCATTTCCAACCGACCCGATACACAGACAGACTCATTCACAGACACAGACTCATTCACACATACACACACACACTCTCGCCAAGCCGATGCGAAATCCGTTAAAAATCTTTAGAAATTTAAAAATCAAAATACCCTTGAGTGGTTTCACCGCAAGGAGGCGGTGGGAGGCGTGCAGAAGGATGGAAAGAAGCCGCTTGAGGGCGTCCCGGGCCCATGGATTTCCATTAGTCCCGCGGGCATCGGGGGTGGCGGCCTCAGGGGGTGGCGCATTGCAAATGAATCGAATCACGGATTATTTTTCGCTACGTAATTCCTCAACGTCAACGGTTATTAAAGGATCAACGGAAGGTGTTTTTCTCACTCCTTCGATCCTGCCTTCTTAGAAGATATTCTCCATCGGATGAGGAGTAAAATTGCCTGGAATTTTCCTCAATTTCAAGGACTTTTAATGTTGTGTTTTTTTCTTTCATTCATGCGCAACCCTTTCACAAGGCTCCCGAAGACCTTGAAGGACTTGCGAACTCTTTATTTTCACACCCGGTTGGAGAAGGGTCCAAAGGGTACAGAAGGACGACAAGTATCAGGTTTCCATGCGGATGCTACAGATTTTATTTGGACACGAATGTTTCTTGAACACAAATTCTTCGAATGCTAGTTGAACTCACCGAGGAAGTCCGATGGCGAGGCGGCGAATCCGGTCGCCGCGGCTGCCGCCAAATGGCCCAAATGGAGTCCGGGGTGCTGCAGCATCGCGGGCACCCGCTGTGGGCGGATCGGACTCGTGGCTGCCGAGCTCGAGTTGGAGCTGGGCGAAGCCGGCGACTCGGCGCGCCTCAGGCTTCCGTTGCCGATCTGGCTGTTGGCGTTACTGCCACAATTGTTGTTGTTGCCGTTGCTGTGGTTGTTGCCAACCGCGGCGGCCGCCGATCTCGAGCCCAATATGCTGTCGATAGTGAACAGAGAGGCGGCCGCGGCGGCAGCGGTCGCAGTGGCGCTGCCGACGGAGGTCGGAGTGCGCGGCAGCAGCGACGGTCGCTCGTCATCGACGACGGTGGCGCCCGATTGGGAGCCGTCGTCGGAGGACGAGGACTGCAGATGTTTCTGCAGCGACGGCTGCTGGTGGAGGCCCTGGTGTTGCTGCTGCTGGTGGTGTTGTTGTTGCTGCTGGTGGCTCTGGAAGACCGACTGCAGGCGCTGGCCCAAGTAGCCACATTGCTGTGAGTTGAGCAACATCGCGGTCGTCAGGTAGGCGGCGTTCGGGGTGGGTGTCGGCGGGGAGCGCGGGCTGAGGCGACTGTTGCTACCGTTGTTGTGGTTGTTGATGTTCTGCTGCAACTGTTGCTGTTGTTGGAAATGCTGCTGCAGCTGTTGTTGATGTTGTTGGTGGAGGTGCTGCTGATGTTGCTGCTGTTGATGCAGGTGCAGCTGGTGCTCGCCGATGGGGCTGGCGGAGGGGCAGCGTTTGAGCGTGATCCCGCTGGCGGGTGGCAACGCCGTCGTCTCGACCATGCTGCTGGCGTTCGTCAGTTGAGACGGCGGCGTGGGCGGCGGTGACGTCGGCGGCGACGGCGACGGAGTGCTGACGAGCGTGATCTTGAAGTTCGGATGCTTGGCGGCGACGCCCTTCGTCGTCTCCAGACCACCGACGACGAGCTGGGCCGGAGCGGTCCACAGCGAGGACAGAATCTTGGCGGCTTCTCACACGCGACACACACACGAAAGAGACAGAGACGACTCTCACTCTCACTCACACTCGCACACACTCACACAAGCAGGATCTTCGACAGAAACTTCTCTTGTGGATCGATCTCTTGGTCTGTTGTCTGTTTGTTCTCTAATTCCTAATTCTGGACTTTTAATCCTTGGCTTTGACGAGTTCTGGCGCTTTGATCACTCGGACACTTGTCCGCGTACGGGTGCAAATCACTCGATTAACACGCACAATTGACGACTGATTGACTCCCACGACACTCGTTTCAACTCGACTCGGATCAACACGAAACTCGCGCAAATGGTCTGAACTCTAGTTTGAATGAAGGTAAAAGCAAGGTAAGGTAAAGTAGAGCGAGCGCAGCGAACCCTTCCTCGACGAAATCCGAAACTGTTTTGCTGCTCGTCGGCGTGGCGAACGCATTGATGACTCGTCAAACCGCTTCTAACAGCATCGTCCATCCATCCATCCATCTGTCCGTCTGTCCATCCGTCCGTCCGCTGTGCCGAGTGTGGCCTCCGCCGTTGGCTCGTGCAGAGCGAGGCCACGCCTTCCGTGTGTCGTCTTCCATGTTGAAAAACCGAACCCTCGTCGACTGAACCTGCGCCGCTCTCTCACTCACTCGGCCTCTCTCACTCACTCGGCCTCTCTCACTCACTCGACCTCTCTCACTCACTCGACCTCTCTCGCTTGCTCTCTCTCTTTCTGTCGACGACTTGGCGCTCTCTCGGAATGCTTCGAGTTACCTGGACGTGTGGCCGGATGAGGGTTGATGTCGTGGTCGTTATCGTTTTATGGTGAGGACACGCCCACTTTCATTCATCGCCATCCGCTCTCGTTCCTGGAGAGGGTCCGGGGTTGATGAGAGCCAGAGCTCGGCGCTCTCTCTCTTGTTCCGGTGGGCGTGTGTTGTTCTTGTTGTGATTCATGTTGTTGTTGTGGTTCCTGTTGTTACTGCTTCCTTCGTCTCCTGGAGTTTCATTCCTATTTATTCAGATATCATCTCTTCTTCGGATGGCTCTATTATCTCTCTGTCTCCCTCTATATCTCCCTCTGTCTTCCTCTTTATCTCCCTCTGTCTTCCTCTTTATCTCACTCTGTCTCCCTCTTTTTATCTCTCCAAATCCATCAGACTCCATCTCCCTCTTGTTCATTGGTGTCATCTTTTTTCTTCCACCTTCATCTGACGACGACAACGAATCTGTAGCATCTCTCTCTGGCTCTCCCACGATGTGTGTGAATGTGCGTGTTGGTATCTGTATCTGTGTGTGCGCCGTCTTAACCCTCGGCCGTATCTAATGGGTTGGTTGCCGCTGCGTATCTGTATCTTAAGTAGATAATGACTAAATTAATGCCTTTATGTTTGGCAATACATAAACATTATTATACGTTGAGTCGGTGAATCGTAGTCAACGGCGTGGTCTGCTCTCTCTCTCTCTCTCTATCTATCTCTTTGTCTCTATTTCGCCTGGTCCCCCATCTCTCCATCTCGTATCTGGCGAATGTGCGACTGGGTCGAGACTGGGGTCCTTAGTCTCATCCTTCGTTCCTCCCCTCGTCGTTCGGGAGTTTTAGCTTTTGTGTGATTAGCAGAAGCAGCGGATTTTCCTATTGCTCCTTTTGTTTTCGATCTCTTTCTTTCTCTCTCTTTCCCCTTCTCTCACTCCTTGTTGCTCCTCCCTCTCTCCTATCCTATCCTCTCATGTATTGTTTTTTTCTTATCATCTCCTTTGTCATGTTGATGTTCGTTTGAGCTTCCTTTGGCGGCAGCGGCAACTGGAGGATTCTCCTCACCATCAAACGGTAGCAGATGCTTCGCTATATACGAGCACATAGACAAAGAGAGATAGAGAGACAGACAGACATTCGGCCGGACAGACATTCACACAGAAGTGCGACCACATGAAGAGATCAGAAATGAGACAGAAGAAAACACAAAGGACGATAGTAGACAGACAAACTATGAACAGAAATATGATCGACATACAAACGATAGACAGACAAATGATAGACGATAGATAAAAAGTCGATATATAGGAGAGAAAAGACAGCCGCGTGTCCGTAACCATTTAATCTTCCCCGTTGGAAAGAAGGAAATTAAAAAACATTTCATATCCCATCGCTGCCTTAGCACATTCCATCCTCCTCATCCCAATGGATGTATCTAATTTGCGATTATTCTCATTCAAATGCGTTTAATATGCATCTGCCGGATGACGGGCAAATCGGCCGAAGCAGATAAACAGATGAAGATGAAGACAAAGATGAAGCGTCCTCATTGGAGGATCCTATGCGATTTATTGAAATCGGGGTGTCTTCATTATCATTATGAGGCGAGAGATTATCAAATTATTGGTTATGGTTACCGGAGTTCGAAGTTTTAATGTGGATCAAGAATGATTTTCGTATGATTGAATAATTAAAGAATATGGTTTAATTTTATTTCTTAACAGTATAATTTAGTTATATCATAGTAGTTTAGTACATTTAAGACGAATTTTTTGTGCAGGTATGATATATGAAGCATCATTAAATAATATAATACTAACGAGAAAACAATACCAAAACTCTTCACTAGCATATTCTCCATTGAACTCAGATTTGGTAAGTTTCACATAAAATTTTGTATAAACAAAATTTTAGAATCGTAATATTTTAAAAAATTCATGATAAAGATTGATTGATATTATTATACGTTATAAAAACATCCCTCTATTATTATATAAAAAAATTTAAGTAGCCAAAAAATTCTCATTATTATAAGAAGTGTAAAAACCTGATATTTCAAAAACCGTTAATACATCGTTAATTAAGGTAATGCCAATTGATTTAACGATCCTTTTCAGCCCACATAGAATTCTTATCATAGGTCAATTTATTCCAACAAAAATGCAATACTCTGCCTCTAATTGCGAAAGATGATTCACCTACGACTCCACGACTCCTATTGATTACCATATTCCCATCGTCACTTTTATTATCGTGGTTTATTGAACCTATCGCATTCCACGATGCGCAGATTTTCGTGGAAACTCTCGTGAAGACATCGTAATTTCGAATGAATCCGCTAAGGATGGTGGCCCGAAAGATCGACGGACCGAGGCAGGAGTTCAATTATTCAACCTAATTGCGTTTCATGTCTACTTCTGTCTATTGTTGTTAACCTTGTTTTCTCCTACTCATTGTTGCTGTTGTTGTTCCTCATTGTTCTTGCTGTTGTTGTTCTCCATTGTTGCTGTTGTTGTTCTCGGTTGTTGTGCTTGATGTTCTATATTCTTACGATGGTGGTTATTGTTGTTGTACATACATACAAACATACATACTTAATGTGTTTGGTTATTTGTCGTACGTTTAATGAACGAAAAGGAAAGTGCTTCCCACTTCCAGTTCCCCCGCCTCCCTCGTCTCGTCGCCTACTTCATCGTAGAATTATGTACAGCAATGTGGGAGTGGGGGAGAGAGAGAGAGAGTGATTGTTGTTGTTGTTGTTGCCTGTCAGTCAGTGTTGCCATTGTGAATTATTTGTGTGCTAATTAATTGAGTTGAAACAACATTTATTTCACTACAATTCATCCGCCAACCACCCCGCCCCAACCCTCGCCCTCACCCTCGTCGTCTCACCGCAACCCATTCTCGGGTCTCGCAAATATTTGCACAGGTTCCACAAAATGTCCGCCGGCAGCCATGTTTAGTCGCAAGAGGTCTGGCAGCCGGAAACGAGCGAGCGAGCGAACGCAAATGTCAAACATAATTATTGAAATATTTAATTACATTAATATAATCTTTTGTTCGCGCGATTTCGCTCCGTTGTTCTTTCTTCATCGAGAATAAAAATCTCTCGATTTTGAGCTCAAATCAGAAAGAGAAGGAAAGACAGAGAGAGAGAGAGAGAGAGACGAAGACCTTCGGCAGCTGCGACCCTCTGTTGAACGTCGCGATCGTCGAAATCGAAATCCACAACAATCGACGCTCTCGCTCGCTCACTCACTCCTCGTACGCCTCCGGATTAATGTCATTCGCAGATCACGCCGTGTTTACCGCTATATTTACGCCTCGTCCGTCATCGTTTGGAATCTCAATCAGTGCGAGGCCCCCGGCCGCAGAGAATGGAAATCGTCTCAGCGCAGTCGGAGCTGCTGCTGCTCGCGCATGCAGATTATCTCGATCCCTGATCCCTTGATCCTTCGCCATGAACCGAACCGAACCGCGCCCCGATCCGAGCCCGCCATTGAAACGAGTCCCCTGGTCTCTCCTCTGCCATCGTGATCTGATTCACGCCGATTCGCTGCACGAAGGACCTCGTTTCGTCTCGGCCCGTAGTTAAACCGGATTTCGTACAAACTCTATTTCCGCTTTCAAGCTAATGCCTAGTTCTCGTTCTGATTCGGAAAGGGAGAACAAGAGAGAGAGGGAGAGGGAGAAAAATAGAGAGAGAGTGAGATGGCTGGGGTGAAGGGGTGCTTGTCAATATCATAAACTTAATCCTGCAGCTTTATTAGGTGAGCAAATATCGTGTCGTCACCATTGTGAGCCGTCGATTCGATCGCCGGAATGCGAAATACACGGTTTAATACTGGATTACGAGAGCCCTGGATGACGGGATAATTGGAGGAGGGAGGTAGGGCAATTATATGCCGTTTATGATCCATGATCCATGACCAAATTGAGAGGTAGAACGACGAAGAGTTTTAGAATCTTCATTGATCAACAATAGGAAAGAAATGTCTATGGAAGATCCTTTACCATAGATGATGACTAGAGAATTGTGAATATTATTTGTAATTATTAAAGTTCTGTATCAAAGGTCCCATAGGTACTACCTGTAGTATACAAACTATGAATATTAAACTATAAATACATAATTTTATTCTTTCCCTAAGAGAAGTTCGAGTATATTCCTAGTCCATTGATTACCTTTCATTTCCTTCACGTTGGAAATAGAAAAATTCCACACAATGCGAAAACTTTTCTCATTTTCATTTTCAATAAATATTTTGTGTTCGAAACGGAAAGAATGAAGGGAGAGAAAATATTGAATGAAGGGAAGAATAGAAGGAAATCGAATACGAAGGAAAATCAACATTGTTTTGCGAAACAAAACCGCAGGACAAGTAGACAAGTAGAAAAACCCTTTATTCCGCAGTGCTTGAGTGCAGACCACGCCCCCCACTCTTCCGCTCCTGGCCGATACCGCTCCACGTACGCCCTCGCTACACTGTGAGAAATCCATTTACAAATAGCAAAAGTTAATTTAATTTTTATTTAAAATTCAATCTAGGAACTAAAACAAAAGCGCACAGCAAAAAAAGAAGTATGAAGAGAAAAGAGAGAGAGAGACAAAACAACAAAAACAACACGAAAAAGGAAAAATCGCCGTTGGGCTCCGATGAAAGAAATTCGCAAATCATACTTTGGAAAAAAGTGGAAAAACTTTTAAGCTTATCGTTGCATTTCGGACTCCCCCGGAGACCACGATTGAGGGTGGGGCGGGGATCGGTCAGAGGGGGTTCTTTCCCTCCCCCTCTTACCTGGAGTAAGAAGTTCACGGCAAAGGTAAATAAAGTCGGGAACGAAATGAAACGTCGACTACGGGGAAAAGTTGAACGAAAAGCAATCTGGGAAAAATTCCTTCTTCTTTCCTTCTGCAATTTTATTAGAAACCAATCGATTTTTCTCCCCTCACCTCCTTCCACCCTTGAATCGCCAATGCTCGAACTCCATCTCCTTCAAGGGTCCCGGCCCCGCCCTTCGACGTTCGCAGTATTTGTGTTGCTTTGTTTCTGCTCTTTTCACTCCTCGCTCTCTCTCTCTCTTCCTCTCTCCGCCAATGGTTTTCTCGCCCCCGGCGATCTCCGACGACAGACGACAACGTTCGTGTTGGGGGGGGAGGTTGCGGAGTCGACCCTCGTCGAAATTCTATTACCGACTTTAGTCCTCTGCACACATGATCAATTATTAACTAATTTGCGACATGTGTGGGGCTCGATTCCGTCGCTCCGGCCACCGGGATCCAGATTATTTCTCCAGCCGCGCCCTCCTCGCAAGGAGGGGACGTGTGGCGAATCCTGAGCTCGCCGCTATTTCCTGTCCTTGTTCTGGGAAATCCAAAAGTTTTAATGGCTCGCTTTGGAGGCGTCGCTCCTTCTCACTCTGGTCTCTCCTCTACACATACTCTCTCTCTCTCTTTCTGTCATTGGTGCAATTGTCTTCGTCTTGCGCTTAAAAGCTCTGGGGATTTGGCACATGTTTGATGTGGAAACTTTAGATTATTTCCTTCCTTCCGGTGCACCGAGAATCGAGGTCAAAGCGTAGTTTAGGAAAGGTTTCTAATTGCTAAACAGGGTTTTTATTTCAATGCAGAAAGTTGTATTCGAAATCAGAGATTGCCATCAAAGCCTTCTTCCACACATGGGATTGTCATCAAAACATTCTTCAAGAACTAGGATTCCGATCGAAAGATTCTTCCAAATCAAAGATTCCCATCGAAACTTTCTTCCAAATCAAGGACTCCGATCGAAACCTTCTTCCACACCTCGGATTCCAATTGAAACCTTCATCGAACGCCTTCCGATTGTCTCCAAGGTGTTCGACTCGGATCCTGTCGCCTCCGATCTCAGCTCGGGAACACTGTCAACAACCTTTTTGTGGTTGTTTGCCTGGCACAACTCTTTACACACGGATATTTCAGCTTTAAAATAACTTCTCCGCACCCTCGCCGTCCTTCGACCGAAGAGGCGATCGTGGATTTCGATGTTCGATGTGTTCTGTTTGGACAGCAGCTCGAAGCAATGTGTCGTCGAGGGTGTTTGGACGCGGCTCCTCCAATGCGCAAACAAACACTCTGGCACTCACACTCGCACACACACTCGCATTCGGCAAAGGATTAGATTCCTGGAAGAACTACTAGGGATGTGTAAACAAACACTTTGTCGAAATCATTTCGACATCGACGAGCAGCGAAATCGAAACAGAAAATCGTTTTCTGCCAAAAACCCGTTGAAGCCGCTTAGGCCAGAGATTTCGGCGTTTTTTTCGTTTTCATCTTCGGATTTATGGATCGTGCGAATTTTCGATGAAAGAACGAATCAAATGGGAAATTGAATGCTTGGCCAGGCAACAACAACACCGAGCACCTGAATTGCCGAATCCGCCATGGTCTCCCTCTCTTTCACTCCCCCTCCTCCTCCCCCTCTTTCTTGCTCCTTTCTCTATCCCTCCATTCTCCATGGCTTACAAGGCCCACGAGACAAAGGCCGCGAACAAAGGCGTGTTTATTTACATGCACTTTGTTTGCCCAGTTCTCTCTCTTGCTCTCCACTATGGGTCACAGAGGGAGGGAGAGAGACAGCCACAGAGGTAGAGGGAGAGAGAGGGAGAAAGAGAGTGAAAAATAGAACTGCTCAATTGTGAGCTCATCGTGAACGGGTCGACCGGAGCGATCATGTAAATCCCTTGTTATTCCACATGTAGGCGACACGGCCCATTGATGTCGGCTGCTGAATGTCGGAGGGTCTCCTTCGGCCAAAGGGTCTTGTTGTTGTTAACTCGTCTTGTTGTTGGTCTGGGAGGGTTCAAGCCATGCTCTTTTTCAATTGACCGTTTAAAAAACGTTTACCATCGATCGGTCGGACGCTTGCCGTTAACAATTGATCGTGGTCATCGTGTAGAAACCCGTGATTGCTATTTTCCTCGGATAGTTGGTACCTTTTTTTTTGCTTGCTATGGCCACTCACACACTTTACAAAACAAGGATCAGCCTGGATAAGCTATGGCAGCCAAAATTCATGATCGTTTCTTTCACTCTCTCTTCCTCACTCACACTCTTTCTCTCTCTTCCTCACCCATTCTCTCTGCCTCTTAAGCGTTTCGGCCTCATCCGCAGCGATGCGCGTTTGATTGGTTTTTTGTGGGTTTCGAAGGTTTTCTCCTCCAGAGGTTCACTCGGGCCTTCCTTCAGGATCACCTTGCAAATCCCGAGTTTCCTGTGACTAATTGTGAGAAAATCGTTATTTCTCTACGATTTTCATAGTCCCGGCCGAAGGAGGGGGAGTGGAGGAACAGGCGGAGGATTTTAATATTAAACGATTAGACACGATCGATTGATCCGTAGTTAACGAGAGAATCCGTTCATGATAGAATCTGATCATGGTAGAATCTTTAATAGGAGAATCTGATAATAAGAGTTCCAAATCTTCAATAGATTCCAGATTCTCCGATCGACTGGATTCACCACGTTGAGGGATGTAAAAATCTTCTTTCGCTCCCTTTTTACTAATTAGTGGTCCGTTATCATCTTCGAAATCGTTCGCTTTATTTTCACAGTTGTCCACTTCACGCACGCCCCACGCTTCATGATATTCGACCTTTAACCGCCGACATAATTGAATTGAGCTCATCGTCCAACGAACCCTTCCTCGTCCTTCTTCACCCACCCCTCGGCCTTCTTCCTCCATCATTCGTCCTTCCTCGCCCATCCCTCGTCCTTCTTCATCCACCCCTCGCCATCCATCGCGACCGGGGTGTGAAAAATATTCCAGGCCGCGTCCGTCGTCAGGAGGCACTTGAGCGGCACCCACTTGAAAATCTCGTTATCCTGTCAAATGCAGTTCAAATGACGGGCTGCCGTTCGCGCGCTCTCTTTCGCACACTATATCACTCTCTGTCCTCCCGCCTTGCTCTACTAAATAAATCAGACATGTAAACCAATTAAATGATAAGCGAAATCTTATTAAAAGTCAACGGCACGCGTTTGACTCTGCGTCGAGGGCCGGACGCGGACTCCTTCGAGTCGAGTTGGGGTTGCTCGAAGGAGTCCTTGAAGGAATCGATGAGCATGAGCCATAACCGCCTCCTGCCTTCCGATATTTCCAAGAAGACGCATTCCTTTGCCTGCTCGAGGTTTCTTTGTTTTGAGATCAATTTGGAACTTAATTGAAATCCTTTTAAAGCTAATGAGATCCTCCCGCTCGTCCGTTGAGCCGGGTGATCAATGACCAAAGACCACGCGACCCAAAGGCCACAACACTCGAGAGAAACCCTTCCAGTTGCCTTCTTAGCCTTTGGCAAAAGGATTCCCGAGGCGAGTGTTCAATGGTGGCGAGCGAGGAGAGCGAGAGCGGGTTTAGAACCTCTGCTTAAGTTTAATCTCGACCAGAAAATATCGATCCAGTTATGATCCATTTACAATCAGCTGCCGTCGTGCCTTTCGGCGAAACCATCCGTCGTCGTGCTTTGGGATCAATATTGGGATCGACATCGGCCAGCCGGATCAGGATCCGAGCTCAGGGCGGATCAATTTAGCCGTGGTGAGAATGCAAATTGACCCTTGCCATGATTTAAATTGGTCAGCAGACAGCAGAAGGGTTTTAAGTCGGCGGCCGTTTGTCCCGGACTTCGGTCCTCGAGGGACCAGAGACTTGAGCGAACAGACTCGAGACTTGAGCGGGCGGAGATTCTCGAGAATTCGCAGCGTGACGCGTTTGTTTTGAGATCAATTTGCAACTTAATTGAAATCCTTTTAAAGGTAATGAGATCCTCCCGTACGACTCGTTGTTGTTGCAATCGCACAACGACGACGGCCTCTTCCAGTGGACCCGAGGTAGCTTCATTTGCGAGGGCTTAAGTGTTGTGGTTAAGATGGACAGATGGACAGACAGACCGACCAATAGTCGAAAGAAACTTCCTGCGAATCCCCAAGACGTTTGCTCTTCGGTCTCTGGAGACTCACTCAGGTCGTTGTGTCGTCACCTTGAGAGGAATCTTTAAAATGCCAGCTTATTTCGGGGTGAAGTTTTCCGGAGTGAAATCCGGGATTAGGAACCATTTAAAAAAAAATTGTTTTTACGAAAAAGCGAAAAACACTCTCATTGAGGGCAATTTTCAATTTGTCATAATAAAAGCATGAAATCCTCACCTAAGGATATTTTCGAATATCAAAGAAACCTTTTTGTGGTGCACACACACACACGAACAAACACATACATACATCGACCTCTGGGGGTCTCGTTCGCTCACTCGCATACTCCCAAAGCAAACACTCACATGTGTGTGTGTGTGTGAGCACGTGCTCCTTCCCCCCCACACACACACGTCCACGTGCGGAGAGTCGTTGACACGAGCTGAAGTTGGGGACAATTTCCAAGGAAATCAATTTTCGTCGAGTCGAGTCTAACTCGAGTCGTGCCGAGGAAGCTCTGGTGATCCGGATCAGATCTAGAGATAAAGTACGGACATGAGTGTGGTCCCCCAACAACAACAACAACAACAACAAAAACAAACCACACAACCAACAATAGCAAGTGTGGAGGGAGGCATCGGATCAGAATCAATTACGCGACCCAATTTGCGTTTCGGATTTGGATTTGGGTCCTGCATCCTCCTCCATTATCCTGTGGCGAGGAGGAGCCCGAGGTCCCTCGCTCGAGATCCATCGCATCGCATTGAGTTCGGATGTGCGGAAGGAAATGTCTCGAGCGACATTTGAACCATCGACGTCTGACGGTGGCCTTTGAAAGGAAGTCTCGAGGGAAGAGACAACCTAACCGCAAGGTTGTAATCCTCGCAAATCCTTTAATTGTTTAATTGCCAGACGATGGTGGCCAGTGCGCTCGAAAAGTAGGTGTCACCTCGCAATTGTCCCTCGAAACGGCCCGCAAAATGGTCCTCGAACCGAGGTTCATCTGCGAGGAGGTTTTTTCTTTGTGGCAACGATCGGAGCCCAATTTAAATCATGGCAAGGGTCAATTTGGATTCTCACCACAGCTAAATTGATCCGCCCTGATCCGGTTGCTGCTGCTCAGTTCGGGTCGGCAGCTGATTGTAAACGGCTCATAACTGGATCAATATCCGAGGTCTGAGGTCCCGAAGTCCTCAGGGTCTTCGCATGAACTTAAGCAGCGAGTCTAAAATAATAGATGTTTCCGTTTCTTCTGTCTGCTTGGCGGACGAAATCCAGTTGCAAAGGCTAAGAAGGCAACTGCAAGGGTTCGTTCGCTTTGGTCCGTGGTAGTCCTCGTGCTGAGCGGGAGGATCTCATTAGCTTTAAAGGGATTTCAATTAAGTTCCAAATTGAGCTCAAAACAATCGAAACCACAGAAAGTACCTGAAGTAAAGGGCAAAATTCTTGGAAGTGATCATGCTATCGTTCTGATTCGGGTCTATCAAGATAATCAAAATTATTATTTTACAAATTAATTATTTTCTTTGTAAAATAGTTATAAAAATTGTATATTTATTTATCATATTTATAATTCATTTTTTTATTATTCTTTTATTATTCTTTGCTTCAGGAGTAGAATTGAATTTTTTAAAATTTAAATTTTAAATTTTCTTTAAATTTAAAAATTTAAATTTTTTAAATTAAAACCTAAAAAATTAATTTTTTAAAATTTAAATTTTTCAAATAAACATTTAAATTTTTACATTTAAATTTTTTTTAAAATTAAAAATTTAATTTTTTTAAGGTAATTTTTAAAAAAGAATTTTAATTTCTATTTTAACTCATCTCATACTTGAACCACTTCTGGTTTCGACTGGATCTCTCTCAAAATCTATTACAAGTTTTTTGAACCACCTTATCGACCGTAACGATTTGACAGTAAAATGACAACTCCTTCTCCCAGTATTCGCTATCTCTTTCTTTTCGCAAACGTCAATTCACGGTTTGTGTTTGCATCGCGTTGTTGGCTCGCAAATTTTACTAAATTTTCATTGTTTCAGTGCTAAACCAATCAATTCAAGATGTCGAATATGATTACAATGGAAAATGGCCAGACCATGACCATCCACGAGATGTTGGGCTGCATTGAACGGTGAGTTTGTCCAGAGTACTTAGCAACCACAACATAACCTCAATCATATTTTGTTTCGTCTCTCGCCCAGGTATAATCCCGACCACCTTAAATCGTTGGAGGCCTACGTCATGGACCAAGCCAAGATCAACACCTATGACTTGGAAGCCAACCTGGCTGTCTTGAAGCTCTACCAGTTCAATCCCTACATGTTGAACTTCGACATCACGTACACGATTCTGCTCAAGTGTCTGACGAACCTGCCACACACAGACTTCGTGATGGCCAAGTGCTTGTTGTTGCCACAACAGATGAAGGACGAGACCGTGCAGACCATCATTGATTTGGCCGATATTCTGGAGCGCACAGACTTCACACTGTTCTGGCAACGCGCTGATGTGAATCGTACCATGTTCAGACACATCACCGGCTTCCACGATTCCATCCGCAAGTTCGTGTGTCATGTTGTGGGCATCACATTCCAAACGATTAGGAAGGATTTGCTGAAGGAGTTGATGGGTGGCATCGAAGGTCTGTTCGAAATTGAATGATTGATTTTACGACTCTACATTTTTTTCTCTACTTCTGCAGATTCGACACTTGAACAGTGGATGAAGAAGAACGGGTGGAAGCACAAGGGTGATCTGGTCGTCATTGCTACACAGGACGAGAAAATCAAAACCAAGAATATCACAGAAAAAATCGAATTCGACAATTTGGGCGGTCTGATGGCGCAATGCTTGTAAGAAGTGTACTCTCTACCAACGTTTTGTAAACTAAGCCGAATTCGATTGTAAAACTCTTTTTTTAAATAGTAAAGAGATCACTCTTTCAATAAATATAATTTAAAATGGGCATCTTTTTACTCAATCATTCAATAATTTCCAATGAAGTTCAAAGAGTATTGCTTTGGAATTACATATTAATGTATTTATTATCTGTAAAGTGAAGCTTAAATATAAGCACACAATAATTAAAGTTATAATTGATCTGATGAACACTTTAAGCCATTTTCATTGACAATTCTACCTTAATATCTAAAAATTACAATTTAACGTTCCTTAAAGTATTTAATGGGACTTCCTTCCGAGGTTCATTCATTAAATTTTAACAACTACGATAAATAAATTCACAAAACAAAAAAACAACATGTATTCGCACGCGTGCTCCCTATTGTATTTTGTGTTAAGATTGTTTCTTGAAGCTCTTTAGAATGGGAAAGATTTTATCGAATGCCTCATAAATCTCTTGCCGCACCTTGGCACCCGTCAACACAACTTTTCCAGACACGAATATAAGCAGCACAATACGCGGACGCACCATACGATAGATAAGTCCAGGAAAAAGTTCAGGTTCGTAAGAGCTGAAAGTGCTGTGTGTTAGCACAAGACCTTCTAGGCGAATAGGGAATTTGACGTCGCAAGAGCCAACCATGTTTTGTATTTTAAAATCCAAGAATTTGGCCTAGAACAAATAGAATAAATGCAATTACATTTTTTGTGTACACTCACTACAATTTAAATTTACCGGAAAGCCCAGCTTTTGGATAATTCTTGCATATTTACGTGCTGCAAGGCGCGAATCGTCTTCACTCTTAGCTCCAGTGCACACCATTTTACCAGAGGAGAAAATTAAAGCTGTGGTACGTGGCTCACGAATACGCATAATAACGGCCGCAAATCGTTTAGGATTGTACTCGGCATTACGAGCATGTAGAGCAATTTTTTTCAAGTCAAGTTTACAACATAAATTCACAGTGGAGACAATATTTCTGAAAATATTTAAGAATTAATTATGGGACTCCAGCATTGACCGGAAAACTCACTGTAGCTGGGGGACTATACCGGGATCAGCAGAGCCTGGCGTCATTGGAGTCATGGGTGTTGCCGGCCCCATGGTTTGATGAATGTTACTGATGTTATCGGAGCGTTCACTCATCGGTACCATTGGCGACATGAGGCTTTGCTGTACGAATAACAAGAAAAACCATTAAAATCTATTTAAAATGCTATCATCTCCATCAACTCACCGGTGTTTGAGGTTGCATTAGACTCTGAGGTGTTCCTCCACCACCCGCTCCACCACCAGAGGCCGTCGTGGATGATGTCTGATATGAAGGCTGATAAGAAGATTGCATTTGTTTTTGTGGTGCTGCTATCGACGGGTGGTGACTTAGCGATGAGCCTGAGTTTGTAGCGGGTGAAGCACCGCTGGACAACAATGAAGGCATGCCCATTGAGTTCAGATCATTTCCGAATATGCTTCCACCATGGTGTGCGTTATTGTGTCCGTTTGGTGATCCACCATCATGGCCACCGTGTTGTGATGCTGCCGGTGGATGATAAATAGGATTCGGAACGATTTGTTGGTCCGCCTCCATCTGATGCAGAGGAGTTCCAATACTCGGAATCGAGAACCCAGGACTGAGCATTTGATCCATATTCAAGTTTGGTCACAAACACGAATGCTAAAAATGGCAAATAATAAATGTGCAAACAGTTCTCAACCCGGAACTTTTTTGGGCACGGCCAGACAGTGACCGTGTTGATCCTGCCGCACGGCTCAAGCAGACAGAGCTAGTTCTGAATTCTCCTTCTCACTTTACACGTCTTTCATGCATTTGATATTTTTTCAAAGATAAAATCAAAGTTTTTTCGAATTAAACAAACAATTTAACTAAAAATATTGCAATCTCAATAAATTCTCGAACAAACCGCTGCCGCTTTTTTTCTGTTGATACGTTTGAGACCTGTCAAAGAATCTGCCATGTTGAATGAGTGGTGCCAGACCAGTTGAACAAATCTATTACAATGTGTTGCCATTTAAATTTGTTTTAGCAGTGAAAATATTTAACTTATCTTATAATTGAATAATATTAAAAGTAAATAGAAAATAATAAATAATTACATTATATTATTTTCATTATATCATGGAATTGTTTTTGTTACCTTCTACTAAAAAACAGCTGTCATTCTTTCTCTCTTCTCTTTGGAAAGAGAGCAAACTGTCAGTCAATGTTGTTTTGGAGTGGGAAACTGTGAAAATTTGTGCAATCGGACTGACGACATTCCTAAAAACAAAATACATTAGAAAAGTAGTTAAAATTAGTCAAATAGACGTTAAACAAAGCATCCGTAACAGCTGGCCAATGTTTTACAAGATTATCGTGAATTAAATATAAAATTATCCCGATAAAGGGTTTGGTCAAAAACACAAATCTCTTGGGTGCCGTGGGTTGTGGAGTGAAGAGGAGGAGCGTTGAGTAATATTTTAATTATTAAATTGTCCCGAAGATTGAACAGAAGGGACTGAGTTCAAGTGGAATCTGCATCATCTGGATTTACGTAAGCCAAAAACGAAATAAATAGATTTCGAATCATATTCTTGGAAACAATTTTCGATTATCGATTTTTCTTTGTTTGTCTTCATACGACACGCAGTTGCCAGAGCTACAAGCAAAGTAAGCTACCCAGCAGCGATTTTATAAACTGACCATGAGCGCAAAATCTCGTCGCCCAGGCACCGCCGGCAGCTCCACTCCCAATGAGTGCGTCCAGGTCGTGGTACGTTGCCGCCCGATGAGCAACCGCGAGCGGGCCGAAGGATCCCCAGAGGTGGTCAATGTGTATCCCAATCGCGGTGTAGTCGAGATCAATAATCTCGTCGAGGCCAACAAGGAGCAGCGTAAGGTGTTCACATACGATGCTGCCTACGACTCGAGCGCCTCGCAAACCACGATCTATAACGAAGTGGTCTTTCCATTGGTCAGCTCAGTGCTGGAGGGATTCAATGGCTGCATCTTCGCCTACGGCCAGACGGGCACTGGCAAGACGTACACCATGGAAGGTGTACGCGGCAGTGACCAGATGATGGGAATCATTCCGCGCACCTTCGAACAAATTTGGCTACACATAAATCGCACCGAGAACTTCCAATTTCTGGTTGATGTTTCATACTTGGAAATCTACATGGAGGAGTTGAGGGACTTGTTGAAACCGAACTCGAAGCACTTGGAAGTGCGTGAACGAGGTTCGGGAGTGTATGTTCCGAATCTACATGCAATCAATTGCAAGAGTGTGGACGACATGATGAACGTGATGCAAGTGGGCAACAAAAACCGCACTGTGGGTTTTACAAACATGAACGAACACAGTTCAAGGTGAGCTTCTAGAATCTATAGACCTTGTTTGAAATAAAAAGTTTCTCTGATTTCAGATCGCATGCAATATTTATGATCAAAATAGAAATGTGCGACATTGAGACCAACACCATAAAAGTGGGAAAACTGAATCTCATTGATTTGGCTGGCAGTGAGCGTCAATCGAAGACAGGAGCTTCTGCCGAACGCCTCAAGGAAGCCAGTAAAATCAATTTGGCTCTCTCTTCATTGGGCAATGTGATTTCGGCTCTGGCTGAGAACTCTCCCCATGTACCTTATCGTGATTCGAAGCTCACGCGCCTCCTTCAAGATTCCTTGGGTGGAAACTCCAAGACTATTATGATTGCAAACGTCGGTCCCTCAGGATACAATTACAATGAAACATTGACAACATTGCGCTACGCCTCGAGGGCCAAGACCATCCAGAATCAACCAGTGAAGAATGAGGATCCTCAGGACGCCAAGTTGAAGGAATACCAAGAGGAGATCGAACGCTTGAAACGCCTGATCGCTCCCAAACAACAGCAGCGCACAGAAAAATCTGCAAAGAAACGCCCCAAGAAGCCAAAGAAAGAAAAGGTGTGCAAAGAACTCGAGGAAAGCTGCGAGACTGTAGAAATCGAGGAAAGTGAAGAGGAACCGGAGTCAGATAAGGAGAACGAAGCCGAAGTAGCCAAGTCCAATGAAGAGTTGGAACGCGAACGCATTGAGAATGCAAAACTAGCTGCCAAATTGGCTGAACTGGAATCGCAGTTGGTTCGTGGTGGCAAAAATCTGCTGGACACCTACAGCGAGCGGCAAATTGAACTGGAAAAGAAGTTGGTGGAAATTGCAGAGCGTAAGAAGCGTGAAATAGAAATACAACAGCAGTTGGAATTGCAGGAAGAAACCACATTGGAAATCCGCGAAACCGTGACCTCATTGGAGCAGGAAGTCGAATTGAAGAAACGAAAACTCTCGAAGTGCTATGCAAAGTACTTAGCACTTCAGCAGGAGCTAAACGATTGCAAATTCGATCACAATCAAGATTTGCGTGAGCTCGAAATGGCCCAGAATGAGCTGGTCAAAGAACTCAAACGCCAATTGCTTATAATCGATAACTTTGTTCCGGTTGAGGTAAAGCAAAGACTTTACACGCAAGCCAAATATGATGAGGAGCAGGAGGAATGGAAATTCTCCTCACTTCCTATCGCGGGCGATGGAAGCTTCTCGAACAAACGTCCTGTGTCGCATCCACAACGACGTCGTCCTATTTCCGAACACGGCCTTCAGGAATCCAAATCAAATTCCCCCTCCGCTCTGCGCTTCAAGAGTGAAAACATCGTTTCGTACGAATTGGAAATGCCTTGTCGCACAACGCAAGAATATCGTTCACCACGCGTCTCGGCCTCATTACAAGCTGTGCTCGCACAGGCCATGCAAACGGGCGACGACATTGATATTGTCGATTCGCACACCAATTCCATTCGCAATCGCTTGGAGAACATCATCAATGCGAGCGCCAATGCGGCCACAAATGGCACTGCATTAGCCAACGGAAACACAACCGGGCACAATGGCATCGCTTCAGCGGCTGGTGTGCGTTCCATTAAATCTAGTCGTGGCATTCCCACATCCGCCATCGACTCAAACAAACGTCCACCAACCGGTCGCAGCTCTCAACTGAAAAAACCGGCATCAGCTTATCCTAAGGCAAGAGGCCTAGTCAACAAATAGAGCGGAAATTTTAGCAAAATATTTGAGTACTTAGGAACGCTTCATTTTACAATGGCATTTATGTAAAGCATTCGTATATTGATCATTATTTGGGCATTGAATTGTAGCAAGCAATTTACGATTGCAATATTTCGAAATTTATTCTGTGCAATATTCAGAAATTAAATCAAACATCAATTTATTAAGGATTCAGGTCAAGTATTTAAAAAAAAACATAATTTCCTCGAATAATGGACAGTCATTTAAACTAATCAAAGTGTATTACAACCTATATTAATCAAAATATTGTAACTTAGTTAATAAGTTTTTCTTTGCTATTTAAAATACTCTCGTCACCGCTAGATTTTATTTATTTACAATGTTTCTTGAGTTGTTATTTGTTGATTTTATTTTTCCTATTTTGATTTTAAGTGCACAGTGCAATTTAGTTTTAAAACAATAGAAGATGTTTTCTATTCAAAGAAGTTTTATCAATTTATAAATAAAAACCAATAAACACAATATAAAACAAGCAAGCATTTTGAATAACTCTTAAGAATAAGAAAGTATTTTTTAAAACGGAATGAAGATCAGACATCTGAAATGCAATGAGTAATTAAAATTCCACACTCATCTCTCGTAATACTTTTATTTGTCTAAATTATTGATGCCCGTCTTCTCCACCATGTCCAGCAATGCTTGCAATTTATTATCGAATAGTTCACAGCGAATGGGCATTTCCAGAGAATAGAAAGGGTTCTTTAGCACATAATCTGAGTACAGCTCGTAAATCTTGCGCAGCAGTATGTCCATCCCACTAAGACCCGTTTCGGCGATAACTATGAACTTGACACCAGTCAGAGTTTGAAAACAGTGCAGGGTAAATGTGTCCGCCTCCAGCACGGTGATGCCCGAGCTCTTGGGTTCCGGACTCAGTTGGCTTGCGATGGCGAACAGCGGATAGAACATTGAAGCCAGGAAGATTTTCTCGTTGGTGGTCATTTTGGGACGGCTGAATTTCAAGTTCAAGGGGTAATTCTCCTTTGTTTCCAGAACTGTTTTCACGTCACGCCCATCCTCCAGCGTGGCACCAGTCGCCAAGACCCCATTCACAGAGACGAGAACGTGACCAACTGTAGGAATGGTTGAAATATGAATAAATGGGGATCAACCACACAAGTTATGGATCTTACTGTTGATTCCATCCTTGCAGTTAAAAGCCACGGACACCTTCTTTGGGTCGTAGTCCAGCACCAGGTCTAGCGGGTAGTTGAATGTTTTCTCGTGCTCGATCCGCGGCACATTGTAGTCCAGGTTGAAGATGAGCCCACCGGACTTGCTCACAATATAAACCCCGTAGATGATCATATTACTGTTTCGATTAATTGGAGTATTATGCGAATTTATACTTTTATTTACAAAAATTCCAACTTTGTTTGCCCCAAACGTCAACCAGTGACGGGAGAGTAAAATGATTAAATTTCTCCATCAGCTGATTTTGTTGACAATCTCTCTCTCTCTCTCTCCGCTCAACTGGAGAGATGCCAGATTCTATGCCATTCCATAGAAACGTTCGATTTAAAAAAAAAATCGTCAGCAATTTAAACAAATATTTAATTATTATATTTAAATACTTATCGTTGGTCACGAAACATAATCGACTTAGATATTCAAGAGGCATCTTATTAACCTCAAAGTAGTTTCTAATTACTGAAATATCGATTGTACTTTTGGCAAACAGCCAACATTTTGGAAAACTTACACAAGACAAAAACTCAATTCAATTCTTTTTATCGTGCTTTTTTATTGCAATAGAATTTATACAGTCTCCACGCAAACTAACGTTTATAGGGGCTGCAATTGGAATTTTCTGAGATTATTTGAGGTTTATTTTTAAATCTATCATATTTGTTAATACAATCAAATGCGTTTTTTATTTATTCGTTTATTTATACATCGGTCTGTTTCCTGAACACCTAGAGTGATGAGAAATGCATACCACAGCGAATGGCTGTGGGTCTTCACACAATAAGTTAACAAATCATATATATGTTTTATGTCTGTAATCGGTAATAATGAATGTGTTAAATTTGTATGTCTTAACGGGATTACTACCTAAAATTAATTAAATATTTTGTCATTAATACATAAACATTAAAATTGCTATTGGTGTTGCTTCATCATGATAATTCAATTAATTTACAAACATTTTTTAACTACTGACTTGAAAACTTCTTGATTGATTCATTGCTTTGTTAACCTAACATCGACTTATTTGGAAATCAAAAATTGGTACAACAACAATTCAATCGAATTCGGTTCATTCTCGTTTCATTGTTTGCTTAAATATAGTAGAGGCGCACCACCGACTTGGTGATGAGTGTGTCGTTGTCATAGAAACTGGTTTGTATGGTCACATTTCCATTGAGAACCTTTGCTGGCATCATCTGCGATTCGGGGGCGGCCTCGATTGTCGATTGCCAAGTGTTCGTGGTGTTCGCTCCCACCCAACCCATCTCGAAGAACCACTCCTCCATGATGCGACCCTTGAAGAGCACCTTCTGGTCCAGGCGGAAGTTCTCCATGGCCTCTATCGTGCTGAAGTTGATCTCGCGTGACACAGCTCTCAGGTCGAGAATCTTCACTGGCACTCGTGCTTCGTGCTCCGCATCTGGTGAGGAGAAGTCCTTGTTCTCCTGCCAGATGACTTTTCCCGTGTCGGCATCCCGCAGAATCATGTAGTTGATTTGGAATCCTTTCTGGATTTTCTCACCCGCACTCGACTCCTCCGATTCCATTTAGGTTTTTGGCTTTTTCCAGATCACTGAGTGCAAACTTTCAATTCACTTTTTGTTGTTGCCGTTCGAACAGTCGTCTCGGCGACTGCGACCACAACCAGCGCCAGCAGTTGGAATGCTTTTAGTTCAATTTTGTATATTTTCGGTAAATTTATTCGCGGCTCGCACTTTTGTCAATAATTCCGTGAAGTGTGTTTAATAAGTGCGACAGTGTGAGCGAGAGGGCGTGTTTGACATATGCGATTGGGGTTCAGCGATGCCATACTGAATTTTTCTGAAGAGTTTCACTATCTTCTCTTTTCTCTCTTTTATTTCTTCGGGGCAACGAAAAATCTTCTACGTAAAATTTTTACCAAAATTCAACATTTTCACCAAAATTCAATACTTTCACAAAAATTCGATACTTTTAACAAAATTCTAAATTTTTAACTAAATTCAAAATTCTTACCACAATTCAAAATTTATACCAAAATTCAAAATGTTTACCAAAATTTAAAAATTTTACAAAAATTTAAAATGTTTACCAAAATTTAAAATTTTTACTAATATTAAAATTTTTTACTAAAATTTAAAATTTTTAGCAAAATTTGTACCATAATTCAAAATTTTTACCAAAATTCAAAATTTTTACCATAATTCAAAATTTTTTACCTAAATTCAAAATTTTTACCAAAATTCAAAATTTTTACCTAAATTCAGAATTTTTACCAAAATTCAAAATTTTTACCACAATTCCAAATGTTTACAAAAATTTAAAATTTATACTAAAATTAAAAATTTTTACTAAAATTTAAAATTTTTAACAAAATTCAAAATTTGTACCATAACTCAAAATTTTTCCCTAATTCAAAATTTTTACCAAAATTCAAAATTTTTACGAAACATTTAAATTCTTACCACAATTCAAAATTTTTACCAAAATTCAAGATTTGGTGGTTTTTAATTTTAAAAATGATGAAAATACAAATTTTTCTTTCAGTTCTCTCAAGGGTCATTTGGATCGATGGTGCAGCCCTGCGGAATATGGAAATAAAAACAAAACGACAAATACCGATGCATGCAAAGAGAAACCTCGAAGAGAGCAGACAGAGAGAGAGAGCAGCAGTTGCGCTCTTCGCAGTCGACTGCGAGACGTTCGCGAGGAAAATCGTGCGCCTGCTTAATTTTTGCAAATTGTTTTATGTTTATTAATTAAGCAAATATTTAGAAACAATCGAATAAAAGAAACGGAGCAATAAGCGTAGCACAACAAACCGATGATAATGCGCACAAAATACAAGTAGTATTTGTTGGAGAACCCTTTTGCATTTTGCCGCCTGCTATTGCTGGCTGCCGACAACGACGTTGGAGGAGCAAAAAGAAACGCGAATGCAAAAAATATATCATCGACCAGATTCCAATTAAAAGATAAACTGGATTTTGGATCTCGAGCGAACGCCTGTGGCTGCGAAGACGACCGCTGCGACCGACGGAGGGTGCGACAGCGACGCCAACAACGACGACGACCGCGAATACGATTACGGCCGTCTGACGACTTCGGGCTCCGCGGGATCGAGCAGCCGCCGGACAGGCATCGCCGAGTCGCGCACGGACATTCGGGCGGACGGACACTCGGACAGACGGCGATTTGTTCGCGCTTTTCTCCCTGTGTATTTATTTGGTTTCGGCCGTTCGTTCGGTGCTCGGTTTGGTTTCGCCGTGCCCCGGCTCCGGCTCCGTTGAGTGTTTATTCTCTATACGCCGCCGGTTTTCCACTCGCACAGGCGGCCTGCCGCGAAACGGAAAAGAAAATCGTGAGTCGTGCACTGAGGCTGAAGACGTGATTTCATACTCCACCTCCTTCGTGTGGCTCTGGTCGTCCGTCGTTCGTTGTTGTTGGTGTGATTCGATTTGGCTGAGTAGAAAAAAATCATTCAAGTTAACACGCAATGGGCCTCGCTCGGCCTGCTCGGAGCGACGCGACTCGAATGTTTTGTGCTTCGCTGATTCAGTTCGGACCGAATCCAGTTCCAGTTCGCGCGGACTTTAACGCAACGGCGTGGAAACATTGAGCTGTGGAATTGAGAACGAGCACATGAACTGACTTGCGAAGAGGACTCGGACTCAGTACACACACCAGGTATTTATCCTTGTCCTATCAGTTGCCCCCGAGACTCTGCCCCTCTCGCACTCTTTCAATCCTGCTGCACACATCTCCAGACACGTAGTATTTGCACCTGGTGCCCGAAGGACCTTCGACCTATCGTTGTTCTTCGGGCCGCCTGATCTTCGCACAATGTTCACCACCACCTTGAACACGACACCGCCCCTCCCCGCACTCTTCCGATCTGTCTTCCCACCACCTCTGTCACTCACATCCTGCAGCTGCACTCTTTCCGCCCACACACGTTAAAGCGTTTCCGCGTATCTTTAATTCGAGTTTCTTTTCCAACCCAAATTTACATACACTTGTAGTGCCTTCTAAACTGTGTTTTACTTCCCCCTCCCCCCACCAGTCGGAACTACTATAATGGAAATACTCATGAAACTGAAGTGCTCCCCCTCGGCCACGCCACGGCAACCGCACTCGCATTCGCACTCGCAGTCGAACAAGCTAAAGGTGGTCGACCACCATCATCAGCTACAGCAACAGCACGTCGTGGGACACGCCTCGCATCTGCCGCAGCCCCCTTCGCTGCCGCTGCCGCTGCCGCTGCCGCTGCCGCCGCCGTTGCATGTGGCCGGAATGTCGCTGCCACCGTCGCAGTCCGGCGCACATGAATTAATGCTTCCCGCCTGCCTCGAGTACGCGACGACGATGGATTGCTGCGGTGTCGCAGCACCCCAGGACCTCGTCGACTTGCCGTGGGAGCACGGGGCGATGGCGATGGCGGGGAGCGTCAGCGCCAGGAGCCGCAATATGCAAATGCCCAGTCGAGCACATTGCGCGGATTATGCAAACGGGATGTACGCGAGCACGCACTCGTCGTCGTCGTCGTCGAGGTCCATGAGTGTGGTGGCGTGCTGTGGCGCCTACGAACCGGCTTGTTGCAGCGGCCTGACCTGCAGGCCGAGTTCTCTGCTGCCGCCACCTTTGTTGCAGCCGCCGCCGCCGCCACAACAGCAACCGCTCTCGTTGGCTTTGCCGCAGGCGAACGCACAAGCGACGATGGACAACTCGGACAACTGCAGCTCGTTTGGCTATCAAGAGCCGGACGAGAACTTCATATCGATCGACGATGCTAAAGTCAAGGGGTTTCTGATGAAAATCGGCCAGAAGGAGAAGATGCGGCGAGACCGAGAGTTGGCCAAGGCGGACGAGGCCAGGGCTAGAGCAATGGAGCCAGTGGTGTATGAAATCATCGAGCTGGACGATGACGAGCTGGAGATGAGCGAGCAAGACAACGTCAAGTCAACGACACTGGTATCCACATTTAAAAGTCAGGATAACCCCGAAACTGCGAGAAAAACCAAGTCAAGCGAGGATCCTGGGAGCGGTGGCCCGAAAGCGAAGAAGGAGAAGATTGTGGCGCGAATCGATTTGGTCGACAGCAGCGACTCGGAACGGGAGGAGGATGAGGAGGCGGAACTGCCAATGGCTGCGGCGGCGGCCGTGAGCTGTGAACTGGACTGCGATGCGGACGACAACGAGGAGGACGACGATGCCGCCGTCAATTCGGCCGAAAGCGATGCCGTTCTGCTGAACTCCGACGACGACGACGACGAGGAGAACATCGACTTCATCGACGAGCACGAGGAGGGCGTCGAGGTGCGCTGGGACGACTTGGAGGCGCAGCGGGAGCGGGCGTTCTTCGAGTGCTTTCTGTGCGGGAAGAAGGTGCAGTCGAGCTACAACCTGCGCCGCCACATGATGATACACACAGGTGAGCACAAGCGGCGGCGTTGTCCGTTTTGAGAATAATTCGTATTTTAATCGCAGGTGAACGTCCCTTTGGTTGTGATATGTGCGAACGGCGCTTTCGCGAATTCAGTGACCTGAAGAAACACCGACGTCGACACGTGCACGATGCGAACTTTGTGTGCATGATTTGTCGCGTCAACACGCCAACGGAGCACGATCCCACGAGGTGTCAGGCATGCGACGCCAAGAACGGCGCCGCCCTGGCATCTTTGCGGCCGCAGCTTTCGCCAGGTTCCCCTGAGAAATCTCAGACGCCGCCCGTCGCACTGAAACCAGTGAAAGCAGCGACAACGCCGAAACCGCCTTCGCGCAATTTGACCCCAGCACCGCAATCCAATGTATCGACTCCGACTCCTCCAGCTCCCCCCGCTGCCCGAACCACCCCAAGTCGATCGCCACCTTTGCCACCTCTGACTCCTATCGTCAACGGGACGTCCGGCCGCACGCAACTGCTGCTCGACAATATTTCCGCCAAACATCGTCCCTCTTCTTCGAATGAAGTCGGTGCGACGATGACACGCAAGGAGTTCCCGTGCCCGCTCTGTCAACGACCCTTCGGCACGCGCCACAACCTCAAGCGTCATTTCATGATCCACACGGGCGAGAAGCCCTTCAGCTGCCCCAAGTGCCGGAAACCTTTTCGCGAATATTCGACGCTCAAGAAACACTTGGTGACCCATCAGCGTGACCGCTGGTACAAGTGCCATCAATGTCCGCAGAAATATCGGGATTATCTCAAATACATGGAGCACAAGAACACGCATCCCAAGTCCGAGGAGACCCAGAGTCCTTCGAAGAAGAAATCAAAATTCAAGCATGCGCCGCACGAGGACTCCTACGAGGACTCCAACGAGGAGGACTCGTCGACGGAGGATTGGCTGGAGTGCTGTGAATGCGGACAGCGATTCACCGACATCGAGGTATACACAGACCACTTGAAAGAGCACGACCCGACGGTCTTCCTCTACGAGTGTTACATTTGCAAGCGGACCTTTGCGAAGCGCGATGTGCTAATGAAGCATATGGAGGAACAACACGAGAGCACGGAAAGCGAAAGTAATGACGACGGCAAGGAGAGTTGTGGGGCGGACGAGAAACGCTTGGAAATGGAAATTTGAGAAATATTGAAAGGATGTGAGGCGATTCGGAGTTCACATTTGCACCAGTTGATAATTATAGAGTTTTTTAGTGAAACCCTTAAAATGATATTCTTATAATTTTAGTAAATCACTTAGAGTAAATCAGAGGATAATTGTTACAAGTAGTTTTTGCCGTAAGAACAAATGAAAGCAGAGCTTTCGTTTGGCCCTGAATAGCAATCCACTTAAATATAAGTCGTTTAGAGTGTAGGACATCAATTCTAAAGTCATTGGTTATATTCATAAGTTCTTCAAGTGGATGTTATCCAAGGTTTACGGTTTATTGAACTCTTCTAAAATTTGTTGTTCTTGTAGTGTATTGCCTAAAAGGTTTGCATTTATTTATATTGTTGGCATTTCTTGAATCTCGTTGAAAACGCTTAAAAATTAATTTTAAAATTTAAACCACACAATCTGTGACTTAGTTGTATTTATGTTTACCTTACCACATTCCTTCTTCAGTGCAATGTTTTTGAAAATTGTTTAAAAGCAAATTCCCTCATTTTATGTGATCCCTATATACTCATGTGTATGTAATACAAGCATATTTTATTCTTATTTTAAGATATTTTTGTTTACTTTATTTTTTAAAAATAAACATTTCAATATTTTGTCTCAAATCGAAAAAAAACCTATGTTTTTTTTTTTTTCGTTTCGAAATTTGTACTCAATCGAGATGAAACGATCTGTTTCTTGAGCTACATGAATATGATATGGATGATGATGATTAATAAGAAGCCAGTTAAGTTTTTCCTAAATAAATTGGTTTTATTTGTTTTCCTTTGAACGCTACAACGCAATTTAAATCGTTTCTAAATATTATTATCCCTCACTATGGGATGAAATTTACATAACTACAAGTTTATCATACGCCAATATGTTAAGTTTATATTTTTCTGAGTAAATGAAATATCTGTTTTGAATATTGGATGCTTCCGAAAATATGTTCGATAAATTTGGCAAATGTGGATATCTTATTTTATGGCTACGTGGTAAGTGCGAACGAACTCTTCCAAGACTTCTTCTACCGAACAAATATTTGCTTACATGTGTTTATATTTTAATTGTAATGGTGATAATAAGTTAACAATAAATCTATAAACGACCAAATTAAATAGAGACATTGTGCAATTAATAAGTTACTATAAATAAAATGAATGGATGAGAATGCAATATATTTAGCAATATTTCATTAACAAAGAATGTGAAATATAAATATAACGTTAGACTAATGGTGAAATGTTAATAAACTATTATAAATGTATATAACAAGAGACAATTAGAAATATACTACTTGTTGTATCGTGTATATTACTTGATGATGGCCTATACATTTTCTGAAATATACCAAGAATTCATTGGCCAAAATAAAAGCAATGAAATTATGATATGTAGACAGCGAAAAGAAATGTCTCTTGCCGACTTTGAATAAGAAAAATGCTTCATTGCAACGTACAGTGCAGCTAATTTCTATCAATTAATCACAAATATCATTAATTTGAATTAGTTTAAAAGCAAAATGATTGAAGCTCAATGTTTTGTGAAATAAAAACTCTACAAAAATGAGTTCTTTTACTTAAATTAAACTATTCCATACGGAGATGCTATATTAATAAAATAAAATATTTTCTTGTAAATAGTGTACTTTACAGCTACATTAGTATGTGCCGGGGTCGGTGCATTTCTTACGAAAAAACGACTTCACTGCGCACAAATCAAATTAAATCAAACACACTTTACTACGTTTCAACATTAAGTACATCTACGCTATGCAGTATTCTTATATACCTGAAGTTGTTTTCTTCGTGTTCGCAGTTAAAATTAACAAAACAAATATACAGAAAACTAAAAAAAATATCAGTTTGGCTAAAATATAATTTACATTTTGTGATCTACTGGCCCATCCTCGATGTTCGATGTGTTGGCGCTGCAAATGATCAAGTCGCCAACTCCTCTACTCTTCGCACTACTGACCACATTCGCTCCAGTGGTGCTGCTAACGCTAATGCTATCTACATTTTCAGTACCGCAATTACTACTAAAACTACTGCTACTATTTGGCAAATTATCGTGGTTTACAATAAATTTCTTGGCTCCGCTGAGTCCCTGTTTGTTGATGAAGAAGTTCTTGTTCAAATTCGCAGTGGTGCTTGTGGTGGTCGTCGTGGGCACGCCGTCGTCCATCATCAGCTTATTGAGAAAAGTAGCGGCTGCTTTGGCTCCGCTGTCGCAAGACGATGACTCGACGCTTATACTTGAGCAACCACCAATAGACGATGTCTCGCTCTTCATGTCATCCATAAGCGTCGCTTCATCCTGCATATCTGTGGACATGGGTTGCGACGATGTTGAGCATTGTGGTTTCTCATAAGATTCCGATATAGAAATTCCCTCATCGATATTATTGCCAATACACATCGGCTCACTGCCACCAGATATGGAAGAGGAGGCGGATGAGGAGCTCGAAGACGACGACGACGAAGAAGAGCTGCAAAGTCCTGAGTTCGCTGTCGAGTCGATTGCACCACTGGTTCCGATGTTACCTGTCTGTGTCGACATCGGCGATGAGCAGGCGGAGTTATTTGTATTTGTGGTGCAAAGCTTCGATATAAAGAGCTTCGGAGTAATCCGACCATCATAGGTACCAGAATCGGGACTGGGACACACTGAAGATGGCGACTGACAAATTGGCGAAGAACCCCGACTATAAAGAAATCATATGAGTATTTGAGACATATTTAAAACTTTGTTAGTGGACATACCTCTCAGTAGTTATCTTCTTTAGCGGTGGGGGTGAATAAACATTCCAATTACTTGTGTTATTGTCTTCGAGCTCGAACTTCCTCTTCACGGGACCCAACTGCGATGGACGCATTGCAATGGGAGACATCGAACGGCGAGTGGCAAAAGTGCGCCTCGTTGGCGAAGGCGAAAGTCCGTAGGGAAGACGTAGACCAGCGCGGTTGCTGAAAAAAGTTGATGAGATTATGATTAACTGCTCTGGAGAAAATGCCATCTAAAGTGCTTACCTAGTGGGACTTGGGCTGGAGCAGCTGGTGACACCAGATGGCAGGGCCACTTGGAGCGGGTTGCTGAATTCGTCTGATTTGCATGACCAGTTCTCGGCGACCAGAGTGAGATCTTCCCAGCTCTGTGACATCTGCATGGCGCTGTGCACTTCGCGCTCATGATTCACCTCGCGGCTATTGATATCGACGCACTCTTCTTGTCGCAACTGGGAGACACGTGGAGTCAAACGCAATGGAGCACCTGTGGCTCCGACCGCCCCGGCACCAGCAGCGGATCCGCCTGCAGCGCAATGTGGACTGTAGCTGGCCGAGTAGCGACGAGCACGGGGTGCAAATATGTTGAAGACTGGAGCTGGCGACACCTCCCTAGTAAGAACAAGATTTTCAACATCAACGCTTCCATGACTTGACTATTGGACCTACCTTGACGATGGGTTTGAACGTGGTATTCCAATGTTGATGATGCCTCCGCCGGCGATTCCGCCGAAACTATTTACAATGCACGTCGAACTGTCAGGCATGGGGTTCTGGCTTTTTTTCGGCGTCTCCATGAGACTGTCAGCTGTGCTGGCGGCGGCTGCAGCGGCCGCAGCAGCAGCTGATCGCGTTCTCATGCTCAACGAGGAGGCGGTGGTGGAGCCGTTGTTCGCACTCGAGTTTCCACTCGCTGTCGACGGTGGCAAATTGTGAATGATGGGGACGCTTAAGCAACGTTTTAGGGTTTTTGATGATGTTGCTGGAACGGGGGTCGCAGCACTTCCAGCCGCAGCCGATGTTGCTGACGACGATGTTGATATTGCCATTTCAGCTTTAGCTGTTTGTTTTATTGGTGTAGTCGTTGTTGTTGTTGTTAAGTCCACATCCATCGCAATTGTTTTCAAATAGGATTTCAATTGATCGCTGATTGTTTGCCACTGTTAACGTCGCTGCAGTGCAGTCTACAAATTAAAACGTATAAAAATAAATGAAAACTCTTCCCGGGATTTCATGGGTTTTTGTAGTTTGTTTCGCTCTCGTCGTCTGCTCGCCCTGCGATGTGTTTGTTGTCTGGCTGGCTGGCTGTTTATTTAATTTTGCACTTCGATTTTCTTGCCGTGCTGATGTTGCGAGTGCTTAATCGAAGCCAGAAACGGCCGTTTGTTGGCTGTCAAAATCGCACAACAAATGATCGCCCGACTGTGCATACGAACGATCAATGGTAGGAATAACCGACCGACGAGCGTCGTCGTCGCCGTCGTCGTTGTTGTTGATCGAGCCGATCGTCGTATTCTTGACGCAGGCACAAGCACCAACAACAGCATCAGCCAGCCCCCAGCCGAGGTTGTGTTCAGTTCAGTTCAGCGAAAGACGACTCGAACTAATCCAGCCCTTTTTGAACTAGTGAAGGGTCTAGATAATATTCGGATAATTTATATAAAACCCATACTAATGTGGCCTGACTGCCAAAATATATATGTATGTTAAGTGAGATTTTCTCTGAATTCCAAACCATCGCCAGATATGATTTTTGGTCAGGCACGAAGGCAAATGAGGTACCTGATTATTCTTCGGAAATCCCTTCAAGGATCAAACTACATGTGCTTGGATATTGAGAAGAGATTTGGGATTTGCGAGCGCAGGCATAACGAAGGGCAGACGATACACGTACGCTCTTTGTCAATCTACCATCGTCCATTATATAGTACAGTAAAGAACATGTGAACAATATATGGAAATATCACAATTGGCTATGAATTACATTGATATAAGAAGAAAGTATGATAGCAAATATCTCAAGTTTTGCAAAATCGTCTTCTAAATTTCACATTAATAAATTAATGACTAACCGTACTGAATTTAATAACAATAGAATCTAAACAGCGTCAGAATTTGTTTATTTCACTTTCGTTGAAGTCTGCGAATGTAAATACTTCGTTATCGGTGCTGACGTGAACACCGCCTGCGATGGCTGCAATGGAACGACTGTCAATTTTTTGCTCAACACCTAAGCATTTTTTCAAACAACGATTTCTTTGTTAAATTGCACAAGACTATGCTAATTTTTACACTTTTTACAATTGCAAAATATTGATTTTTAATTTATAGAACAATAATTTACACTATATGTAGGATTTTATACGATATTTAACTTACAAAATGATGTCCTGTTTGTCTCTCTGGGGTCTGGAGCGAAGTTTTTTTCGTTCGCTTCCTAAAGACACAAAATGTCCGACTTGGCACAATTTTCGTTGACAAGTTTTAGCAATTAAATTAACAGTTTTATTCGAAATTTGTATGAAAATTGTTTTTTAAATGTTTAAATTTGACTTATTTGGTATTTTTTGTAAACTTTTTCACAGATTTCACAGTTTATTCGACGTTTGAAAAACACGAAAATTCTACGAAAATTTCGTCGCTGACATCTTTGCTTTTGATTCGCCCTTGTTGCAGTTGCTCTCAAACTGTGCGTACGAGCGTGTGAGAGAGGGATTTTTTGTTCGCTACGAGTTGTGTGGAACAAAGAGAGACGCAGCGCTGCAGCGTTGAAGTATTTCTGCCGCGGCAAAGGCACAGTGGAACAATCTGAACGAAATCTACCAAAAGCGAAATGGCATCATATTTCTGATGCACTCTAATTTTCGCAGTCGATAAAAGTTACGATCGATCTGCTTATAACAGGTTCTGCGAACTGCGAATCTTCGCAAAAGCGACTAATGTATTCCTAAAAAAAATTTACTCACCGTGTCAACTTCTCCAGAAACAAGACAAATAAACAAACAAACAGTTTCACATTCATATTCATTTTATTACATCTTCAAAAGAATATCTGGCGAGATACGAGAATTATATCTCCACTTATGACATAAATTTGTAATTAGGTTTTATTGAAATTATGCTAACTGCTGCATGCGTATGCATGTCCATGTATATTTGTGTTTTAGTTGCTGTATATGTATGTATGTGTGTGTATGGTACATTGTTTAACGTGACGACAAAGTTCATTTTGTTTTTACTTTGTTAATTTTAAGGAATACATGACCATTTCAATGAGACAGATAGAGTTTGTTACTAATTAATATTTGAATTGTAATTATATTTTGTTCTTGTTGCTCTCTTAAATACAAATTAACTTCAATAACTTTTGAGAAGTGAAAGCAACAACACTTTTCCATTACATCGATAATTAAATACATTTAACAACTGAATACATTTATTCACTAATGAAACGACAATACTAAAGTCTTTATTTTTGTTAAACAAAAAAAGTTGTTGAATCACAATTTTGTTTTTTCTTTAAAAAAAACAATTCTGTATAGAATTTGATTTTCTTTTGATTTACACAATTGTTTTTTGGTTTTTCCTATAAAACAACTTAAAAATAAACTTAAGCGTAGAAAAGCTAATGTTTGCATTTTACATTATTATTTTTTCATGGATCTTCTGCTCGTTCTCGGGAATTTAAAGCTAATTATTTCATTATCTTTATGAGTGTATGTGTGAGTGAGTGAGTGTATGTGTGATTGAGTGAATGTGTGTGTGTATTTGTTTATTTCATTAAAATTTCAGCTTAGTCCTTATCGTGAGCAATTATAGTTATTATCTTTGTTTTAGTTGGGGTTTCATTTAAAATCTGATGCTTCTTCATAATTGATGCTGTTGTTGTTGCTGATCGACGATTTCGCTGTATTCTGCTTAATTCAGGATGGTACATATTTTCATTGAGTTCTTGTTATTGTATTAATTCATTATTCGGACTCTTTCTTACATTCAATCATAAATCTAAATTCCAAATGAAATATCTACCGATACAATTTTTGTAATTCACGCACTTTCGAAGCTCTAACGAAGTCCCTCGATACTTACCGTTATCCACTCTAATTAATATCGCACAAATTCCCGATTTTCCATCATGAAAACCATGTGAATTTTTTGAAACAAAAAAATTTAAATTAGAAATAACATTTATTGCAAACGCGCGACCAGATTCACTTGAGTTCCTCCTCTCCGCGGGGAGCCTTGAGAAGGCGTCCTTCTCTTTCTTCCCCCTCCCTCTGCCCCCTTAGCCGTCAGACAGCGCTGGCGTTACCCAGCCATACTTCTCATGCGTCTTGACCAGCGACCGAAAAGCTTCCTCAGCCGAACGTCTGCAACGAAATTAATTAACATTACTTCCTCCGCCTCCGTCTGCTTCGATCCTTCGTCCCCCTCTCGACTCACTCACCTGCTGAACTCCTTCGTGCTCTTGGCCTTGCGCACGATGCGTCCCTGACCCTTGACCAGGCTGGCGGCGAACTGCATGAGCACGGCCTCCACCGTGTAAGCGCTGGCCCAACCGCGTGGCGTCAACAGCTCCATGCAGATGGCGCCACCCTCCATCACGAAGCCCTTCTCGATCCGCGGCTCGACGACGCGCATGAACGGCGGGGCGAACGGGAAGTTGTCGGGGAAGACCAGGTGCAGGAGTATAAACGGAATGTTCATCTCGACCATGTCCTTGGCCAGCTTCGAGTCCGGATCGACGATGTGCAGACGCGCATACCACTCGTACAGGTTGTCATTGATGAGCTCCACCTGGTGGCCGTTGGGTGGGAAAACAAATTCAATGAAACAAATGCGATCGGTTTCCCATGAATTCTCATATTCGTATCACGTGTCGTTTTCCTTGAGACTTCGTTAGCTTTTGTGTGCTCTGCGAACACCGGCCCCAGCATTAAATCAATGGCCAATTAGTGGGAAGTTATTGGAAATTCAAAGACGAGTTCAAGGCTCATATTAGAATGGAATCGAAAGTGAATATCGAACTTTATGTGGCATCCCTGAGCGAGGTCGCCCACCAGTCGAAATGACATTTAAATGGATTCGTTAGCACCAGCCAAATGCACTCACTTCCGGACGTGAACCTCCTCCCCGATAGAGTGGTGTCCACAGTGGGGACGAAGCACTCAACGGTGACCACAGTCTGTTGGCAAGGAATCCCAGGCATTTGGCGAAACTGTTGTGCAAAAAACCAGAAACCATCCCCCACCCGTGGAACCTGCAGCGACAAATTCTCAAAGGCTTCGAAAGTTTTTGATTTGAAACTTTGGGTTTTTTGCAACTTTTGCCTTCCTTGATTTTCCACCCCTTTCATTTCCAATCGAACAACGGAGGGCGAAATAATTGTCCAGCAGACGGAGACCCGACTCTTGTGGGGAAGGATTTAATTTGGCCAGAAACTTTTGGCTCGGAAACTTGTAGCCAGGTTCAATTCGAGTTGAATTGGGAGCACGTCGGAACATGCGTCGATCGTGACCGTCTCCTCAGGACATTCGTCTCCCCAGGACCTTCGTCTTCTCAGGACTTTCTTCACCTCGGACTTACCGTGAAAATCGGCTCCTTTTTACTGTTGTGAATCTTCTGAATCTCCTTGTACTCCTTCATCAGTCGACGCGCCCTGATGCTGAAGTCTGGCGGCTGCGTCTTTGTGGTCGTCGCACTCGTCGTCGCCGCTGTTGTCGTCGTCGTCGTTTTACTTGTTGCCGGCGACACTCTGCATCGAGGAAATTTGGATGGAAATAAAATTGGATGGAAATGAAATTTGATTGAAATGAAATTTAATTGAAATGAATATCCCATTAAATAGCTTGTGTATGTAATTAAAAAAAACCCACTTGTTGTCCTGTCGTCTGAGACGTTTGCCCGGCGACTCCGTCGGTCCGACGGCGTTGCCACTTTTCGCTGCATTTCCTTCGGCGGCGTCGATTTTGTCGCTGCCGGCTCCGCCGCTGTTGCTGCTGCCCTTGAAGAGCTTCCGCAGGGCGTTGGCCACCTTCTCCTTGGAGCGGGAGGACATCGTCGTGGTCGTCCTTGTCGTCCTGGTCCTGGGCTCACTCAGTCGGAATGCTTTTGGTTCGATGTCTTTTCGGGTTCTTCGTTCTTCTCGTCTTAGAGGTGGTAATTGTTGTTGTTGCTGTCGTTCGGGTTGTTATTGTTGTTGTTGTTGCACTTCTTTCTACATTCGAAGTCAGTCTTCTGTTTTGAATTCAAATCCAATTGTATCGGTTTATTTTTGTTTTTCTTGTTGTTGTCGACTGAGCAGTGTCTGTGCGGCGTGTTTTGTTGTTGCAATTCGAGTTGAAATATTCTAAAATAACGAGAAATAAACTATAATTATATGTATGTAGATCGAAGCATCTTGAGTAAAGTATAATTTAAAGGTGCTTTACATAAGCCTATTTATGTATATAACAACGAAATAGGATTCCCACAACTCAAGACTAAACCATTCTTCAACAGGTCGGTTCTTCCGAAGAACCTCCCTCCCGAAATTCAAATATTTCCTTAAATAATTGAGGGTTCCTTACGTAGTAAAAGCCCCTGCCTTGGAATAGTGATATGACGAGTCGAATACTCGACTCGTTGTGACTGGAGATGTGACGAGTCGAAACCGGGTAGTCATATCAGGACGAGTTTGCTATTTTCAACTCGTTGAAATTAAATTTGTTTACTCGTTGAAACTCGAATTTTGTACTCGTTGAAACTTAAAATGAGCGAGTCACCATATCAAAGGCGAGTTTGCTATTATGAAACTCGTTAAAGGTGACTCGTTACGCATTCATCTCGACGAGTATTTTGTAGGCGAATATTTCAACTCGCTTTATTTGCAGTACAAAACAAACGAATACACAATAACTCGTCGAGCATTTTGACAACTCAACTCGACAAATAGTTACTCGAGTTGACTCGGATACAAGTTTGACTGGAGTAAACGAGTAAAAATAATCGACTCGTCACATCACTACTTCTGAATGGGCCGAACCGGATTCAACAGGACTTCCGGGAAGCAATGAATCGAGAGATTAAGCAAAAGCATTTAAACGTAAATAGAACACAAGTAACTAAGTGTTTCCGAAGAAAGCGAGAACGAACGAGAGAGGGAGAGAGAGAGAGAGGGGGCGAATTCCACCGAAGAAATTGCCTCCGAAAATAAAGCAAAAAAAAAAATACACACACACGCCATTCACAATCCGCTACGTGGACATGTCCCATGTTCCTTCCCTTGACCCATGTTCCTTCCCTCCATCGCCCACGCGATCCATTGAGCTCTCGAAGGTTCGGTTCACGTTTAGTCAATCATCGGTTGAGATGGCGCAAAGGAACGGGGAAGGATTTACTACGACAACAGTAAAAAACAGATATATTCTCTAGTCAGTGGTGGGTGGGAAGGCGGAGGAGCAGGACGAGCGTGTTATGACCACTTGCAACAAAGGTCCAACGGCTGCATCATCAATTATTTGCATGTTCCTATTTTTACACTTCATTCACAACAACAACAATTACCAACAGCCCCCCTCCTTCCCCCCCTCGGGTAATTGTCGCTGTCTTGGGTGCATTTTTATCGCTGTCATTACTTTATATTATTCCCCCACTTTTTCCTTGTGCATTTCCTTCGGTTATATTCTAAAAGAATTTCTATTTTTGTACTTGCTTTGTATGCGATGCCTATCGTAGTATTTTACTACAACTATCATGGGTAACCCGTGAATTTATCTACTACGAAAGGAAGATAAGAGAAGACCCTAAAAAAACTCTATACTAACAATGTTTATATCGAATTAAATATTTATTATAGTTACAATAGCAACTATCATAATAATTTCTCCTCAATATTCCATACGAAAATTTTTCATATCATCTTCTAATGGCAATTTATCATGGAAAGAAACTAATAAAACCCCTCATCCTTTGCTGGAAGGATATCTCTTAGCCAGAAATAAACCAATCTAATTTATTTGGTGAACAAAACAAAGTCTCCATTTTCAATGTCATTGCCAGAGATAGATCGCAAAAAATGTCGCCAAAACAGAGAAATTTCGAGAAATGAAATTTCATTTCATGGCTACGCATAAAATTATCCTCTGTCAGAAGAGCTCTCACTCAATGCCAGACCAATTCGCACACCACTCCGAAAGTCAGGCCGCCGTAGACAGACGGATTCCAGAATGACAAGTGGTTTCACGAAGCTCTTGTAGAACGAAGAAGTTGTTGTGGTAGTTGCTTGGATTTTGTTGTAGGATTTGGTGTGACTTTTGTGAGTTTCCTTGTTGTAGTATATACCAAATACATATTCTCAGTTTAGAAACAATCATTCAGAATGAGAATTAAGACGAATTACATGAGAACCCAAGCGACTTGTGAAAGCGACACATCTATTTGGCTTTGACTACAGCATTTTGGTTGGGATCGAGCTCGGGTTGAGGGGTTTCGTCTAAGTTTAGACACAACATATATTGGTCGGGTTATTGTTGTTACCATTGCCATTACTTATGGCACTTATGTATGTAATGATAAGCCAGCGTGATTGTCGATTGCCCAATCTGCTCATATACTCATGCATATCCTGTCTAGTCGCCATTGATATCTGACATTACCAAATATTAATGCTAGCCATTTGGCTGTCGACCACCAACAAACAAAGACAACAACCTCAACCTCTTGGTGCTGTGGATCCCGATATGTGGATGACATTGCAGTTTGCACAAACTACTGTCTGTCTAATATTCTTCCTCTCCATCTGTCTTTCTGTCTGCATCGTTCGTTTGCATCATTCGTCTGTGGCCAATTGAATGTTAAATTCACACTCGACTGGCCGATATCTCTCTCCTTAATTGCTCTCTGTCTATGCGACCCTTCGACTTGGCAAACTGACTTCGCAAAGGGGCGAAGTCTTCGAGGGAGTATCCTCAATTGAAACATCGACCTCTTCGGAAGCCATTCCCCACTAATGCAGGCATTATTAATTCCGCTTGTGTATACGCCACGCACACGTCGTCGACGAGGGTGCGTCCCGTGGCCGTAGCTCCTTTGTGGTAAAGCACTATGGTATTAATCATTTCCACTCCTGCTCTTCCCCCGTCTGCCTGGCGAAGACAATAAATAATCACGTGCGTCTTGGAATGAAATACATGCTAGTATACTAAAGAACAAGAGGCCGACGCGACTCGGGCGCGCCTAAAATTGTGCAGTGTTAATAAACACGAAAACCACCTCGATGCGATTACTCATTAAGATATATCCCCATGTAGAGAAGATCCATAGATGGACTGACTGAAGATCGAAGGCTTGTCCTTGTAGTGAATTCACTTGTGATTTCCTCATTCTTCCCGGGGTCGATGACTCCGAGATAAAGGATTTTATTTACCTCGAATACGGATTACGGCAATAGCTATAATTTCAGCAGATGAAGAATTCGTTACCATTTGTCTCCGCTCTTCTTTTCGTTTTAAATAAAAATATTAATAGTTTGCTTTTGCTTTGCAGGCCCCCATCTTCAAGACTGACGCCGGCTGCTCGGCGACTAATCAACGGTTAATGGTTCATCTTGGTGCCAATGGGGCCATTTGGCCTAAAGGGAGACGGAGGGTGAAAGGACGAGTCGACAGCCCTGGCGCTCACTCGTGAATATTCCACCCGATGTCCTGTTATCGCGTAAGTCCGCTTATCTCTCTCTCAGATTATGTTATGAATAAGGTAAATAAATATTTCGCCACCCCCAAGCGATGGTCCTAATTTTTTCTCGATGATATATGACCTTGCCTCGGTATCCTTTGTATTTGGTATGTATGTATGTATGTATGTGTGCTTTGAGCGACAGACAGATGAATATGCAAGTTATGTAAATGGTCTCCGGGTTGCCAAAAATAGCGATACCGCCATCAACCTCACCGTAGCCAAGCGTCCTTGGCTGCTTCTGGCACCCAGACCCAGGGACAGCCGTGCGACCCATTACCATAAAATTGGACCAACCTCCCGAGGGCTTCGTTTTTTTTCCTTTCCACTCGAGATAACATGACCGATGCTTTAGACATCGAGATGACGCCAACGCCGACAACGATGACGTAGACGATCAGGTCTCAATGGAGGTGAGGACGTCGAGGGTTCCTCGCACGGTACATTAAAATCGCCAGGAACAACTTTTTCTCTAATCTTAAGCGCCATCCGTCTGTCCGTCCGCCTCTTTACAGCGGCGCCATACGACACAACACGTAACGAGTGCTGCCGGATCGCAAGACGTGGGAAAATCTCACATAGTTGGCTCTCAGCCAGATCTCGGGAATTTCCCGCTCACCGATAGTTTTAACGGAAAACATCCTCTAATATTCAAATGCAATTTATTTATCAATCAGAAATTTCAACGAAAAATTTCAGTCCTGTCCGAGCCGACGTCGGTACGTTTTGTCAAAATATTTAACTTAATTATCGGTGAAATTTATGAGTTAACCCGTTCCATTCCATGGCGTTCCTCGCTCCGTTTTCGTCTCTTATCGTTTCCAACGTGTTTTTCTTCCTCCTTTGCACGGTTGCCACTTTGGTAAATCTTTTTTCATTTGGTACACTGGTACAACTTTTTCTGATTTTGTACAAAAAATGTTTTTTTTCGATTCGATTATCATAAAATTAGTTTTTCCCAAATTTTCAAATATTCAAAAAAAAAAAAACCATGAAATGTGATTTTTTTTTGTTAAATTAAAAGAATTGTTGTTAAAATAAATCTGTTAATAACAAAAGTTGGTATATTTTTCCAACATTTTGGTACATACAAAAATTTACGAGTGGCAACCGTGCTCCTTTGACGTCGTTTCCTTCTCTCACTCTCTCCCCCTCTTGCAAACCGAGTGCATTTCTGGAAATACACAAATTTCCAACGACAGCTATCGTCGAAATGTCTGTCTATCATTGGATTTGGGAACGTCATGGATATACAAACATAAATGCAAAATAGAAATTCTTGTTGGCAAAGAGGAATCGGGTTTAGGTTTAGTAAATCTGGGAATGTTGGATTGGAATTTTTTTCAGTATTTGGAGAGCGATAGGAAAAATAGAAGAAGAAGAAGGACAGAAAATGAGTTCAGTTTGGTGAATGACATCAAACGATGACTTAATTTTAAATATCCTTTGTTGGGGATTTGTGTTCGTTATAAGAGATGCTTCAGATTTTCCGACTTGAAATGAGATTTTGTTTGTCCGAATACATTTTGTAGCTACTGTGTGTTAAGCCCAGTGTCCAACATCCTCGATAAAACCGTGGCCTGTGCGGCGAGAGCCAAAATTAGGCGATCCTAATTGATGTCAGATAAATTATGAAAACGTGTTTCGTAAATGTCAACAAACCGAGAAAAGCAACAACAAACCAAACAACAACAACAACCTCTCAACAACAACAAACCAAACAACAACAACAACAACCTCTCAACAACAACAACCTCGCAACAACGACATCATGTATTACAAAATTCCTCTCGAACAGTGTTGCCACACGATGCGACGCGTGCTTCGATCGCGATGTGGCAACAGAGAATGTCAAAAATTGCAAATTAATGTGATTGATTGATTTCACTGTGACGAGGAGGGAGGGGGGAAACGGCGTGGAATGCAAAGGGAAATGGGACACGGTATGAGAAGAGGAGGAACAGGAAGAGAAGGAAGCGAAAAGACAACTATGAAAGAAATGAACAACTATGAAAGAAATGAACATGAAAAGATGTTGATATTTGGTTTCTTGGCAATCACTGCAGTCGTCGCCTATTGACGACGTAGTTAGAATGGACAGAGGGCAGAAGCGCCAACGTGAACAAGAGCGAAGGCGGGCGGGGGTGTGGCAACTGCCCAAGGCCGATAGCGCAGCGAAACAAGCGCATGATAAGCTCTGCTTCCCCATACTCAGAGTTCAATGATATCAGCTATTCCCCTCTCGCTCGCACTCTGGTCTCTGTATATTGTGAAATTTGTTGTTGTGAAATGTGTTGTTTTCTTGTTTTGTTCTCGATAAGGTCTCACAAATAATAATATATTGACTATGACTATGAGTTGTCATGACCTTCGTCTACATTCCACAAAAGCTCTGTCTCCCCATTCTTTCGTTGTACCATCTCAGCTTTCTGCTATGAATCTCTTCCACCCTCTCGTTCGACCCCAACACCCCCTTGGGCCCAACATCGACTTCAAAGAAACTCCGCGTGAAAGTTCGCAAATTCCTAGACATGGAACTATCTATGGAACATTTCTCGAAACAAATTGTATCAGAAGAATTTCAGAATTCGCCGAGACCTTTCGCAATATTCCATGGTGACGGGAGGGGTGGAAGACAGAGGTGGAGGAGGGTTGTTCTTGTTGTTGTTGTTGAAATTCAATAGCACTCGAATTGAATTGAATTTCGCACTTCAAATCTGAAAAATATATATTTCTCAATGGAATTATTTCCACTTAATTAATGATGAGAACACGTGATTTGTTGTTATTGTCATTCGGTTGTTTCGTGTCATCGTGTTGTTGTTGTTGATATTGTCTTCAATTGTCTTCATGTTGTTACTATCATTATCATTATGTTGTTGTTCTTGTCATTATGTTGCTGATATTGTAATTATGTTGGTATTGCCATCATTTTTGTTATTATTCACGGTTCACCCGAAACCGCATAAACATCTCCTCGGAGGCGTTTGTCATCGTCAACATGGCCAACGGCGGTTTTTAATGACGACGCCATCGTTTTAAGCTCCGTTCGGCTCCGTTTTCAATTGCGCCTCCGTCGAATTCGTGTCGATTCGCAGGGCTTTTTTTTTTGAATGGCCTTGGACTTGGACTCAAGGCTGAAGTGGCTCAGGTTTTGTCGAGTTCATGATTTAATTAAATTCCAGAATTTTCTTCCCTGAATTTTCCAATCGGGTGGAGTTCGTGGGATTCTGCGTGTATCATCAACATCACGATTGGTCTATTAGTTCTACTCAACAATAGATTTTTATTGAGAATCCCATTACAAAATGTCCTTTAGCAAATAAATACCTAATGGTCGAATAGTTTTCGATGCTGCCCTCGTTCCTAATGCCTTCTGAATAATAATAAAATACGATTTCCACGGAACCCATTGACCCAGGGACATTTCGCCAAATGCCAACGATTGTCAACGAGGGCTTCTCTTTCGACGGCCCCTTCGTCCCCGCCCTCTTCAGCCACGCCTCCTCGACCCCGCCCCCTTCAGCCACGTCCCCTTCCACCCTCGTCCTAGAGTTCGTGACTCTCGATGGAGCATCGGGAGGTATCGATGGGAACCGGTTGCCATTTGAGGACCATGTTTAGTTTTGTACTTCTGTTTGTTGTTCGGGATAGTGTTGTTATTGTTGGTAGTTGTTGTCATTTTTGTTGTAGTAATTATTGCATGCGTTCCTACAATACAAAAATAGATCCTTCGGCAAGCAGGCCAAACACGTTTTCGAAATAAAGCCTTTAAGTTTATCGTTTTATTTTTAAACCATTTTTACTTTATGTAGGTTCGTTCATGTTGTTGTTGTTGGGTTGATGATGTTGTTGTAGAGTTGATGTCGTTGTTGTTGTTGAGTTCATGTCGTTGTTGTTATTTTAGTTGATGTTGTTTTATTTGTTGTTCTGGTTTTAGTTGTTGCTCTTGTTTTAGTTGTTGCTCTTGTTTTAGTTGTTGCTCTTGTTTTAGTTGTTGTACCTGCTGTCGCTGTTGCGTTTTCAACCATCGTCCACAGCCTGCGTCAAAAACACATGTTGTTTTGTGACCACACGCAGATGGTTTGAGGGAGAGAGGGAGGCCGATGATTGAGGATGGTGCGTGGGAGCCTGAGGGGGGAGGGGTTCGGTGACGGGTGGTGGAGGTCGTCGTGGTTCTCGTTTAAGTGCGCGTGTTAAATCAACAACAACAACAACAGTAATATGAATAGTAGAAACGATAACAAGAACAAAAAGAATAGTAACAACGATAACAACAACAATACGAATAGTAACAACTGCAACAACAACAGTAATATGGGAATATTAATGCCAATAACAACAGTAACAAGAGCATTTAATACAACAACAACAATAACAACAACGACAACAACAGTCTGATGAAGAGGAAACAAAATATGGAGATCAAAAACAAATATGAGATCAACAACAAATACAATATGCATAAAATAAAATAAAAAAAAACAAACAAAATGCAATAATTTGTACTTCGCCAACAACAATGTTATTATTGCTATCAGTAGTGTTGTTGTTGTTGCTGCTGTTGCTGTAGCTTTTGCTGTTGGTGCATTTATTGCATGTGGAAACGTGCGACGCTAAAAAGCAAACCAACAAAAAACCAACCGACAACAATAACAAAAAACAACAAAAACCAACAGACAACAATAATAAAAACCATCTACAACAATAAAAAGTAAACACAAAGACAAAGGAAGGAGAGAGAAAGAGAGAGAGAGAAGAACAAGTGAAGCGATCGAAGGAGATGAAAAGGAAACTGAAAGAGAGAAAGGAAAATCCACAGAAACCGGTTCAACGATTGCGAAGCAACGACGAAACAGACGATGGATGGCGACGATATCGAACGACAGACAGACAGATATATGGGCAACGGACAGACAGACATAAAGACAGACAGATAGACAGAGACAGCCGCAAAGACAGACATCGCTCCAAGGGGCGATTGCTGCAAGTCTCATGTTGTTCTTGTTATTGTTGCAGCGATAAAATTGTTGCCGGTCGATGTGTTATCGCCAACAACAACAAAAATAACAACAACATTGGCGCCTTTTCTTCTTTGGTCTGAACATTGATGGCAGGAACAACAAAAAACAATTATGTGGTTGTTGTTGCTGTTTTTGTTGTTGTTCATCAACGACACCACCAGAGGATTGCGAAAAATTGAAAATGTGTCAATGGGCGACGGAACCGTTGAAAACTTTTCCTCAGACTTGAGTTCACCATCCATCGTTCGCGGGGGAGAGGGTTCGGGGGAGGTGGTTCGGGAGGAGGGCGAGAAATCCCCGGGGGTTGAGAAATCGCCACTTGCAAGTCGGAGTCTTGAGTCGTGAAACGTTGAATGATTATATCTCGGGGCAGGATTAAGAAACGCGTGAAGAGAACCAGAGAATTCAACACTGAGAGCGGGTTTTCTCTCAGTGTAACGCGGAAGAAGTCATATGAATGGGAATTTGTCTTATTCGCCTGGTTGCAACAGCAAGAACAACAATTGTGACAACAACAACAATTGTGACAACAACAATGTAAACAACTTTTACTTCATCGGAAAATCGTGGTGCTGTTTTTTCTGCATCGAGGGGAAAAAAGTAAATTGCAAAAATTGTTGTTTGTGTTATTGTTCTTGTTGGTCTCTTGTTATTCTCTCTCTCTCTCTTTCCAATAGACAAAGAAATTGATGTTGTCATTGTTGTTGTTCTACTTATCCACAAACACCAAAAGCAACAAGAACAAAAATCAAAAAAAAAGACCAATTACAACTGCAACAATTGTTGTTTCATTTGCATTTGATGAGATTTGAGCGAGCAGAACATGATTTTTTTGTTGTAGTTATTGTTGTGGCTATCTTTGTAGTTGTTGTTGTTGCTAACATTGTTTCTTTCTGCTATCGTTGTCATTATTGTTGCTGCTGTTATCGTTGTCATTGTTGTTGCTATCGTTCTAATTGTTGTTGCTGTTATTCTTGTAAACAAAACGCTCGATTTTGGCGCCTCATTTGAATTCTGAATTGAAACGGCTACGGGTCCAAGAGAGAGAGAGAGAGAGAGAGAGAAAACGTAAACAAGCTGCAGTCATTCAAGAACAACAGCTCGATAGAAGGAGAGAGAGGGAGAGCGAGTAGTAGTGTGTGTGAGACGTAATTACATGGAACACACTTCGCGTGGGATTTTCCCGATCTCTTGTTGCCTTCAAATTCAATCGCGATTTTCGCTTCCGGCAGCCATTGAAATCGCCCACAGAGTGAATTTGAAAAGCGTCTTCTGACTTCCGGGCAAAGGATTTCACGCTCCTTCCTCTTCCTCTCCCCTGAATTATTCGTCATTCATCCCCCTCACCCCTGTCTCAAAACTCGTGCATCACTGATTCAAAGGACGACCGCCACAAGCGAATCAAGCATTAAAACCGCATTCAAATTCACTCTCTCTCAATCGGAACACCATCACCGTCATCATCACAATCATAATCTTAATCATCATCGCGATTATCGTTATGTGCAACACGAAGCTTCGTGACTCCTTCGGCTGCGTCATCGTCAACGATGGCGGCGTCACCGAGTCACGGCACGAGCAGAGAGGGAGAGAGAACGAGAACGATGGGATTGGGGTGCATTTAGACGGAAGTAAAGTTTATTTAGCGCCAACCGCGTGACAGACATTCAACGGGTCGTCCGACAGACAGAGAGAGGGAGGGACAGACAGATGGACAGACAGAGACAGACAGACAGCATGCAGACGGCGACGATGATAATAACAACAAAACGAATAACACCAACAAGAAGAATTGTAATAACAAAGTGAATAACACCAACAAGAAGAAATAAAACAACAAAAAGAATTATAGCAACAACAAAAATTATAACAACAAAAAGAATCACACTAACAAAGTGAATTACACTAACAAAAGTCCACCATTAACGACTCGACAACGATGCCGCCAATGATGATGATCATGATGATGATGACGACGACGACCGCAACAACTACTCCAGCAGCAGTAGCAGCAACAACAACAACAACGCTGTAAACACCAACACGTCGTGACTTGATGCGATGTGACGCATTTTACGACAACGGGGAGGAGGGGGTGGAGAAGGGGTCGGAGCCACGATCACTGGGGGGGGGGGGGGGGGAGTTCGTTCTTTGTTCAGCAGTTCAATGATTTCCTCCACATTGGTGTGAAATATTTTATTCGATGCAACGACGATGAGCGACATGAACCAGACCTCGGTGGACGCAACAAAGAGTGCAGTGAATCGTGCAGACGGCGCAGCACAGTGGGACAAAGAGGAGGCGATGGAGGGGGGTTGGGGGACATCTCAAGCCAGACACATGGGCAGACAGACAGTTGGTCTGACAGAGAGACAGACAGACAGACAGACAGTTGGCCTGACAGAGAGACAGACAGACAGACATATAGTCGATCAGAACAAAGCTAATTGCAACAAAACGTTGGTGTCTGACCGATTGCAAATTATTCTTCTTCGATGTGAATAATTTCTCCATTGTCGATGTTGAGTGTTGACATCGATGTTGTTGTTGTTGCTACAGCTTTTATAATGTTTTTGTTGTTGATTTTACTTTTGTTATTGTTGTTGTTATGATGACTCCCTCCCCCATCCTTTCACGATCTTTAACCATCGATCCCACCCTGTCTTCTCTGTCTCTGTCTCTTTCTTCTTATTGTCTTTGTTAATTTCTGCTCATTTAATTCACAGTTGACTCCGAACCAAATGCGGACTCGTGCACTCCGAATGCAACGGATAAAGCGACTTAATGAGCTCCGAATGCGGTCGGAACGCGGTGATTCGCATGGGGACGTGTCCGGCATGAGGAAACCGAGCTCTTCTTTGTCTGCGAACGAGGTGAACGAGACAGCAGGAGCAGGAACAGGGAAACGAAATCGCTGACGTAGGTGAAGACGCAGAAAAGAAGGAGAACGAAGAGGAGATCGCGCAGGAGTGAAGAAAGGAAGCAGAGTGAAGAAAGGAAGCAGAACCAGAAAAGTAAGTCAAGAAAGGGATTGAATTAATCTTAAAATGGGGATTAAAAAAACAACTTTAAAAAGGAGTAGAAAAATAACTTAAAAAGGAGCAGAAAAATAATTTAAAAGGGAACAGAAAAATAACTTAAAAATTAGTCGAAAAATAACTTAAAAAGGAGCAGAAAAACGACTTTAATAAGGAACAGAAAAACTACTTTAAAAACTAAGAAAAAAGGAAGAAAACGACTATGAAAAGGAGCAGAAAAAGGAGTATGACAAATCGACGACTCCCTTCGGCACCAAATGCATCGAAATCCGACTGTGTTCGAAAGCCGAAAACTTATCTTCTTTCCATATCGATCTCTCTCTCTCTCTCTTTCTGTCCGCCCTCGGGCGCTGAAATGCAAATGCGTCATGCATCACGTTTTTGCGACAATAAAAAAAGCCTCAGAGGAACCGGACCATAAAAACTTTCTGTCTGTCTGCTGAGCACACGACAGCAGCATCACCGAAAGAGGGAGATAGAAAGACTGTGTGAGGGAGAGAGAAGACAAGGGAGACAGACTGAGGGAGACAGAGAAGACAAGGGAGACAGACTGAGGGAGAGAGAGAGAAAGAGAAAACAAGGGAGACAGACTGAGAGAGAAAGGGAAAGGGAAGACAAAGTTCACTGAAAGTTCACATCATCTCCATCGGGCTTCACACTCGTGTTTACCGATGATGCCGAGAGCGAAACCCCAAATGGAAATTTAATCGCTTCGGAAGCAGTGGGAGCGAACGGCCTTCGAAGGATCCCCGACAGGAGTTGGTCCCTCGGTGTCCTTGAGCTAGAAATTGCGTCCGATGGAGCCTCCAGATATCCTTGATTTGATTTGATTTGATTTGAAAAACTTGAGCTGACCTTTGCAGCAATGTTTGATCCCAGGTGGGAATGAACCAAACATTAAGAGGCGAGGTAGAGGCGTGGCATTCAATTAAAACCCTCCCTTCGTGATTTTTTCCCCTCTCTCTTCGCCTAGCGGTTTGTTTTTGTTTCTGATTGTTTGTTGCAAACACAAGCAGACCCCAGGGAATGAGTGTGTGGTGAAAAAAATCATGAAATCACCGTAAAATCCATCAACGACTCAATGGTCTGTTCTTGTCGTCGAGTTTGACGAATCCTGCGGGAGCGTCGAGAGAGAGAGAGAGGAAGAAGGAGTTGACGTCAGTGACGTCAAGCGTCGAGCAACAAGTGGTTGCAGACCAATTGCATTTATGGATTTATCCCGAGGGACGAGCGGTCAGCAAACATTCATCGCCAACCGAGGTTAAATTCCACAAACCAATTAAATCAGAAACCTTTTAGAACTTGAATTAAATATCCTAGTTCTTTATCTAACTGAGGTCAATTGCTTCATGGCATCTAGTTAAAGTCGCTCATACGCCTCGGAGGTCAACTAAAGAATTCGGATTCGATATAAATCTCATAGAAACTCTTACTCCAATCATAAAACTTGAAAACGGAAATGATGACGAAGGCCTAACGACATCCTTCCTTTGATTAAAACTTGAAATCATCCCCATTCCTCGGTCAACGACGTTGAGGCACCAAACCAAATCCCATTAAGATCAAGATAAAGAGGTTCTCTACATCCGTCGCCCCACTCTGTCCCCCCCGACTTCGAAGGCCATGGTTTTGAAACTCGACCCAAAGTCGATGGCCAAACGTTTCTTCGTCGATTTTCCTTTAACTTTAAACGAAGGTTTTTGCCAGAGGCGACGATGCTCAGGAAGGAAAGAGGGAGAAAAGGAGACACCGAGGTCGCAGACAGAAGGGCAGATGTCGATGCCTTGGAGGAAATCCTGAAAGTCGCGCACTTTGCAAATATCGCTGATGTATGTTCAACATTTTACATATTCTCGTGAAGCACATTGGCCAAAAATCACGGAGAGGGCGAAGAAGAGAAGGCAAAGAGAGGCGCTGAAAGGAGGGCGAAAGTGAGGAGATGAAATAGACAGAAAACGAAAGAATAACTTAAATCGCTTCTCCCTGCACTCCGTCATCGGCCATTGACGTCATTCGGCCGCAAATTTCCGTTTCCTCTTGTGCGCATTTATTCATGATTTTCAGCGCTTCTTTCCCCCTCTCTCTCTCTTCCTCTCATCCGCCTGCTTCTCGTCCGTCCACGATCCATCCGCAGACAGAGGCTACGCATGTTCTACGGTTGACGCCTACTTTGGTCCTGGTCCTTCGTCGTCCTGACAACTGCCCTCGCTGCCCAGCTGCCCTCCACGTCATTGTCTTTCCGCGAACCTCTCTCTCCGTTCACCACTCCTCTTCGTCACACTCCCTTTTCTCCATCCCTTCCTCGTCATCCGTAAGTCGTTTCGTAAATAGCTTCCGCATTCGTTGTGTATCCTTCTGGTCTCGGTCGAGGACGTGCCCTCGACGGCGGGGCTCACATTAGAGGAGAAGCCAACAAACGAACGAACGGATGGAAGGACAGACGAAGGAACGAGCGGATGGAATGATGAAGGATTCGCGGAGAAGTTGGAGAGGGACAGAGCAAATAGATGAATAAATGAAGACAGCATTCCCGGCATTCGTGCATGTGTTTGTGTGCGCCAATTCGTGCGTGTTTTTGTGTGTGTGCGCGCCCGTTCATGCGTATGCGTGTAGATGTGTCGATTGTTTGTATTTGGGGAGACAAGACAAATCAAGGTCAAAATGGCGACGTGGCAGACTCAAACACACACACACACACCCACACACACCAGCAGCATCCACTCAGCCGATGTTGACAATTATCCAGCGTGCGCCGGCAAACAAACACACATCAAGGCAATTACACACAAACACACACAGCAAGGCACCAACACACACACACAAACAAACACACATACGCTATAAGGCCATCAAGGACACGAGAGGCCTTCGACAATACATCGAAAAGAAAGAATGAAATGTTAGAATGGAGCTGATGAGGAAATGGAAAGGGCGAAGAGGCGGCAAAATAGCGACAGGAAACGACAAGAAGAAAAATGGAGGGCGTGGGACGAGGGAGGAGAATTGCTTTTTGCGCTCTAAGAAACTGTTAACTGCTTCATTTTATTTTCCTCGCTGCTCGCGCCGCACATTCCTTCATCTCTCAACCTTCTTCGCTTCATCTCCGATCATTCCTCACAATTCGGGTGAAAGCAGAAGAGAGAAAAACAAAATTAGCTGCCAAGTACGCATCGTGCTTTTCATTGTGGAAAAACCAAGCCCACCGTCGTTCACCACTGGGCGTGGGCGTGGAAGATGAATGGGGGGCTTCTGGTTAGTTACACCTCGCCGTGAGCGCTCGATTCCGGTCCATCGAAGGACGGACGGACGACGCCGCAGGGAAGGCCATCGAGAGAAAAAGGAAGGCAGGAAGCCATGGCCTCGAGGACGAAGAATCTATGTATGAACAAGGATATTCCCGAATGGGTTTGTGCGTATTCTCGAGGGAATTGGAATTTGGTATTCCTCGCACTTTAAGCCATGCATACATTTGGGCTCTCAATTATAATATTTAAATGCGCGAACGGACCGTTAAATTACACATCAAGGACTGTCGTCATTCGAGACATCAAGACGGGAGAAAAACACGCAGATGAAGACGAGAAAAAAAACGAAGATGAAGACGAGAAAACGAAGATGAAGACGGGAAAAATTCTTGGAAATCAAATTTTCCCAAATGAAATACTAAATCGGAGCTCAAGACGTTAATGCGAAACGAGTTTCTGGGAATCGCATTGAAAATATAGATTCTTTATGAGCTTCTAATGAAAAATCCACAAGACCCCCCGAAGGAGGTGTCAGAGGTCGGGAGTCGGGGGTTCGTAACTTCTTGGCTTGGAGCAGTCAATGGCATCCTCAGTCTCTCCTTCTTCTTCCTTTCCTTTCCCGTCCTTGTGATCCTGTTCAGGACCCTACTTTAAAGGCATTCTTCACGCTTGTGGCCTCTCATTTGCCGCCTCATTGGACTGAAACATTATCGACAGCCAGCGGTGGCAACAACGATAACAACATGATGAACAACAACTACAAACATTAACAAAACATCAACAACAACAAGAAGCAAAGGGAGCAATAGCCGAAATTTCCTCGGGAGAGGTTGCCATGTGTTGCCAATCGAAACGTGCCTGCCGAACACGTTAATTTATTGAACCTCGGGCCTTGGGCTCCACCGGACCGTGATGGGGCATCGTGCAGAGAAGTCAAAGGACGGGTGGCGACGGCGGTTTGAGGTTAGGAAAACCTACCTCCGTCCCTCCCTCAGCCCCCCATCGCCTTTGAGTCGAGAATTTATCACGGGCAAATATCGAAAATACCGATCAGAGGACTGCGGAGAGATATTAAATTTCAGTGGAAATTATTTAAACTACACTTCGATACGACGAGGGCAGTGCTTCAAGTGAACAAGGTGATGAAAATACATGTATAATTAAAACGTGTGCAGGGAGGGAAAAATGGAAAATGAACACAAAAAACGAGAGCGGGGAAAAAGTGGCAAACGTTCAATTTGTCAAACAGCGGAGCAGCGTGAATTAAAGACACACTCGAATCGCTGAATGGCTGAGTGAGTTAATTAAAATTCCATGCGAGTGCGAGTACAATGCACCAAGCTATGAGTGAGTGAGAGGGAGAGAGGTGAGTGAGTGAGAGGGAGAGTGCGACTGCTGCCATCGAGTCGCGCGGGCTCTAAACTAATTCATGATAATTGATGCAAATAAATTATCACTTCTCGCTTAGTCTGGATTAATTTGTCGCTCGCACAAGGAAAATGCGGATTTAGAAAATGCGACGCGACGCCCCCTCCCTCGATTGCCTCAAAGATATTTCCATGGAATAGTCGATGAATGCTCAACGGAAAGAGATGGAACCCAATGATTCTGAGAGTAGTTGATATTGAAATAATATGAGAAAATCGATATATCGCGAACTCCACCTTCGAATCCACATTATGCAGACTCCTCCCACATGGACTCCTGGGATTCTCCATCGAGAATGACGAATTTTCCGAAGAAAATAAAAAGGATATTTGGAAAGAGATAAAACAAAGATAGAGACAAAACAAAGATAGAGTTAAAACCAAGGTAGAGACAAAATAAAGATAGAGATAAAACAAAGGTAGAGACAAAATAAAGATAGAGTTAAAAACAAAGATAGAGACAAAACAAAGGTAGAGACAGAGAAAAGCCGTGTGCAAATAAAACAACGACATGCCTTTTAGCCCAGATCCCGACCCCCGACCATCACCGGAAGCCATCAGAGCGATGTTTACACATGGAGACCGTGCAGAGGGCGCTGCCGTACAAAGTAATGCAAGTGCTTTTGTTCTTCACTTCACTCTTTCTTTCTTCTGCGCTTTCCCCTCGACATCGCCAGAGGGGTGAGTGACGGAGAGAGTGCCGGAGGATGTGCCGCGTAAAGGAAAGGAGTACGCCGGAAGCGGAAGTATTCATTTTACATTTTATTGCAAGCGACCGAGCAGCGAATAGTTGTCGACAAAGGGGGCGGAGCAAAAAGAGATGAAGACCGAGGAGCGAGGGAGAGAAATTTCAGAATTTACGACTGCTATGGGAATTCCTGCTTCTTGGGATTCCTGGGGATTACGAAGCCTCCACAACCATTTAAAGGAAGACCTCACGGAAGGCAAACATTTTCCCAGAAGTACAGCGAGATCCGCCTTCTCCTTAGATAGATAAGAGATCACGCTTCCGTGCTCTGTAATGAATACTTCGACTTCAATGTTCGAAATCTCGGAAGTGAAAAATTTGCGCCAACGAAAGAAGGCGAAAGAAGGAGGAAGGAATCGAGTGATAGATGATGACCTTCACATCGTGTAGCTCCAGCCTCCATCACCTTGCGAACAACGTCGGTCGCTACGGTGACAATGACGCCGAGGACGACATCGACTACGACAACGATGAGATTCAATCATCGTCTGTCTGTCTGTCTGTCCTCTGTCCGCACGTCCGGTCGACCTGATCCTGACACCAGCAGCAACCTTGGGCATGAGGTTACTTATGACATTGTTGTTGTTGTTGTTTTTTTGCCATGTGATTTTTTGTTGTTGTTTTTTGCCATGAGATTTGTTGTTGTTGTTGCTGCCGCTACTCAAGCACAAATGCATTTGACAATGGCACTGAGAGCACGGCCGACAGTGGTTTTGTTTTTGTCGACTTGCTGCTGCTGCTGCTGACAGTCAGCTGTTGACGACGAACATCCCCCCACCCCTCCTCGCACCTGGACACCGTGTTGTCGCATGGGTTGTGTTCGTCGTTACTTTGGAACGGCCACTGGACACTCGTGTGGGGGGTGAGGCGATGCGAAGGGACGAAGGACAAGGTAAAGGTTAGCTCGGTGACAAGTTGTTGAGTTGTTAACTGACACTGAAGAGTCATGTGTTCTCGCACACCACCAAACACCACCCCACACCACATCAGCCCACTCCCACGCACACAAGCTGACAATCACACAGATATACACACGCACACTCACACTCAGCCTTTTGGGGACCTGGACCGAGGGTCAGAAGGAGGCGGCGACCGAGAACCAGGAGGAGACGGCGGAATCCGGTCGGATGCTGCTCGTGTCGCACGTCCGCAACACAAAATAATAGCAATTTCGTTGAAAATTTAAATTCAAATTGTATTATACTCATTGTAATAACTAGAGAATTCGCTTGAAACGAGACGACGACAAAGTGGAGCAGCATCCGTCCGTCCTTCGGTGACCGCTCCTTTGCTGCCACGTCCTCGCCAGGATGCAGAGAACGTTAGCAGATTCCGAGAACGAGGCGAAAATAATGTCTGTATTCGGACCAACGACCAAAGCAAAGAAAACACCTCGATTGCGAGCGCCACGAACCCCAGACCACAGGGAATCCGCAGAAATCGCCACGGGCCACTCACCGATTGTGCGGGGGACGGAGGGGGGTTGGGCGTTGATCCACCTCCGATATCCTTCGGTGGCTTCCTCTGAGCTCCGTTGTTATCAGTGGCGCCGGAGAGCGGGAGGCGGGAGTCGAGTTGGCGATCTCGAGTTGGGCAAAATCAATCACTTCACCCCACGTCTCGCGTTCCGTCCGTCCGTCCGTCCGTCAACACTTCGGACCGTGTTTGGCTTTCGCGTTCAGAGAAAGAACTTCGCGTAATTCAATGATTTTTGTTGTTATCTACAAAACTTTAATTTTCTTGCGCATTTCCTGGTTTTATTGTTATTCTCTGATTAGTGTCTGCAGTTCGCTTCGTCTCCCTCTCTCTTGCACCTCTTCGTCAGCTGGTTGTTATTGTTGTTGTTGCTGCTCCGACTGCAGTTGGTTTTTATTCACTAGTGTGTGTAATTTATTTACCGTTAAGCTTGAACGCAGCAGCAGCTGAAGCTCTCGTTCATCTCTCTCCTATATACATAAGCGCATACATCCATATATATATCTATGTATATATTTGTTGTTATATGTATGTATATGTTTTCTGAGATTTGAATGGTTTTTTCTTGTTGCTTAATTCAGAACACCCGTTTCTGCTGTGAGCGCCGCACCACAACCGCACTCGACTTGACTCCGAATACGACTGACAGCCGACAGCTGTGCCGAACGAACCAACCTCGTCTCGCTGCAACGACGGACCCTCTCCACAAGGAAGAGTCGCCGTGGCCTGGCAATGCCGCGAGACGTCCCCCGACCCCCCATCGAGTGGAGCTTTTTTTCGCATACACAGCGGAGAGAAAGCTCGCGGATTCGGGATGCCGGCGACGGACGCCGACGCGGTGCAAGTTTGCGAAAACAGTGTTGAGCCTCAAAAATCATGTTCAAAACAAACGTTTGAAATATAAATCAGTATCAATAATTTTTTTTTTATTAATTTCAAATTAATATTTTTTCACAGACCCCGTTTTTGTATTTTTTGAAAAGTCAAATTTTACTTCATTGGCGGGACTTTTTATTTTTATGTCGGAGACATTACGATTTATGTCGATGATTCGAGCGTCGTCCTTTTTTCTCTGAGCGCCTGATGTTCCATTCCATATATGTATATCCAGTTATATATTTCGGAGAGTTGATGTCGAAAAAAATGAGTCTCGATGTCATGATAGCGGACATCTACTCTGTCAACATGTGTCCAGGAGGAAACGTCGTTCGTTCTGTTATATGGGTTCGTGTCCATGCTAAGCTGGTTGCTGCTCGGTTCTGCGCGCCTGGTACTCAGGCGGTTTCTCCGGTCGTGGGCGACACTCGCCGCAAAATTTTCAATCACTCACTTTTTTTCCCTTTCTGATCGCCTGGCCTTCAATATGAAGTCAGACTCCGGTTTCGGAAAAACTCCTTTGTCTAAGAAACAACAAAAAATTTAATAACAAAACTGTTGACATTTTTTTATTTTTATTCGTTTTTATAATTTTTTTTTTTAAATGCATGTTTTATAAAAAAAAAATCGATAAAAAATAGTGAAACGTCAAAGCATTAATCGACGATTCGTGACATTTGATATGAAAGGCATACACTCGACTGAATCACGTCAAAAATTCCGTACCGCAATAAAAAAAACGACGAACTTCAGTTTTCTATGAAAATTCAGTCATTTTCATATTTGTTTTGAATAATTATTTATTTCTTATTTTATACCATCTTCAATAAAAAACGGTTCATAATGAGTATTAGCAATTTAAGGAGATTGAACATAAAATTCTGCCAGCAAGCTTTTATTTTGTCCAATTTTCGATGTCCCTCACCACCGGCTGCATGTAAGTTTTTAGGTTATTTTTCATAATTCCATAATCCATAGAAAAAATATCAATAACAACTTCTTACATATTTACAGATTTCACACGTGACACACACAACAGCCTCTATCAAATGGTAAAAAAGCGAACATTAGAAGCCCGAACTAAATTGCAACCCACAAAATTCCCCAACAATCAACCTTGTGTTAATACGAAAAGCACGGAAGCTTCCTCAAAATGCTCAAATGATCCCCCCATTAGTCAATTCAATGATCAAGATTCTGGCAAAGTGCTAAAATAACTAGCCGAAGAAGCTTTGTAACTAATTTATGTTTATGTTTTGAATTTCAGTGCAACCCACCCAAACCAAGGGTTTGTCAAAATACACAAGTTCTTCGCGCTGAGTGCAAAGTGAGCACTAAACCATGTGATGGAGCTGGAGATGACAAGAAACCAGATCCCCCCTGCAACGATAATAATAATACAAAACTCTGGCTTGGACTTCTAGCAGCTTTGGGTGCGGGGGGTCTCGTAAGTATTAAAATCTGGATCAAATGAAGATCGCATTTCCAAATTTTCTTCTCTTTATTTAGCTGTTCTACTTAATGTCTGGTGAAAAGAAACCTACTACACCCAAATCAGAGCCCAGTTGTGAAAAAATTCTTACAGGTACTGTTTTGTATGTTATGCAACAAATAGTTATATTAATTCTATTTATATATTTTGAACAGTCCCATCCAGTTCAGCCGATTTGCCAAAACATGTGCCATATCTACTAATCGGTGGTGGCACTGCAAGTTTTTCAGCATTTAGAGCCATTAAGTCCAACGATCCAAAAGCAAAAGTAATGTTTTCACGTAATACGTCTGGAATGAAATGTTATTGTTATTAAATATTTCTAGGTTCTTATGGTCACGAATGAGTACAGGAAGCCTTACATGAGGCCGCCTCTTTCCAAGGAACTGTGGTATTCGGCGCAAAGTGGGGAGAAAACCAAAGATTTGCGTTTCGTGCAATACACTGGAGCAGAGAGAAGGTATATCAAATCACTACAAATCAATATACTAACATTAAAATATTTATTTTTGCAGTTTATTTTTTGAGCCAGATGAGTTTTTCTTAGATCCTACAAAATTAATGGAAAGTGTTAATGGAGGTATTGCTGTCGCTCAAGGATTTACTGTGAAAAAGATTGATCCTGCAAAGCGCATTGCCACACTCACTGATGGTACCGAAATAAGCTACGATGAATGCTTAATTGCAACAGGTTTGTATTCAATATTATTAAATTTGCTCTGCTATAGTCATTATTATAAATTGCTATTGCTATATTCTAACTAGGATGCACTCCAAAGAAACTATCAGTTTTTTCAAACGCACCGCTGCCCGTCAAAGAGAAAGTCATGGTTTACAGAACTCCGGAAGACTTTGAGAGATTGAAGAAATATGCAGATGAGAAGAAATCAATTACAATTGTCGGCAACGGGTTTATTGGCAGTGAATTGGCTTGTTCCTTAGCTAACTATGCAAAAGATAAAGAAGTCAAAATATACCAAGTTTTTCCGGAGACTGGAAATATGTCTAAAGTATTACCTGATTACCTAAGTAAATGGACAATGAAGAAGGTGGAAGCACTGGGTGTTTGTGTCCTGCCAAATGTGAGCATAAAAGAAGTTAAACGAGTCCAAGCCGATCTACAACTGAAATTAAGCAACGGTTCTACGATTTTGACAGATGTTGTAAGTATATTATATAACAATAAAGTTTGTATCTATATTCTTTGTTGATTTCAAGGTCGTTGTATGTGTTGGGTGTGAAGCCAATACCAATATCGCCAGCTCCTCTGGCTTAGAAGTCGACAAAAACTTGGGAGGATTTGTTGTAAATGCCGAATTGGAAGCTAGAAGAAATCTCTTTGTAGTAAGTAGACATACCGATCGACTCTAATTGTGTTTCTAACAGAAAGTCTTACTTTAGGCCGGTGATGCGTCTTGTTTCTATGACCCGTTGTTGGGACGCAGACGTGTTGAACATCACGATCATTCCGTTGTTTCTGGGCGCTTAGCTGGAGAGAACATGGTGGGGAAAAGTGAGTTTCAAAACATTTTCATGGGGTTAACTTCAAGCTAATGAACTCATTGATATTCATAGAAAAAGCATATACGCATCAGAGTATGTTCTGGTCAGATCTGGGTCCAGAAATTGGATATGAAGGCATTGGTCTAGTTGATGCATCACTTCCGACAGTTGGCGTTTTTGCGTTACCCTCGAACTCTGAGAAACGAAAAGAGAACCTATTGGAATCGAAAACGGAAGTGATAGAAAGTACAGAGAGTTTAAAGCCAACTAAAGACCTTCCTGACGTCCCATGCGACAACAAAGATGGAGAGAATTATGGACGTGGAGTTATATTTTATATGAGAGATGACAAAATCGTCGGCATTTTACTTTGGAACCTCTTCAACCGAACTGGCTTGGCGAGAACTATTATTAATCAGGATAAAAAATTTGATGATTTGAACGAAGTAGCAAAACTTTTCGAAATTCATTCGTAAATATATATGTAAATATTACTGTGGTTAGGAAAAAATGTTGTTTTTTGTTTTTTTTTGCCAACTTTCAAAATTGTATATTTAATTTAACCATAATAAATAAATTCGGTTAATGGAAATGGTATATCTCAACGCACTTTACACACGGTTCGTGAAATGTGGTATCGTACAAATACAGTGTGGCATAGTCTAAACCGGAGAAGTTGCCTGTACAAAACCTGACCTGTGATTTTACAACCCCAAGAAGTTATAACATATTGCTTTAGTGGGTAACTTTCTTGAATTTTCCAATTATGTTACCTGGTAAATTGGTGGGTGCTACTTATAACCCGATTATCCATGCGGTGGAGTGTTTCAATGCCTGGCATTTTTGATTTTATGCATATAGATACTAAATGTTAAGTAGGTAAATTCACGTACTACCTGCTCTGGAGTCTGTAAGAGATAATACATGTAATAAAGATCACATTTTCAAATAAATCCGTTAATTACTTGACTACTCCAAAAGGTATTGCATTCAGGTCTAAAAGGTAATGGTATAAATTAAAAGGGAACAACGTTCTGGATATCAGTTCTTGTAGTGGCTTTGGACACAACACACAATACGATGGATTCTCAATATTCAGATGTAGAAATTTCATTCCACAATGTTTCGGAGCTAGTTGCAGAAGCTAAAAGGCTGAAACTAATAAAACAAGAGCAAAGTAAATTTAGTTTTTAACTTGTAATGAAATATATTCTAATTTGATAAATTGATTTACAGTTGAACTTCATCATACAAAGGCCCAACGATCTGAGGATGAAATTGCAGCTGCACTTGGTTTGATTATGATGCGATATCAGCCCAAGTTAACCATATATCCCAGTGTACAAACGAAGATCGAACCCAAAAACGATTCATATGCACCTCATTCCAATTACACCTATTGTCCGATCGATTTGAAGCCCACAAAAGCCAATAGGTCAAGTACAACCCGTGGACATGTTGAACGCAAACAAAGATCCTCATTTGGGAAGTCGACTTGTTTGAATAAATCCTCACTGTTAACCTCATGTAGAGAAATTCTAAAAGAATTCTTAAGTCAACAAAATAATAGAAGTGGTTGAGACCATTTTACAAACAAAAAGATCAGATCAGGTATTAATACAGTTTATTTCGTTTTCACATGTTTAAAAAACGATTAAACTATCATATACATACATACATACATACATATATATATATATGGGTATAAAAATGGGCAGAGAAAACTTTTTATATGATTACTTAAGATTAAACTACTGTGTAAATATATGAAATATTTTATAATTTTATTTTTAAAAAAGTGTTTGTATATTCAAGATAAAAATAGATGAAAAATAACACGCCTTTTCCCTATATAAGACCCTCATTTAAATACATTCTATAAATTAAATTTTGCCACAATTTCAAAGGTTTTCATATATAAAAATCTTATAACTTTGATTACGTATAATTGCGATAGCTCTTAGAAATTGTGTTGATTTCCTCCTTAATTGTAAAAGTTCATTAAAACTTAGGCATTCGTACGGGTTTTATTGGCTTTTCGTCAGATAGACATCATGTTCAATGTTGAGCCCTCAGTACTTTTAAATTTATATGTTGTTATATATGTAATATGGTAGTTGTGTAAAATGGAAGCCAATGGACAATATATATAAATATATTTAATTTTAGTTTATTTAAATAACTTTTTGTATGTTTCTCTTTTCTTAGATTAGCAAGTTTCTTTCTATTTAAGTAATTTAGAATAATCTCAACTCTGTTCGCTTTCATGTTGCTTTGCACTGCACAGCAAACGGCTACTTTTATTTTTTCAAATTTCAACACGTTATTATTAACAATAATATATGTTACTATTCATACAAATTTATCACATTTAAATTTAAGTATTAAATTTTAATAAACGTCAACAGTTCTTCTCAAATTATTTGATTTTACCATCCAATTGAATTAAAAAAGTAATCGTTTCATACATAGTGAGTATGGTACTCGTTAAATAAAAGCTTTACACCATTATTTTGATTTGCAATGTTTTTGTTTTCGTTTGTTTTGTTTTGTTTTTTTTTCCTAAATACTGAGTTAAAGAAATTTGTATCAATTATCAATTATTCTCTAACGATTGTTGGATAAAATAAAGCTCGGAGGGTTACTTACAGACTAATAATGAATGCATCCTGGGAACAGTGCTTTAAATTACATCATTATCTTTCTTAAAATCAATTAATTTCATTTCATTTAAATTGGCACATTTCTGTTTATATATTCTTTACATAGCATATTTTTTAAATTGAAGTGTGTACACACACTTTGCGTATTACTTACTATAAATATAAAGAAATGTTGAATAATATATAAAAATGTCCAAAAAACTGGATCCATATTTAATGAGTCAACGATTTTATAATATTATTACGTAGTGTAGCTAAACTACTTTGTATAAGATTTTGCTAAGAGCGCAACCGATTGATTGTCTAACACTATATTGTCCTTATATGTTATGTAATTTTATTTACTTAAATCTGTGGGTGTTGAATGTTCGACGTTGTTGTGGTCATTGCTTTCAATGTCGTCCTTTTCTCCCAAAGAACTGTGCGGATTTTCATCCCCCGTCGTCACTGTATCTGATGTAGGTGAGCATGGTGGCTTCTCATTTACTTGTGATGATGTGGATTCCGGGTCGTTGTATCGAATCAATTTAATTGTCGTCAACCCATCAGCATTTCTGATTAGTCTACATAAATAAAATACAGTTGTTCAACAAAATACCACACTTTCATTGATAATATCATGATGATGGAGTATCAACTTACGGGTAACATTCTTCACTATCAGTTCTGGTCGAAGAATACGTCCTCTTTTCAGACGAACCAGCTACGCTCAAATCCGTCGGCTTCATTTCATCTGTGTTTTCGTAACTATTGTTGTCCAAATTTAGAGCATTGAATTGCATATTCTCGTTTGGTGTGGAGGGAAGTACAGGTGAACTAGGTGTCTGAACGGCGTTGGATGACAAGTAGTGGAAAGCACCATTGATGGCGTGCATGAAGAGCGGCGATGTCGGGGGCGGACCATAGGCGGCTGCTGCAGCAGCGGCCACAGCTGCAGCCGCCGCTGTTGATGTCGATATCGACGGTAGGCCCAGATGGTGATTGGTACGCGACGAGGGTCGATGATTGGGCGATTGGGTGGCAGTTGTCGACTGCGACTGTATTGAAGAACTTAGATTTTGGTGATTTAATGACCAATTTGTACTGTTCCCATTTGTACTTCCTGATGCGATCGATTGGTTGTTCGACTGAGTTGAGGCACTAGTTGTATTGCCACACGTTGAATTGGTGATTGTTTGTCTCAAGAGTGAAATGTTCTTGATGTTTTTCAGTTCCGTGGGATTTCTTAGAAACTGATAGCAATGGCGTTCACCTTGAACTTTGCGCAAAATATTCACACGATAGTAGTATCGTAAGGCCCGGGACATTTTGTCATAGTTCATCGACAAGTGATTCTTCTGAATACCCCAGAGTTTTGCAAGTCCGGCGGGATCTACGATTTTGAAGACACCAGTATCCCGACATTTCCATGCTATTAAATCGCTATATTTTTGATTTCTGTCATTCAACAGCTGTTGTAGAAAATCCCAAAGTAAACGACCATCTGAAGAAAAAAAAAGCGGACATTGTATATTTTTTGTATACACTTGTGTTGTGGGGTCACCTACTTGTATTTGGTTCAGACGTCTCTGGGAAAAATTCTCGCTTTAAAGACATGCTCTCTGAAAATAATTTTTACTGTATAATACAATACGAATCAGCAAAATCGATGGGTTAACTTACTCGCACTTGGTTCAGAGTTATCTGCAAAAAACTCTCGCTTCACGGGCAAATAACTAGGTGTTGTCGGTGCAGAAACCGAGCCGCCGATATTATTGCTGGTGGAGAATTTCTGACATTGCTGCTGGCTCTGCGACCAAGAGTTAACGAAGTTGTTCGTTATTTGTTGACTGATGCTCTGCGGAAGTTCCTTTAGTATGGGGGTTGTGGGGGGACTAGATTTGTACTGAGCTACCATTGCAGCCGCAGCAGCCGCAGCTGCAGCACTGTTACTTCGGGAAAAACTACTTGTCGTTTCGGTGTAACTCTCCTCATCCGAGTCCGAATGATTACTACTGGTACTGGTAGTAGTGTTATTTTGATTAAAGGCATTGTTGGCGGTTGTTGAGTTTGTAGAGCCCGACGACGAGGCGTTGCTGCTGATGTTTCCATTGTTGGTGCTGGCATTACTGCTGGTAGCACTTTGATCATTGTTCTGCGGCGGGCTGCTGGCTTGGGAATCTACCGATGGTGGAGGGCTTAAAGTTACTGAGTTGGGAGCCATAAAATGGTGCATATGGGGGTTATTGAAGGGACTCTCGGGCGGTCCGATGGGTGGCCAAGTGGGCGTTGGAGGGTGACTATGAGGAGACAGTGGATATCTGCTGGTCGGTGTGACCGGACTATTCGGCAGATGCCAGTGCATCATATGCGACTCGATTATCAGCATTTGAAGAACATTGTGCAGCACATCTCCGGCACCAGGACATCTGTGGCCGAAATCGGCTCGGGTCAACAAACATAAGGCCTTGCCGTTCATTTGGAATAGATCGTGGTCAACTTTGGGTAAATCGAACTCTCGTTCGCAGAATCGCAAGAAGACGGTGACATCCTCGCGAGCCCACAGCTTCGGGTCAGATGGCAAAGTGGACGGTAGTTGGGTTTTCAATTCGGCTAGCTGACTCGGTGGAGCCGGTGGACACCGCCAGAGAACATCACTCCAAAGACCGATTGGTGGATTTAAAGATAACTGAACTGGAAGCATTTTCATTTTGAAGTACGATCACGTTTTATACCAATATATACATCTGAAATGAACAAAAAAGTAAAGAGAGGTAAGGTTAAAAACAAAATACAACAAAAGCGAATAGATTTCATGCAATACAGAAAAATATCTTCCGTTTCCCAGAAAGAAAGATCCTTCCTGTACGCTCAGTTGAACGATCTTTACATTTCCCTTCCACATGACCTTTGGTAAGTCAAGACAAATAGAAGAGCAGCATGTAATTACATATAAAGAAGACTGAGATATGGTCCCGATACCACCAACAACACAACTATGGAAAAGATTCTCGGCATCATTGTGTGACAGACACCCTGTGTGCCCAGTGTATATAAAAAAGATCCCCTCTTCCCATGTCATACTATTTACGCATGGTATTTATTTATCGAATCTCTTTTTACTTCCTTCTCTTCTTAAGAGCACAATATAGAGATATTTATACTTTGAGGAGGTCTATTAACAGATTGTGTTGTTTTTGTTGTAGCTGCTTCTTTATACGTTCCACTTCGTCAGATGGAATAATGTGTACAGGCAGAAGGCAGGCAGGCAGCCGAACAGACAGACATACCTACACACAGGCAGCCAGAACGATATGATATATAAACATATTAGAAAGACAGAAGAAACAGTCGAACAACCGACCGACGGACAGACAGACAGACGGACATTCAAACATTTCTACGGCACGACCGACCGACCGACCGAACGAAGGAAAGGAACGACGAACAAAGCGAACGAACCATGAAAACAACAAGAAGAAGAAGGAAGGAAAGGAGGAAAACAGTCAAAAGAAGGAAGAAGAAGAGAGTAGCAAGCATGAAAAAACACTCGACACTCTGCCTGCAGTAGCAGAAGAATTTCTGAGATCCGCTTGGGTATATAGTTTATATGGAACCGGTTTAAGCGGAAACTATACGCAAACTAAACAACGATCAATTGAGAACAGTATATAAACAACCGACTGAAGAGGAAGCATAGCAGGGGGTGCGACGCGGTACCGTGAGGAGCGGAGAGGAGGGGAGGGGAGAGAAGAGAGGTGCGTTGTATGCTGTCAGACGACGACATATTTCAAATTTTCTACCGTTCTCATTGAGAATGATTTCGTTGATTAGAGGTACCGATAACTTGTACAGGTGAACATAGTTTTCTCATTCCTTTTCCGGGAAAGGTTTCAGTAGAAAAATCTGGCTTAGATCGAGTACATATATACTTGATGTCAGCTATGTCTTAATGATGGGAGTCAATAATTCCAGATTGTGAATCATTTGATTTTGATGTGACTCTGGGGCTCTCCAGAAAATATTGGAAACTTATGATGACCAGTATGTTTTTTATTTATTAAATTTTCAATATCCATTTCCTTGCATCCATCCCTCAATATCGAGTTCAAATTCTCATCGTAATGCATTTTCAGCTTGTTATTCGATACTTTCCACAGGTCCTCTCATTTCATGTCCCTTCGGTAGGTAACACGATCACATACAGATGGTGCAGACTATATAGTATATACCACAGACTATGTGCTCCATAGGTGGTGTTCGTAATTGTTGTTAAAATGTTGTTAAAAAGTGCAAGTATATATTTTTGTAGGTACCAGCTAAGTTGTATACAGCAAGGTTTAAAGCAACAACAGGTAGTAAATTAATGGGTACTTTTCTTTCATTGACAATATCGATCAGGATTACAACTGGTGTGAAAATATATTCACACCACGCCATAGTTACAGAATTGGGAACGCGTATCACAAGTGTGGTTGGTATCTTCGAAAGAATACTCTTCGAATATTTCTTTCTTTATTAAGCATAAGTCAGCAAAGTCAACGACCTATCGAGATATCGCCTGAATTAAATGTTTCTGCTGACTATCCAAAAAATATCCACACGAACATAATTATTCAAACATTAATTCCGGATACTATTTGGTTTTACAATATCTAGCAAATTCGTGCTTGTATTGTTTGTTATGTGGACAGTTAACGCCACATATGGCCACTAACACATGTACATATATTCAAAGAATATTCGCTTAGGTATATAAATAAACAAATAGATCGGATCGCATAACATTAAAAAGAATAGATAGATAATCATCATCATTATGATATTATTTACCTGTTCATACATAGATAGAATGAATCAAGTTTGGCTCGTAGTAGCGACGATAGATAGCATGCTGATGATTTCCATGCATGGCTTTTGAGAGATTCGTGGATGTAAGATCGTCATCATCATTAGTTTGGTTAAATGCCCATGTGTGAGTGGTGCCGCCGTATAAATAAATTATTGATACGAATTGATTAACCGTTCGATAACCTCTCATATTTGATTCAAAACGCTGTATATTCAATTAGTTTTTTTTTAATAACTGCAGTACATTGATTCTTGAGGAAATGATTTTCATATAGTTTTTGGCATATTTGGCAAATATAGGAGGTGGAGTAATAGTTACGATTTAAAAGAGTTATTATATAATAATAGCAACAACAACAAAAATAACGTAGACTAATGATTTAAATACTTTTATACCCCAGACGTATTGCAAAACCAAATCTACTTCTTCGTATATCTAACGAAAGGGTGATAAGAAATGTATTCACTGTTGACATACGATTCCGTTTTGGTAAAATTTTAATACAAACTACGATTAGATAACATATCACGTTTGAGTTTTTTTTGGAAGTTTCTTTGAAAAACGTTCCAAGTTCCTTTCAAGTTAGTTAGATAGATAGATACATATAAATAATGACGCTGATCCAGGGAAATGACTGCTGAACACATACAATATATATGGTTGATTGTATAAATATGCGGAAGCGGATATTCTAGACATGTTAATCGCAATGAAGTCATGCAAGTTCAGTTTCACATATGAATAAAACAAACTAGTTACTAGACTAGACTAGAGTTATACGAAAGAAAGAATATGTACGAAAAGGCAGTTGAACGAACACAACTGGCTTTTGTAATATTTTGATGCATACAACCATGTTGATGTCTTTGGAGGAGCAATCAGAAGATTGAAGACAGCATTTTAATGATGCATATGATGCGACACTTCCCGCAGCTGCATTGCCTCGAGCAAGGATTGCTGCGTCTTAGACTAATTATTAAATCTACCGTGTTGAAAACTCCACTGTGATTATTGTACTTACAGCAGCAGGAAGGTGTCTTGTTGTTTATGTACAAGTACCATTGCTACGTGACGTTCTTGTAAATTGTGGTTATTTCGGAATAAAACAAAAACATCTTTTTATGACTTGGAATAACCTCCGAGGTGCTGCTCTTAGCTTCTTAGCAAGCTCCTCAATGTATAACAATGTATCTTTGTTGCTCTTATAGAGCACAAAGGATCATCATCAACACTCTTATTATGCAGTATTTGTTTTGTTTTATCTAATTGTTAATGAGGTGGCGCAAAGGTAAATTTCTTTAAACATTTTTTTATAGTCATGAGATATGTATAAGTGATAATTTTTTTAAATAACTCAAGTTAGGTAGTCGTCAACAATTGTATATACAGTGGTGAATTTTTCTAGTCCATTGATGACTTTAAATAACGAACGTTTGAAAAATAAAAAAAAAATTTTTTTTTTTAAATATATAATTTCGTCATTTATGTAATTTTTTCCCGTTTTTTGTTAATAAATGAATTATTATAATACGAATATAGTTTAATTAACTATTAAAGTGTCATTAATAAAAAAGTGTAATTAATTATTAAAGTGTATTTCGATATAACGAACAAATCCTGGACATTATATCATTCGTTATACTGGACCACCACTGTATTACAAAAATACTGACAATTTAACTTATCAGAAACTTATTTAACTTATCAAATATGATAGAATAAAACGCTTGTCCGGGATCGGAATACATTACAAAATTTACATGGAAAATCTACTTCCGTGTAAAAAGAAATTGCAAAAACCATTATCTGTTGATAATAAAGTTATAAAATTGTATACATGCAAATGATTTGTTTTTGTTTTTTTTTAATTTTTTTGTTTTTTGTGAAGGAATTATATTAATCATATATTTATATTGAACAAATAGTGAAATATTTAAACGGACGCTTCTTTTTGCGCAAAAACTTTTCGTAGTCTCAGACGAACGTGTAAAAACATGAAGCAGGTGTATGATTAATAAAGTATGATTAATAAATATCAGAAAAATTATATCAACAAATAGAAGCATGATAAACAGACAGACAGACTTCGATCTAAATGTAGGGGCAGTATTAATTATTTAAGTAAATAACTAAAGTTGTATTACTCCAGAGTATGGCATACAATATAGTAATCGTTAGATAACACAATATACGTAAGAGTGTAAAGAAAGACTACTACTATGTGTTAATCTGCAGCAAGACTTCCTATATTTCGAAACATGTTACATTCGTAACACAATCTACAACAGGTTACTTGGTGCATTCATTAGTTTCCACAAGCAAGCAAGCAAGCACACGTATATTGACTAGCGTGGCATTTCGTTCGTTTCATTCCGTATACTTCTCCCACTTCTCCTACACTCGCTGCCTGCCTGCCCTACACAGCACCAAGTCGCCAAGTAAGAGTGTCCGGTGTAACGCAACCCGACATACCCTATATATCTCCTATATATCGGAACAGGTATCGCGGACTGTGTGTTTCATTAAGATAATTTGAAGACATGTTTTCTGAAATGAAATTTCCGATTTCGATGTTTGGCTGCGAGATTTATTGCGATCGTAGGGCAAACTGGTTACCACTGCTGGTGCCACGCCCCCCGCCGCAAACAGGACTGACTGTTACATCATGTGACTTCCCACATAATTGAAATTATGCACAAATCAGTGGAGTTTGTTGTGCCGAACATTTATGTCAAAGTTCTATTCATGTCACTACGATTCCACTCTTTAGTTGCAGCGACAATTTTATAAGAGGGAACGCGAACAACTTGTAAATAATATAAGATTGTGGATTTTTGCTTTTGTTTTCTGTAAAATTCGCTCTAAGTCCCAGTCTCCATATCTCTAAATACATGCACATACACACATACTTGGGCTATACTATATATATTAAGTAGAGAACCAACTCTCTGTGGGTCTCATTGTCAGCGTTGTTTGTGTACATCGTTATCCGCTTTCGTTGCTCGCTTGCTTGTTTTCTTTCTCTGTTTCTCGCAGCTCGACAGGCGAGATGCATGTGTCGGTGTGTGTGTGTGTCTTCATATACACGATACCACCAGTCCACTTAAGTAACCAACACAATTAAAATAATTTTCTGTTGATATCTACACACCCTACATCGGCCATAAACAAGAGGCAAGAAACCTCAGCCATTACGACAGGCTGTAGTTAGTTTTTACAATTAATCTCAACGATGTTCAATTGCCGTCTGGTCGATGTATGTATGTAAGTGTGTGTGTTTATGTGTTTGTTTGTTTGTTTGTGTGTGCATGTGTCGTGACGTCTAGCTGTGAACGTATTTGTGTGTTTGTGGAGCAATGCGGAAGTGAATTAAATTTATTTTGCTTCTTTTTTCTCAGTAGAAAGAAGACGCCAGAATAAGGAAAGGTAGTTGTCTGTCTGTCTGTCTGTCGTTCCCGTGATTGTAGTCGCCGATCTGTTCGTTCACTGCGGTCATAATACACACATATACTCAGGGTGTATTCGTATTTGGGGAAACGACATGGGGATTTGCGGAAATTTAGTCATTTATTGAATAGGACCTGTGGGTGTTTGCTTCCCTTCCCATCTCATTTTGGGCGGAAATAACAATGTATATATGTCATGTTGTTGTGAATTATTGAGTATTTCTCTGCTTCTCTACTACGTTCGCCCGAATAAACATCTCCGGAATACCTTTCTTGTTCGATCACCTTAGTATGGCAAATAGAAATTTGAATTCTGTTTTAATAGCTTCCGACGCATTTCATTGGATATATCGAAAGTATCCAATGTTTACCATTATAGTGTGATATTGTATGTGGGGGAATATCTTATCGTACATACTTATCTTCTCAGCAGAGAGTGTTTTATTTTGGGTTATGTATTATAAGTGGAAACGCCGGTCGAAGTACCGACTTGTCTCAAATCTATGTACATGACAACAATGTCATTTTGCATGCTTGCACTCAACATTTATTTCTTCGTGTACCTGCTGCGGTACAACTATGAAAGAAATTACGAGTTCGCATTATTTGCGAAATTGACCATTAGATCGAAGAAGTAAAGTACGAGATGTAAAATTGTGAAGTGAAGTGAAGTGGAGGTAAAGTAAAGTGGAGGAACATCATACAAACCTGTCTGCTTTCCCAAAGGCGTATTGTATTTGCTGCTTTTTCTGTTGCTGCGCACTGGTTCTCTTGCCGCCGCAGGTTTTCTTCGCTTCGCCTTTGTGCCTGCTTGCTTGCTTGGTTGGTTGCTTGGGTTGGTGCGTCAGACCGACGACGACTAAACGTGGAACACAACACGGAAGCGGATGTCTAGATTCAGAACACTGTCTACGATGAATTCTTCTCAGCTCTCTCTGGTATCGAGCTGCTGTACATAGCTGCTGGCTGAGTGAGTGAGTGGTCAATATGTCGGGTCGTTATGTGTATTCTTTCTTCTTCTTTGTTGTCGTCGGCAAACACGAATAAGTTCTTTAGCTATTTCTCGTTGATTTGTCTTTCGGGATAATATAAAAACACTATTGCATTGGTATTCCGATTGGTCCGATATTTAACAAACTTTGCGTTTCGGGAATCGATGCAGAATGTCAGTTAGTTAGTTTTTCCTTCCATGCCACCACCGCATAACAGTAAAATAAATAGCATGGACGATAACTGTAACTTCTTGAACTGGGAGATCAAAAACGATTATGAATTTATATCAGTTTCAGTTCCGTGTTCTGCCTGCACTTCTGCTGCTTCACTTTCTTTGATATTGTCTTCTTTTGATGATGATAAATGGTTCCAATGCCTACTGTACGGCACTTCCGTTTATATATACTCCGTTTCTGCCGATGATGTATTCTCGCTTATTTTCTATTTTTCTTTTTGTATATTTCTTCTATTTACACCACTTTCTTCTTAGTATTCTTTTAGTTTTGTTTTCTTCAATTCTGCAAATTTGTTGTAATTTCACTGCAGTACTATTTTTTGTTTCAACTGATTACGGTTAATTGTTTCAATTTCGATTATATCACAATTTGTTATTCAAACAAAAAAAAAGATTTTATTGGTCTCGGATTTGTAGATCCGCATACAATAAAAAACAAACGGTTTCAAAAATAAAATACCAGTGCTTCTTCTTCTACACGAAAACTTCCAACGAAACGACCGACGTCATCGACGGTACTCCATCGACTGTCAGCTAAACACAACAAATCGAACCGATAAGCGGAAAACAACGAACGAAAAGGAACATGGCAGCAAAGAGCAGAAGCCAACCAGAGAAGAAATTACTACTACGGAAAACTGGTTTCACGGTTGCATTTTCCCGCATTTTACCATTTGTCTACTACGTTTTTGCGGCGCCACCTGCCTTTTTTGGAACTCATCCAATTGCATATCAAGTAGATTAAGACAAAAAACTATTTATCCCGATCAATTAATTAATCTTAAACATCAAGTTGGCTCGGTTCAAACCAATGTCAATTAAGACACTACTAAATCTGTGTCTAATTTTAGGTGTACAATCAAAAGTAGGTGATAAACTGGCTCATGACAAATGTTACAAATGTTATAAAAGGTAGTAACCAGTTGATTTAAGTAGCACACACACGATTGCCGTACATAGTACAATGTTTTTCCTTTTCAGTTTCCGGGTGTGATCATTCCATTTATCTGTGATGCTAGTTCTTAAGAATGCACACATTTCTTTCACTGCATTTCGCCATATGGTCCAGTTTCCGAAGACTCGATGCACATCCGTCATTGACCATAATTCATAAGTTATTCTCTTAGAAACAGGAACAATGTTAAATCTCTTTGGCTATGAATTTCAGAAGTTATTTCCAATCGAAGAATGTTCCCCCGATCAAATTTTGATCTACAGGTTTTCAGATTTCTCAGAACTTTCTCAAACCAACCGAAACGCGAGATCGACTTCGACAAGAACAAGAATCTTCACATGTTCATACATATATGTATCATTAAAGCAGAATAAACTCCTGGTCAGAGTTCAAATATCTTCAATTGAGTCAATCAAGACAGTAATAGGAGCGGACATATATTAAATTATATATGTATTAGCCAACCAGGAACATGTTTAGTAATAAGATTTGGATCCGATGAATGCTTTGGTATTCTTCGTCTTCTTCTTCGGTCCAGCGTGAAATCTATGAATGGATTTCGGAAATGTGTAACTGCCGCACTATCCGACAATTCCCATACCTACCTCCTTGAGTACACTAGTACTCTCAGGTCTCGGTAGTTTTTCAAATGCAGGCTGTAAAAATCTGTTCCACTTCGTTTTGTTCTAAAAAATTCTCGTTCTCACTCCGCCGCACATGAACGCATTGATTCTCGTCCATTGCACCATGTACAACAGCAGCAGGTCCTTTTCGTGATAGCTATCCCACTTACTTTTTAGAAAAATAAACCGTGAGAACTCTTCAGAGAACATGCGAAAGAAAGGTCGGGAGGAAACACAACACATGCCTGCAGGAACTTAGGTACCTTTACAAAGACGCATTTACTTTAATCCGGTGCTCGTCTTTCGGGGATGGGGATGGTCGCCGACGACGGTTTATATACTGGTGGTGTTTTTTGTGGCATTATTATGCTCGACGATCGATCCATCGATCTCCCTAAAAGGTTTCAGATTTCAATAGTTATTTTTGTGACACAAAAATTTGCACATTATTGATGCCTATATGTATGTGTGTATAACTTTATGTAAGGTTGTAAAACCATCGTTATATGGAATATTTGTAGAGGGGAAAAATGTTGCCTAGAATCGAGCATTTTTTGAACAGCAGCTATTCGGAACTAATTCAAAACGCAATCCAACGTTTTCACGGGTTTTATAGGAAAAGGATAAAGTTGTTGTGTATTATGTCAGAGGATCGTTTACACATGCACAGATAGATCGGTCGATTGAACACGGCTACACACACAGAGCAGGTGGAATCAAAATGCATTGTTAGCTATTGCATCCGAATACACAGACAGACAGACAGACAGGCACTCGGTACTGGTTTGCTGTGCGGTAATGGCTAACACAGCAACAGCACTAGGCTATCGTGTCAACGGAGTTCATCGATGAATTCAACCAGCCAGCCTCCGATCTAACCCATATGCATCTATCTCCATAAGGCCGAAGAAGAAGACGAAGAAGTCTTCCTGCCAATGTTTGTATATGTATTGGATGAATGTCTATTGTTATAACGGCGGAGTGGCGGGAGAATCTAGACGAGAGCAGTAGACAGCAAGAAAGGGGCTGGTCGTCGACTGCGACCGCGCGGAATCATTGCATCAATGCGGCAATTGCAGTGTTTTACCGGTTTCGCCGAACTCGAATACAACTTTCACCTTTCACGTAATCTTTCCGTATATTGCAAGCCGTTCAATTCGGCTCGCTGGCATATGGTTGTTGTTTAGTTTACTAGTGCAGTGTGGCTGAATTCCACTCCACTGATATTGGATAATTGTGGTTTTTTTTCCTGTGTGCGTTCGTTCTTCTTGCGCTTGCCCGAGTTCCACTATTCGCGCAGACGTCAGACAACAGCTATGATGATGATCATCATTTCAGTGTGATTAACAGTCGATTTCTGTCCGATTCATTTGTGCATATATTCGACTATTTGCGCGTTTCAAGTTCACTTCAAATAGGAACTAAGCGGACTAGCATTTGGGGTCGGAATCCTTTGAATTTAATTGGGATATGGGTACAGGTGAATATTTAAGGTATTTACCGAAAGTAGCCCTTCCCATGTACCTTCCTGTTAATCTTAATACACAGCGCCTTCGCGGTATTTCGGTACATCGTTGGGAATCGATCGTCGTCATTTCATTATTCGTATTCCATTCACGTAGCCCTATTTTTACATAATGTAGTTATATTTGGTATGCAACAGAACTTCTTGTAGTCGGCGCTGAGGCGAGATTCTGGAAAACAGATACGGCTTTGGTCATTGTCTTAACAATAATTGACCGGAGCCGGTGCATGTGTGGGTTTTGATATGCATATGAATACGATACGACGATTGGAACGTTCCTCCACGGTTCCTACACGATGCCTTGCACTGGTTGGGAACCGGACAAGGTTCCTCGCCTTTGGTTGGCTGAAGTTACGGCTTCATTTTACGTTTTGATTATGCAGTACACGGTAACAGGCTGTTTGTTGATGGGACGTGACGGAACGTCGCTTCAGCCTAAAGCAATAGAACAGGAGCGTTGCACTTGATCTGGGTGTGAATTCGTATGCGTTGCCGGCTGACCCGAAGGTATCTTCAAATAAGTTTTAAGCTTTTCGACTCGTTCTGACAGAAGCCAGCGCCCTTTTCATCAATCGTCCATATTATTGTACAACGGTTTCTTCGAGGAGTCACCAAAATATTTCTGTTTTGAATTTTTTTCTTATTGTCTGTTATATGGGTGTGCACATAAATTTATCTTTCCGGATACGAACAATAAAATAAAAATACCAGGATCTGGTGAAATATCGCTTCATTCTTTACCACCCTTTCCACCTCACTCCTCCAACATATTTCTGTGCATTTTCTCATGTTCGATTTCAGAATTCTTTTCGAAAGGTATTTCCGGGTTAAATTAAACTTAAATTTTGACTTACCGGTATTCTTCACAGTATTTTCCAACGGATTTCCAAACGATCAACGATCGAAACGAAACGAAACGATCCAAAACACCAAAACGAAAGAAAACGATCAGCGATTCACAAAATCAAAATTTCAGGCCCTTTGTGAAATGAATGGAATTTTGATAGTTCTGCGACAAATTTCTCCACTATTGAGGTGCAGTTAAATGGTTCAAATTTATACTAGCCTTTGGGCTTGACTGACTGAATTTAAAAATGAAACGCCCCAAATTATTTTAAAATTAAATTCTTAAATATTTTTTTAAATTTTTGTGAAATTCTGACAAGAAACTGACATTTATTTGCATAAAGAAGAATTTCGCAATTATCGGAGTTTCATGCCGTACTATACACGCGTAAAAATGCGACTTGTACTAGTGGAGACACTAACGGAAGATAGCGGTGACACCAACCGTTGTCTGGAAATCTATACAGATTTCGAAATTCACGCTGTACTGTACTTGTAAAAAGTTTATGTTGTCCTAGCGGACACTAGGAGAAGACACACTATTACTTAAAAATCCGGATTTCCTGACTTACGTATCAAACTCGTTGCTTTTTTATCAACTCGTTCGTTGAACAGAAAACAGCTGACTTTGTTTTTCTAATCAAAATTATTTCATTAAAAAATCATAATAAACTCCATAAACCTCAGCTAAATTTGTAGTTATTTTAATGAATTAACTTTTTATTATCAACCAAAATGTCTATAGCATCAAAAATTACTTTGGCAATGGCATGCACGGTATCTGTTGGAATCATTGGTTATGTCCATTACAAACAAACTAGCGACCGGTAAGTGGTGGCTAAAAATCTAAAATTTTTATCTTTTATCAATGAAATTTTCCAGAGAGAAACTTCATGAAGGCGTCGTTCGAGACATCGAGCGCCAACAGAGAAGAAAATTAGAAAATACCTACGTGCTTCAGAAACAAATTGATCTGACAAAGCAGTTGAAGAATCTGCAGGAAACACAGGAGGAGGACGATTCAGATCACACGACAAAGGCAACATCCAATGAACTTTTTAAATTGAGAACATAATGAAATATACGTGATTACTTCATTATAGCGATTGAAGTGTATTTATTTCCAAGAGTAGGTATCCATCCCATATTGTCTAGTGGTTAGGATACCCGGCTCTCACCCGGGAGGCCCGGGTTCAATTCCCGGTATGGGAAGCAACTTCTTTTTTTTATTTTTTGTGTTGAGATGATTTTAGGGATAAACCATACTTTTTTTTGTCTTATAGAAGTTTTATTTTCGAAATTTGTAATTGGTAAAATTAAAATTTGCTCCGGACAACGACGCCAACTAATATTTGTGTTAATTTAAAAATATTTATTGTATATATTAAATTGTTGTTGCAATGACCACAAATGCAATAATAAACGGATGAATATCAAGAAAACCAATATAAACACATCGACCAATTCCGATGATTCTGCTCTCAATAACGTCCCTTACGCCCATCATTACCATTACCACGACCTTCACGGCTACGGGATCGTCGGCGATCACGAGAGCGAGAACGACGCCTGCGTGGAGAACGCGAGCGAGATCGTGAACGACGACGGCGCGAGTAAAGATACCTGCAAGATTTTTAAAACTTTATAATTATTCATCATATTTAAGGAAATGTGTCGGAGCTCACCTTCGTAGTTCACGCGAAATAGGCTTCAAGTGCATGAAATTGCAAAAGCCGGACCGTGTGCACTCGCCCATTTCGTACTGACGGCAACAAGCCTCACGGAAATCAGTGACTGGTGACAGCTCCGAGTATACAGGTCTTCCGCCAAACCAGCGATTGTTTAGGTCATTTGCAGCCTTCTCGGCGTCCTGCTCGTTTCGGAATTTGATGTACACATTGCCAACTAGGTGGTCTCCCAAATTGTCGCAAACATTCATTTCTTCGATCTCGCCGTATTTGTCCTCGCACTCCACAAACACATCTTCAAAGAAGTTGTCGTAATGCTCTTGCATTTCTTCGTCAGATACATTGGCCACCAAATGCGATCCATCGGCGGACTTGGCAGAGTTCTGTGGATTAACATATAGATTCTGCAGCAGCACCGTCTGCGAGAAAGTCGGCTTGTTGTGAATACGTGAGCAGCGATCGCCGTGGCGGCAGGCGCCGATTTTGAAGTAAAAGGAACAATTAACCCTAAAATAGAAAAACGAAACAAATGAAGAACATTCTCCAGTTACATCTTGCGCTCGGTTATACAGAAGGGGGATGGTGAGACAGACTCCCTTGCTACTTACTTGTCCTTTTCAGTACCGAAAATTGACGCCAAATATTCGGCCATGTTTGTGAATCTTAAGTTTGCGCTCCACTTAAATTCCAATGGCTAAAAGTTTCGCCAAACTTTTTTATAAATTAAGCACTAAATAGTTGCAGTACTACTTCTATATTGTAAACTATATTTTTGCGTTTTTGCAAAAGAGCGGCACTAAAAAACTGAGAAAAAAACGAGTTTGTTTTACTTGTCAAAAAATATTTTTCAGCTTGCTCGGGTACTGTCATGTTGGCTGCACTGCCGGGAGGAAAAATGTTTGACATTTTGTTTTTACTATTTTAGTGAACGAACTCGCGTGCTAGAAATTTCTAATTATTGTGATCGAAAAAATCAACACCAGAGGGCATCGTCGTCAATGTCACCAACATCGGAGTAGATTTCAAAAATCTACCTACTACGATCGTAGTATATATTAGTTCGAAACCCTGTTTTCTCGTGTTTCTTCTAGAATTATCCGCAATATATTTGCAAACCGCCCAAGAAAAATCCAGTGAATTTGGAATAAATAACACGTTTTTTTGCCTTGCAAAAATAGTTCATTAATAAAAACTATTGTAAATAGTCACATTAGTCGCAATTCTGTTATAAGAATCGTAATAAATCGTCAAGAATGGATAAGGTAAGAAAGACATTTTTATTTTCATTTCGTTTTTGTTCTAATGCGATTTTTTTTTTAACCAAAGGTTAACGAATTGAAAGACAAGGGAAATCAGGCATTAAATGCAGACAAATTTGATGAAGCCATTGCCGCTTACACAGAAGCCATTGCTTTGGATGAGAAGAACCATGTCCTTTACAGCAATCGGTCGGCCGCTTATGCGAAGGCTGGAAAGTTTCAGGAAGCTTTGGTGGATGCAGAGAAAACAATTGAACTGAATCCAACATGGCCAAAGGGTTACTCTCGGAAAGGAGCTGCAGCAGCAGGATTAAACGATGTCATGAAGGCTTATGAGGCCTACAGTGAGGGTGAGTCACACGTCTCCAACGAGACCTTTTTAAACTTCTGCAAAAAAACAGCACATAACCTTACTTGCATTGCGTCCCGGCTTCTCTTGCATCATGCCATTTAATTAGTCTAAGAACGCACGCTCTCCCATGGCATAGTTTTTGGCGCATATATATTCATTGCGACCTTTAAATTAATGCAAATAATATATTTTTATAGGTTTAAAACACGATCCTCAGAATGCGATTCTTCTGCAGGGACGCCAAGAAATAATTTCTTCAGTGCTGCAGAACGACATGTTCCGTAATGCTCGTGGTTCAATGCCTATGGATGTTGATCCACAGTCACCGCCAACACCTAAACCAGCCGAGCCGTCGAAGCCAGCTGAGCCAAATGTTGACGAAATGAGCGAGGAAGATCGGAAAAAGTATTTGGCGCAGAAGGAAAAAGAGGCCGGTAATGCAGCTTATAAGAAAAAAGACTTTGAAACAGCGCTGAAACATTATAACGAGGCTTTGAACTACGAGCCTACAAACATTACATTCTACAACAATATTGCCGCTGTTTATTTCGAACGCAAAGAATATGATGAATGTATCAAAACATGTGAGAAGGGCATTGAAATCGGTCGGGAAAACCGAGCTGATTTCAAGTTGATTGCTAAAGCTTTTGCGCGCATCGGAAACTCGTACCGCAAAATGGAAAACTACCATCAAGCCAAGACTTACTACGAAAAGGCGATGTCAGAGCATCGTACGCCGGAAATTAAAACTTCTTTGAGTGAAGTAGAAGCCAAGATCAAGGAAGAGGAAAGACGAGCATACATTGATCCTGCTAAGGCAGAAGAAGAGAAGGAAAAGGGTAATGAGCTGTTCAAGAAGGGCGATTACAGCGCAGCCATTAAGCACTACTCAGAGGCGATCAAGCGCAACCCAGATGACCCCAAATTGTATAGTAACCGTGCCGCTTGCTACACTAAGTTGGCAGCTTTTGATCTGGGTCTCAAGGATTGTGAGATGTGCATCAAATTGGATGACAAATTCATTAAAGGATATATTAGGAAAGGTAAAATTTTGCAAGGTATGCAAAAGACTTCCAAAGCTTCGGCCGCTTATCAAAAGGCTATGGAAATCGATCCCAATAATGCGGAAGCTCTCGAGGGCTATCGCGCGTGTTCAATGTCGTTCCAAAGTAATCCACAGGAAGTATGGAAAAATGCTATGGCCGATCCTGAAGTACAACAAATTCTCAAAGATCCTGCAATGCGTTTAATCCTGGAACAGATGCAAAACGAACCGAATGCAGTTAAAGAGTAAGTTTTTCGAAACAGATTAGTATATATGATATTCTTAATAACATAATACTTCTTTCAGTCATTTGAAGAATCCAGCGATAGCCGATAAAATAATGAAGTTACTGGAGGCCGGCATTATTCAAATTCATTAACTCTCTCGTAATTGCTTCACTCAACAGATCGCGCTTCTAACTATTGTTTTGTAATTCTAAAACGGTTTATGTTTAATCTGGATTTATTAAGAATTATTAGCTAGTACTGCAGATGTGTTGAGTGCAATTTGTGTAGTTGATTTACGCAAATGCAAGACAACACTTTTCCTAATTATAGATTTTTAGTTTTTATCTTAGTCATTGAGCAAAAATTGTACTTTCCATCAGAAACAAATTGATAACATTGCAACTGCACCTGGTAAAATAAGAAATCACTTAAATAAAATTTAAGTTTTCAGTTTTGTAACAAATCAGAGGACATACATTTTTTTGTTCAACCACAGTGGAGCAGATACAGCTGCACTGCAGCTATTGCCGTAATGGAAACGAAGCCTTAACCTGCTACAAAAGGTTGCAGCTTAAGAAATTCAAAACTGCCTTTTTCCCCAGATCGATTAACGCTGAATAAAAATAAGATCCACTCAAAAATATTAATATGTAATACAATAATAGAATTATACATAAACCAACATTTTGTTATAAGAGATGGTTTAAAATAAAAGTATATAATTATATCAATAAATTATTAGTTTTATTTATAACTAACATTAATTCTAGAGTAGGGAAATTGTTTATATCTACGATTAATAAATGGAAGAACGGATAAATCGTTGGTGTTTCCACCAACCAACTTATAATATTCATTAAAAATTAATATTCTTTTAAAATGTGTGAATTATTTATAAACCTCTTTTACAAAAAAGGCCAGAAATTTGTTTATGAATAATTATCATTTTGCTAATTAATTTATAATGCAAATTTAGAAGTTGAGCAAACGGAATTTAAAGTTTCGATGTCGAAAATTCACTTACGCCATCTGCTTTTCAAGTTCGCAGAACTCAACAGCTGTCGATGTCACTGACAATTCCGCTTTATCATTATTTTTTCACTTGAAATATGCTCTCTCGTTTTCGCCAAGGCGGCTTTATATTGCGGTGATAAAATGCGAAAAGGAGACAAAATATATGACAGCTTAGCGATTGTGAAAAAAAGAGTCCCACATTTGACTGACATTAATTGAAGAAAATTAATATATTTTTCAAATCAAATCAATTTTTCGTGTTTCTGACGAAGTTTAATTTTGTTCAAAAGCTGCACTTAATAATCGAGAACTTAGACAAAACAATAAGAAGAAAATGGGTCTTTTCGGTGGTAAGAACATGACACTGGCGCTGGTCCTCGTTGTGGGATTCGTGCTGATAGGAAATATAAACTTTGGAGTCGATGCGGAGAAAGAAATCCCAATGACGAAGTTTGGACAAAATGTCGGAGGTCCAACTATGACATTTTTATACTGGTTCGTAGATTCCATTAAAAACCCATCAACAACCATTCTATACAATTCTATTTCAATAGCTATTCCTGTGGCTACCGCAAGGCGTTCGAGGACTATGTCAATATTATTTCTGAAAAATATCCCCAAATAACTGTGACGGGTGCCAACTATGTTCCTCCCGGCATGAACATGTACCTCTCGAAGATAATCTTTGCGATTAAGATTCTCATCATTTGTGTAATTGTGTCTTCATTCGACATTTTCGGCGTGTTCGGAATGCAGCCTCCGAGTTGGTGGCAACAGCTCTTGAACAACAAGCTCTACGCCTGTATGATGATATTCTTCGTTGCAAATATGCTGGAGTCACAGGTGAGCTATTAAAGCACTATTCTATATGAGATTAGATAAGCTCTTGTCGTTACTTCTGCTATTTATAATATGCCCAAATTTAATAATGAATGAATTTGTATTTTTTCCCAGCTTGTTTCCTCGGGTGCATTTGAAATTACGCTGAATGATGTTCCTGTCTGGTCGAAACTGGAAACCGGACGAATCCCAGCCCCTCAGGAACTGTTCCAGATAATCGATAATCAACTGCAGTTTTCGGACAAAATACAAGAGAATCCAGACTTTGTTAAATAATAAATATAAATTTAGTGGTAGTTAAATGCATATTACTAAATTAATACAGACAAATTCATAATATTTTAACAAAGTTACACTTCATTCGATCTTCGTTTAATATTTGTATGTATCTTTATGGTTTTTGTTTGTTTTGAATTGAATTAAATGAGTGTTTGAAGAATTAATGTAGCATTTGTATAAGGTATGTCACCAATTTATTTTTTGAGTTTTATAAACATTAAGCCCGTGAAAATATTTCCAATAAACTGTTCAATTGTTCCAAAAATGAATTTATAAAATAGACCAAATCGATGGATATTCATTTTACTAGATCTTAAGACAATTACTATTCAATTGTTTCTAGACTTGTGTTGATGTATGTAATATAAACTGTAATAAATTGATTTTGCCAACGTTTTTGTCTTATATTTACCCATTATGAAAATTAGTGTATCTCATGGAATATGCCGAGGGGAAAAAGGCCGGTTATAATTGTTTTGTGGCACTTTATTAAAATTCATTTACATTGTTATTTTTATTCAACTGCCAATGCACGTTTGCAATAAAATACATCGTTTGGCAGTGGGTATTTTATACCACTTGCAGATACAGAACACTTTACAAGGTTTTTATTTGGAATTAATCAACTAATTAATGAATATGGTTTCTTTTTTTATTCGATTAAAAATAACAAAAAATATTACTTAATGGCGAGTTTAGTAGAAAAACACGATGTAATAGTGTATTTGGCATTAATTTTAAAGTAAGCAAAAAAAATACATTACATTTTCATTGCTTTTCGACTGTTCGTTATTAAATTTATGTATTTCACTAACAATAGTAGAAAGTTTTAAGCAATTTGAGTTGAGGAATTAAGGGAATATCATCATCACATAACATTTGGTAAAAAGTTTTATTTTGGAATTTCTATTTAACGTTCTGTGTAGGAGTAGAAAAAAAATCTTCATGGCACATTTGTATAGACTGGGAGGACTGGGCGAAGCATCAATAAAGCATTGAGAGGGAACGAATATTCTTCTATCCTAGAGTAGAATTCAACATGCGTTCGAAAATATAACATATATGTATATATATAGAAATAGTTTACAATTTTAACTGCTACTTAAAAAAGATTCGTAAGTTATTCACGTAGATTTTTTTTGTTATTGGCTTTTTGGTTTTGTGTGTGTGGAGAATCTATGTCTATGGTGAAGACGTGTCCTCACGTGGACGTCGGGATCTGTAGCCGCCGCGATTCTGTTGGCCGTAGTTGTTGCTGTTGTAGCCGTAGTTGGGGCGACGATTGTTGTTCTGGAAGTTGTACTGACGCGTGTACTGCGGCTGCTGCTGCGAGAAAGTGCGCACCGGAGCCGGAACCACGCGCTCCGCCCCGCGTCTGAACTCGGTGGCCGAGGAGGAGACCGGCTGCAGGCGTTGCACGAACGAATCGTTGCGGCGACGGCAAACGGTACATCTGCGAGAGAAAGAGAGTGAGGCAGAGAGAGAGAGAGAGAGTTGTGATCAGGTCATGAAAGAACCCCTTAAGATTGGTGTTGTGTCGTTTCCACTCACCTGCTGATCTTGCTGGTCTGATCGGCCTTCAGCGTGTGCTGCTTTGGCTTGATCCACATCTCGTGCTCCTCGATGACCGCCAACCAGAACGAGGCCAACGGATCGTAGTAGTTGCAACGACCATGGCCGTGACACTCGATGATCGGGTTGGAGCGGAATTCTTGCAGGCAAGAACCGGGAGAGACGAGATTTTGTCCGAAACCGCCGGTGTTGTCAGTAGTCGTCTGAAGGTAGAGAAGGAGTTAATGGGGAAACTTTGACCAATGAATGGGGGGGGGGGGGGGCGTACCATTAAGTAACTGTAACCGGTCCACATTTCCTCCCAGCCGTTCGGACAATCCGGAATCGACATGCTCTGGCTGTGCATGGCGATGACGCGGGTCGTTGTCTCGCACACGACGCACCTAAGGTAACCATATCATCATTAAAAACCTGCATCCATGCCACATGCATTCGTCCAACTTACCTCGAAATGTACTTCATAAGATCTCTCGATTGGATCGGGGCCATGGACATGGACATCGGTTCGGCGGTGGACAGCCACATGCTGTCGTCGTTGTTCTGGGCGTAGTTGCAGACGTTGTTCACGTCGCAGAACATGTACGGCATCGTGGTGAAGCGCATCAGGCAGGAGCCCGATTGGCCCAGGTCCTGGCCGACGGCGCGACTGCTGCCGATGTTGCCGGCGATCGAGTAGCCCTCCCACAGCTTGCCCGTGTTCGGCGGGCACTCGGGGATGTGTACGGACTGCGAGTGGCGGACGAAGACGAAGCCGCGGCTCTTGGCGCGTGGCGGCGGCGGGGCCGGGTCGCCGACGGGACCCTTGGCGCCGGGCAGGCCGCTGAGGCCGGACAGACCGGGCTGGCCCATCATGCCGCGCTCGCCCTGGGGGCCGTCGGGGCCGGCGGCTCCGATGTAGCCCTGCTCGCCCTGGTAGCCCTTGAGGCCGCGCAATCCGATGGCGCCCATCTCGCCGGGGGCGCCGACGTCGCCCATCTGTCCCTTGAAGCCGTCCAGGCCGGGTTCGCCGCGATCGCCGGGCTTGGCGAAGTCGAAGGGGAACGTGACGCCCGCCTCGCCCTTGGGTCCGTCGAGGCCGGGCAGGCCGTCGATGCCGCTCCAGCCGGCGTCGCCGAGTGGGCCGCGCGGTCCACGCGGTCCCATCGGCCCCGTGCGTCCGGGGATGCCCATCTCGCCCTCCTCGCCCTTGCGGCCGTCGAAGCCGGGCGTGCCCTGGAAGCCGGGCTCGCCGACGTCACCGCGTCGTCCGGGGATCGCGGGTCCTGCGTCGCCGCGTTCGCCCTGCTGGCCGATGTCGCCGCGCTCGCCCTTCATGCCGGCCATGCCGTGCAGACCGGGTCGGCCGGCGGGTCCCGCGTAGCCGACGTCGCCGACCATGCCCTTGGGTCCCTCGATGGCCGGTCCGGGCATACCGATCAGGCCGTTCTCGCCGTAGTCGCCTTGCTCGCCGGGCGCGCCCTTGGGGCCGACGCGACCCGGGCGTCCGGGCAGGCCGTCGTAGCCAGCCTCGCCCTCCTCGCCGTTCTCGACGTACGCCGGCCGGGGGCCGGGTGCGCCGCGGTAGCCCTTGTCGCCCATCATGCCCTTCATGCCCATCAGGCCGTCGATGCCCGCGGCTCCAGCTGCGCCGATGTCGCCGCGTTCGCCCTTGCGTCCTGGGAAGCCGGCCGCGCCGACGGGTCCCTGTTCGCCGGGTGCGCCCTGCTCGCCCATCAGACCGGCCTCGCCCTTGTCGCCTCGTGCCGCGTATCCGCTGAGCACCAGGCCGGGTCGGCCGCGAATTCCTTCCTCGCCTCGCTCGCCCATGGGGCCGATGTTGCCGGGGGCGCCGACGTCTCCCTGATCGCCAACCATGCCGTGCATGCCGGCGTAGCCGATCTCGCCGAGGTCTCCGGTCTCGCCGGCTGGGCCCTGCAAGCCCATCGGTCCCGCCGAGCCCTTGGGTCCGGGGGCGCCGTTGCGGCCGCGGTAACCGGGCATGCCGGGGGCGCCGGTGTCGCCGATCTCGCCGGCGAAGCCCATCAGCCCGTAGTCGCCTTGGAGGCCCTTCAGGCCGGGCAGGCCGTCCAAGCCGTCGTGGCCAGGGACGCCGGTCTCGCCCTTGATGCCCGGCTGGCCGTCGAAAGCGATGGCGGCGTCTCCTTCGACGCCCTGCATGCCCTTGGCACCGGGGAGGCCGTCGAAGCCGCGCGGTCCCGTGTAGCCCTGGATGCCCTTCTCGCCCTGGATGCCGCTGCGCGAGGCCACGCCCTTGCGGCCGGGACGGCCGGGAACGCCGCGATCGCCCATCTCGCCCTTGCGTCCGTGCTGGCCGGGGGCGCCGGGGCGGCCGAAGGGTCCGATGTCGCCGGTCTCACCTGGAATCGAGGAAGAGATCGGGGTTGAGTATGAGAGTCATTTCTGATTTATCTTACTAAATTTACGTTAAATAAAAAATACAAACTAATGAATGAGCGAGGTGTGCGAGGTTCTTACCTTTGGCGCCCATCGCGCCGACAGCTCCGCGTGGTCCCATGTCGCCGGGTCTGCCGTCGTAGCCGATCTCGCCGCGGTCGCCCTGTTCGCCGGGGATGCCGACCCAGCCGGGGGCGCCGGACTGGCCGGGGAGGCCGGGGAAGCCCTGCTGGCCGGGGCCGCCGCGACGACCGGGGTAGCCGATGTTGCCCTTCGAGCCGCGCACGCCGTCGGGTCCGGGGAGGCCGACCTCGCCCTTCTGGCCCTTGCGGCCGTGGGGGGCGGTGCGTCCATCACGGCCGGGAGCGCCGACCGGGCCAGGGAGGCCGATGAGGTAGTCGCCGCGTTCGCCCTTGTTGCCGGGCAGGCCCATCAGGCCCATCGGTCCGTCGTCGCCCTTGGCGCCCTTCGTGCCCTTGACGCCGGGTCGGCCGGCGGGGCCCGAGAAGCCTGGGAAGCCGACGTCGCCCATCATGCCCTTGATGCCGGGCCGGCCGTCGATGCCGATCTCGCCGGGCAGAATGTATGGTCCGGGGTCGCCGCGTTGTCCCTTGCGTCCGGCCAGACCGTCCTCGCCGGGTGCTCCGTCGATGCCGGGCTCGCCGGCGATGCCGTGTGGTCCCTGGTCGCCCATCAGGCCGGGCCAGCCCTTGGCTCCCACGGGCCCGGGTAAACTCAAGCCGGGAATGCCGATGTCGCCCATCGGTCCGTCGGGCCCGTCGTCGCCCATCTCGCCCTTGATGCCCTGCAGGCCACGCGGCCCCGGAGCGCCAACGTTGCCCTTCTCGCCCTTGTTGTCGTAGATTTGGCCGGGGTTCGGTTCGCCCTTGTCGCCCTTGGTGCCCTTGTCGCCGGGAGCGCCGCGGTCGCCTCTGTGGGAAGAACATTGGGTTAATGAGAAATTCTATAAAAAAGGTCGATGGATCATCTCATCTCACCTTCGTCCATCACGTCCCGCCTCGCCGACCAAATACACCTTGGGTGTGCTCGCCGGTCGTCCGGGCATGCCGTCCTTGCCATCTCTGCCGGGGCGTCCATCGCGCCCAGCGCGTCCTGCATCGCCGTAATCGCCACGAGCTCCGGTCTCGCCCTTCATGCCGGGCTGGCCGTCGAGCCCATTCAGGCCCTTGTCGCCCTGGGGTCCCTGGTCGCCGCGCTCGCCCGCTGCTCCCGGCTCTCCGCGCTCCGGCTGTCGCTGCGACCCGATGCGGATGAGTGCGCCTGGTCGGCCGGGCAGACCCATGCGTCCCGATTCGCCGGGGATGCCGTCGGGTCCGCGCAGACCCTTGAAGCCGCGTGGTCCTGGTCGGCCCGAAAGTCCCTTCGGTCCTCGCTCGCCCGTGATGCCGGGCATGCCGCGTGCTCCATGGTTGCCGGGGTAGCCGGAGTCGCCGCCGATGCCCTTCATGCCGCGCGGTCCGATGGGGCAGATGCCGCAGTCGTCGCCGCGAATGCCTTTGTCGCCTGGTGGTCCGTCCCAGCCGGGTGTGCCGTCGGGGCCGGGGGGTCCTCGTTGGCCGGGTGGCCCATCGAATCCAGGTGGGCCCACGATGTTCTTGCCCAGGCCGGGCAGACCCTTGTCGCCGGGCAGACCGACCTCGCCGCGATCGCCGCGATATCCATCGACTCCGGGTAGTCCATGCATGCCGGCGAAGCCCTTGGGTCCGCGCAGATTCAGGCCGGGGTTACCACGGGCGCCCGCGCGTCCCTGGGGTCCCGGTTGGCCGGGTTGACCCATCGGTCCTGGGGGTCCCATCAATCCGTAGTCGCCGTCGTCCCCTCGGATGCTGACGCCGCGTCGTCCGGTCAAGCCGTCGAGGCCGGTGTCGCCGGGCGGACCCGAGGGTCCCATCGGTCCACGTCTTCCCATGTGGCCGGGTACGCCTGGCAGTCCGGGTGGACCCTGCTCGCCGATGTCGCCCTGCGGACCCTGGGGGCCGGGGTAGGACTTGTCCAGGGTGGGGTCGTAGATGCCGGGCGGCCCAACAGGGCCCTGAACACCGGGGATGCCGTCGAAGCCGTCGTCGCCGTGAGCGCCGGGTTCGCCGTCGAGTCCGTTCTGGCCGTTGTAGCCGGGGGCGCCCTTGTGTCCCTTGTCGCCGATGCGGCCCGGATCACCGGGCTTTCCCGGCTTGCCGCGCTCTCCCTGCTCGCCGATGTCGCCGCGGGCGCCGGGCAGACCCGTGCGGCCGATTTCTCCGGTCTCGCCTTGGACGCCATCGATGCCGGGGTTGCCGCGGAAGCCCTGCTCGCCCTTGTAGCCCTTCACCGAGCCGATCACGTTCCATTCGCCCTCCTCGGCGTCGCCGGGCTCGCCCTTGTCGCCCTGTTGGCCCTGCAACACCAGCTGCAGATTCACCGGCTCGGCCATCTCGCCCTTGTAGCCCTTGGGGCCCAGCTCGCCCTGGGCGCCCTCCATGCCGGGGTAGCCGGTGTCGCCCTTGTAGCCCTTCATGCCCTCGTAGCCGATCTGGCCGTCGTAGCCGTCGGGTCCTTTGTCGCCGCGACTGCCCTTCGTGCCCTTCGAGTTGATGCCGCCCTCGCCGGCGTCGCCGGTGGGTCCGGCTGGACCGGGTTTGCCGATGGGTCCGCGTCGTCCGTTCTCGCCGGGCATGCCGGGGGGTCCCTGGAGGCCGGATTTGCCGTCGCAGCCGTCGATGCCGCGTGGGCCCTGGGGTCCGTCGTCGCCGGGTCGTCCCTGGGTTGGAAGAATTTCGTTAGTGGCCCCCATCGATCTCGAGTTGGAGTTGTTGTACTTACCCGTGGGCCGGGTCTGCCGGGAAGGCCTGTCTCGCCAAGGTCACCCTGTATACGAATAAAACATACGGTTTAATTGACTTAAATTTTAATTAAATTTTTTAAATTATGTGTTTTTAATTTCAGTGGTTAAATTTTCTTCTTTAATTATTTTTTTAATTCCATTTTTTTATTCAATAATAATTTTATAATTAAATTTTTTAAGTTTACATTTTTTAGTTTATTTTTTTTAACTAAATTTAACTAATTTTTGTAATTTAATTTTTATAATTTTCTTGTTTAATTAAATTTTTGTATTAAATTTTTTATGCAATAATATTTAATTTTTATAATTCAATATATTTATTTTAACCAAAAATGTTCATGATTTATTTTTTTTATTTAATCTATTTAGTTCAATTATTTAGTTAAATTATTCTAATTTTTTGTAATTTAAGTATTTTACTATTTTATTGAATTTAAATTTTTTAATTTTTTTTTTGTCATTTTCATTCTATTTTGTTCTTCAAAACTTACACGATGTCCTTTCTCTCCCTGCTCGCCGTACTCTCCCGGATCTCCCCATTCGCCACGACGACCCGCCGGTCCCAATGGTCCAACATCGCCCGGTGTGCCCTCTAGGCCGGGAAAGCCCTTGAGACCGATCGCTCCTGGTCGTCCCTTCAGTCCCTTGCAGTCGCAGACAGTCTGATTACATGTTTTGTTCGATTCCTGCAATTGAAATGAATAAAGGATATCGTTTGAATTTAGTATTTTAATAGTTAAAGAACAAATGAGTATATGGATGGTAATATAACATAACTTAGTATTGATATAAATTGATATTAGAACTATAGTTATTTGCCGTCTTACTATCATTATTATTATAGAAAGAGTTGAAAAATCTGAGACCACATGCAAAGTTTTCTGAGATCATATGAATACGCATTCATATACACTTCAATTAAGATCAATTTAGTGGAACGAGATCTCGACGATCTGGCATAGACCACAGATGAAGACAGGGCTCGTGCGATATCGCCTCGGCTCGCTTCACACCCCCTTCTCTACTCTCATAACCATCCCCTTCTCCACCTCCATCACCATCCCCATCATCCATCTCCATATCTTCTCCGAACACAACAACTCTCAATCATTTGTTTGGATACGCCAATTGATCAGCGGCAACAAAAAAGCCTAATGGAGTGGAGTAGAGAGAAGTGGAGTGGAGTGAAAAGGAGTTTTGGGGGGAAGTTGAGTAGAATCATTATGCTCTCATCGTCTTGATGATAATCACCCCACATGTGATTATTGCAAGCTATGGGGATCATTGGAGAAAATCCACAGAAGCTTCTCTCCATGATCGAGTCGAATGTTTGGCCGTGACAATGAGAAGAAACCCATTCGGGGACAAATTTATGCGGTAGACAAATTTATCGACAAGACAACTGTTGTCTTCTCCTGGCAGCAGGTGGTCTGCGGTCGACACTGATGTCTGTCCTCAAATTTTTACAAATTGATGAAAATACAAATCTATTTGAAAATTCCGGGATTTACTTGTGAGAGAGATTTTTTCTTTAGGCTTCTTTAATTGTGATATTTTTGTATTCCTAAAATAGTTCTGTGGCCAATTAATTCACTCTATTTGGACCTCTAGTCAATTGGTTTAAATGAGAATATTGTTTTGGTGATCGGTCTTAAAAATTGAAATCTCGTTTATGAAAAATTGAAATTAATTGGCAAAAGATTTTATTGCGAATTTATTGGTGCAAAACTTTTGCAAAACTTCTAATGTTCAAATTGGCCAATCGATCTGTCTATCTCTACGATCGATTGAAAGACGATGGCAGAAAAATAACAATTTATGTTGGATATTGTTGGTTATTGTAAAGAATCCGAAATTTCTATCAATTTGTATGGACGTTTTTTTCTAAGGTGTTTTTTATAGACACATGACGAAGACAAAATTCGGCTCCAAAGTTAAGCCACAATTAATTAGCATTAATTTTGTTTTCCTGGTCGTAGACTTTCGTTGCTCACTGTATACCTATGCATGAATGTGTGTATCCCATCTCGTGCCTGCTCACTTGGAGCTCGTGCAGATATCAAATGGCAATTTCAAATTTGAATTTCACATTTTCGACTCCTCGCGGTCAAAACCGCGTCTACGACATTGTTGCTAATCCAAATATCGCTGGCATTTAAAATATTATGCCATACATCCGAAACACACACACACACACACACTTATAAGTACATTTGTGTGTGTGCACAATCTTGTTGCATTGTTGTTTCTTTCGATTGTGTTTAAATGATTGTCTGAATTTTTAATATCAAAAAAATATTGCAAAAAAAAAATCAGAAATAATAAAAATTAGAAAGAAACAAAACATATTCAAACATGGTTTTAGAAATAAAGCAAATTTAGGGGAATATAAAATTTCTGCTTTAATTGCAGAATTTCCGCTGCACTGCGAGAATTTCACATTTTGCATACAAAATTAGAACTTCACTGAAACGCGGCTTGGAGAGGGCGCCGGCAACAGTGCGAACAGTGGGGCAAAGCGGGTTGGAGTAATTTAGAATGGCAGTTAGATGGATGGATGTTCTGATGCTGGTGGACGCCACTGTGTGCGGCCGAGTGCGGTCATCGGTGACCCGAATTGCACGAAATATTGCATCGCTGATGATGATGAGTGCGAATAATCTCGATGTGTGTTTGGTTGACCGGCTGGTGGCTGTCGAGGTAGATGGAAGGAAAACAAGAAAAACAATACAACAACAAGAAGAGCATCAAGAAGAAGAAAAGAAGTCTTTAAAATCAGTGTTTTACAAACAATTCTCGAGTCATAAACAACGATTTCCACACATCGCCGGTTGGGCCGCAACATCTGCGGAATATCTCGAAAACTGGACCGCAAACTCAACAAACGACAATCAAAATTTACTGGAAACGAAATGAAGTCATGTTCGACAAAACACCAACAACATTGATAAAAGTCCCCCCAAAAACATAATGAAAAAATGCAAAAAAAATGCAAAAATAAATGTTATAAAATAAAATGAAAAAACAATCAATTGCAGCACGTTTTTTTTCGTTCAGTGGAAATGATAAACTTCACCCACTTTTTGTTGTTCTTGTTAAATCGTCTGAACTCCAACTTGAAACAATTTCGTTTATTATAAATAACACAATAAAAAGGACAGAGGAGGATGGAGAGAGGGGAAGAGGGAGAGAGGGAGAGAGAAAATAAACACAGACGCACGCGCAGCCGACTTCCTTCCTGCCGATTGTCGCTGCAGTCGTCCAGATGTTTCGTCATCGATTCAACATTTAATTCGAACAACGAGCGATCGCGACGAACTCTGTCTGACAAAATATTAATAGAATTGACATAATTTCGGTTAAGACTGCACAAACAATACAACAACAAGAAGAACAATATTTGTATGTTGTTGGCCAGAATAAAAAAAACAAAAAATAAAACAAGTGAAAATAATAAAAACCGAAATCGAAACGGGGAAAAATGTGTTCAACGTATGTTGGCCATTTTCTGCGGAATCGTCATAAAAACGCGTGAGAATAAAAAAAAGGTGGACATGCTGCAAATACAACAAGAGCACAGTGGAACAGTGGCGTTGCCAATCGGTTTAAAGGATCGTGTTTAAAGGACCTGAGAAGGATTTTTAAAACCAAAAATAATATTTTAAAAATATATATATCGTTGAGGACTTGTGGTTTCATTATGTAGATCTTTAAAATTCCTTAAAGTTTTCATTGATTTGGTTTTGAAAATATCAAATTATTATTTACTATTTATTAATTTTTTTTTTTTTTACTAATTTATGAACATTTCTTTTAATTACCATAAATGTAGAGTGTTGAAAAAATAATAATCCCCCACTTTGGGGTAAATTGTTTATCTTATATTGAGTTCCTGTTGATCAACTGCAGGTATGGATCTCCGCTGCATTCGCCCCATGTCAGATCTTCAATGTAAACAATGTGAACGTGTGTGATTTAGGCCAGTGCCGGCGAATAAAAGCCACAGAGCAAAAGCACAAATCACCCACACAAATATACCTCCCCCACTCACTGACTCACACAGACCCAAACACTAACTAATACAGAGCCAGACTCACACAGATTCCATCATCACTGACTCACACAGACTCAATCGCTCAAAAAGACCGGCTATAAACAAATAATTCTCGGTGGTGAATTTCGTGAACTTCTCAACAAACAGTTCGTTTCATCAATGGAACTTGTATAGTGATCAGATTCCGATCAGATCTAACCTCGGGAGACTAAGGGATTTACGATTATAATTCTAATCAATGCTGATTCGATTGCACCTTTGATGAACTTTAGGTGAAGCCCTTGAGAAACTTTTGCCTCTTTCTACCGATTGATCGGTAGTTGATTGAACTCTGGCTTTGATAAGAGATTTCCAATAAAGCAATGAAATCATCAATATATGAATGACATCATCAGGGATTCTCTAAAATAATAATAAACATTTACTTATAACATTTCAATAGATTTAAATGAAATATTTCAATAAATTTAAATAAAACATTTCCACCAATCGATCCAAGGTAATCACAAGTAATGGGATCATTTGTATATGCATCTTGTAAACTATGAAAAAATTTATTTCCATTTCCAATTGTAAATCATTAAAACGCATAAACAAATACAGAAAAAAATCAACAAAAATAATAAAACACAAACAAAAAGTCAAAATCCAAAAACTTACAGAAATTACAATAAAAATTTCGAAGTGGAAGGAAAAATAATTTCAAACCAAAGAAACTCGTTGCAACGAACGCTTGAGTGCAAAAACATTGGATGTTTATTTCACGAGAAATTTATTTCTCAAACCAACATGAACAGAAATGAGAGCACAAATGAGAAAAACTTGTTTAAAGGATTCGCGTTAAAATTAAAATTAGGCTAAACGGAAAGAGTCTAAAGAAAACTTTAGTATATTCGAATGCTGTATAAAGTTGAAAGAACTTTTCTATTAGAACCTTTTTTAAACTCCTTTTGAACTAAAACTTATAAATTTCCATTACAGAAAATTAAATTCTTAAAAAAAATTCAAAAATTTAATACAGCGAATTCCTCATGCAATTACAAGAAGAGTGAAATTTTAAAACCATATGTATTTCCATCATTTCCATCCACTGAAATATCTATCTGTCTGGTGATTTCTTAGGAAAACGCGTGTCCGGCATTCGGTCACAGCCTGTGGGCTCCAGCGTACGTCAGTGCAATAATTTTATTGATCTATGATCGCTACAGAAGCAGCACACACACATTTATTTACTCTCACATACACACTAACACACTCACAACGATGCATACAGACAGACACCAACACTTCGCCAAAGTTCAATAGACGATCGCTTTGCTTCTCTTGGACTAAGTGCAAACTTATTTCAAACGCATTCCATCTTCAATTAGTTGCGATCGACTTCAATGCACTTCGCCTCCCTCCCCCCCCTCACTTATACCCCCAACAGTCTTCATCTCTCTTACTCAGACTCCCTCTTTCTCTTTCCATCTCTTTCTCCATTTCTCTTTCTGGAGTTTATTTTTGTAACTTTTTGTAATCGAGTTTGTAATTTTCTACTTTTCGGTGGGTGTAATGGGAGGAATTTTTTCTTGTTCTTCTTCAATTTGAGAATTTCTTTGGTTTACCTCAAAATTTGGTTCACCGATTTTTTTCCTGGTTTTTCTTGTTTTTTTTTTTCATCTTCTTCTTTGTTTTAGTTTCCTTCGCTTTCAATTATTCTTGCATTTGAAAGTCGGTTTTATTTTCATGTGTTCCACAATTTTTGTTTACATTATTCTTTGGTGTTTTCCTTTGGTTTTCCTTTTGGTTTTAGTTGTATTGTTGTTGCTATTGTTGCTGTTGTTGGTCTCATTTCTATCTACAGTGTAGATATATAGATATATGTATGTGTCTATCTTGTTGCTTTCAAAGAATTTATGATTTATTCCTCGTGCAACAGATGTTGGAGCATCGAAAATGATGGCAAATATGTTGTTGTTATTCTCCAAAAATTGTTGTTGTTATTCTCTAAATTTTTCTGTTGGTTGTTATTCTTTAAACTCTTGTTATTTTTGTTGTCATCCACCAAATTGTTGTTCTTGTTGATATTCATCATGTTATTGCTGTTGTTATTGTTATTCTCTTACTTGTTATTATTTTCTTACTTGTTCGCTTTTCATCTGTGTGATGATAACCGGAAGTGACGATCAATCAAGTTGATGTGACAACAAAAACAACAAGAACAACAACAACAAAGTGTAGGTGCAAAAAATAATTTAAATACAATGTTTATTTATGCTAACAAAACAAGACCTTTGACCTTTGGTATGAAACATCACCGATCCATACGAAGATATATATTATATTTGAATGATCTTGTTTTCATATCCTTCTCTCTCTTTCTCTGTGATTCTAATGATGATGATGATCTCATTACTAATGATGTGATAGTAATTTGTGTAGCTGTTGTTGTTGTTGTTTTTGATGATCTTCCTACTTCTCCTGTGGCTGATCACGATCATGATGATGAGGAGGATGATCCTCGCTGTATTCAAATAACATGCCTGTGGCTGTCAGTGATGCCAACGGCACTTTACGACAGCTCAATTAGTTAATCCATGTGTATGTGTATCAAATGGTGACATGTACTATGTGTGTGTCTGTGTGTGCGTGTGGGAGTATGCCACTTAAGACACTTAAGGCCAACTGGACTGCAATGAGGCGAGCGATCGAGTGCGAGAACTATTACTTTCAGCTGACTTTTTGTTTTTCGCCACCTCCCACTTCAACCACCCTCCAAACCATACTTTGTCACTCGGTCTCTCTCTCTTTCTCCCCTCTTCGCTGTTGTATTTTTTGTCGCATTTCCTCCACCGTCGGTAAACGATATGCATATCATCAATGATGGAAATTCATCACTGCGAATGGAATTGCATTCATTCATTTATGAGCTTTGTTTTTGGTTTTTCTTTGTCTTCCTTCTTGTTTTTTTTGTGTGGATTTTCTTGTTGTTGTAGTGGATTCTGTCGTTCTTGTTGTTTAAATAGTTGTTGTTGTTGTTGCAGTCATGTCAAGTAGGAAAACACTTTGACCTTCAACCATTAAGCCAAATGACATAAGCGAGCCACTGACAATGTCCATCCATCCGCCTGTCTGTCTGTCCGACTGGCTGTCTGTCTGTCCGTCCGGCTGGCTGTCTGTAGGGCTGTCGGTTTGTCGGTTGCATCTGTCTGTCTGTTGCATTGGTCTGTCTGTCTATCAGTCCAGCGCTGCCTGTCTTTTGCATCTGTATGTCTGCCACTTCCATCAGTTTGTGTCTCTCTCTCTTTCTGTCTGTCTATCGCCCCCAGCCGTGATTCCGTCACTTGGACAGTGGAGCAAACGCACTCTCTTAATGAGTCCAAGTGTCAGCAGCACTGACACAAATACGACACTAATACAGCGACACTCAGGCACTTGTGTGTGCCACTGACACAGATCGACACGGCCGTGAGGAGAGAAAAAAGGACAGGGACAGCATGGGGATGAAAGAGAGTGGGAGAGGGAAAGAGAGGGTGATTGATTGAAGTCTGGGTTTGCAATTTTCCAAAGTGTGTCCCTTGCTGTGTGGACAAAATTGATTTGTAAAAAAAAATAAAATAAATACAACAACAGCCATAAGTACAACAACAAATACAACCACAACAAGTATAACAACAACATCAACAATTGCAACAACAACAATATATTAATTGATACATAAAAAATAATCGAGGTATTCGCCGTAGTAAAATTCATTAAAACGAAAAAAAAAACACTCAACACTCGTTACGAATATCACAGATAGGCATATTTGTTGTTGCTATATTATTGTTGTTGTTATAGTTGTTTTTGCTATTGTTGTTTTTGCTATTATTGTTTTTGCTATATTAGCTATTGTTGTTGTTGTTGTTATTGCCTGGGTCTGGGTCTGACTTTTGCGGCTTCAGCCGTTGCATTCAGTGTCAAGTTCAGGGAATCGCACGATTGGCGAAATCGTCTGACAACGAAATCATCGTCGACTGCAAGATTGAGGCGATGGAGACGCCAACAACAACAACGACGACGACGATGTCGGTAGACAAAATCTGCTGTTGTCAGCCGAATGATCTTCATTCGAGGACGAATACACGGTGGGCACACCCTACAAGAAGCATCGGGCCTAAAAGAGTTAGACAAGGTGTAAATCGAAATAGTTTGAAGCCTTCTGAAAGCTCGTTTTATCAATTGAAGTCCTTTTATCAAGTGAAGAGCCCAATTTATACCTAAAAGGAAGAATATATTGATATTGGAGTATTATACACAAATGAAGGAAATTTCTCAGAATATTCCATCTTCGAATTATAGAAGGCTTTTTCTCGATTGATGATTGTTAAGACCCAAATCTTCTCAGTTTCAGTAGACTCTTGACCATCAAACACAGGTCCATCCTCCATCCTCCTCCTCTGACCCACTGTAGGGTGTCGCATCAAGTGGACGTTCACCCTGTGGAATCTAATGTCCCGAATTTTCTGCGCCCCACGATGGCTTCCAGGGTGAGATTCCATTCCATCACCGAAGGGCCCGCCGCTCGCCTCCGTCTCAAATGGCAGTCTGTCTCTCAAAGCGGACAAATTTTTCTCCCAATAAACATATTCCTATATATGCACATATATGCACGTACAGATACACATGGTACAGAAATGCATGGTCGGCATAAAATGTTGGCGAAAATATTTCATATGGCGTTGGATGACATGAGCATGGCATGGCATAAGACATGAAACGAAACAACTTCGAAAACGTGTGACGGCGAATCTTTTTTCTAACATTTTTCCTCTCTCTGTTCAGACTAAGCGAAGGAAAGAGATAGAGATAGATATTTACCATTGAGATATAGAGAAGATCCTCAATGCATTATCAATCATCATGTTAATGATCTCGAGGAAGCCTCGTCGACCAGAGTTCTTTCTTCTATTGCTGCGACGCGTGTCTGGAGAACGTCTTCCGCCATCGCCCATCTCTGTCGCTCCCACCCTCTCCTTTATCCAACTCTTTCACTCCCCCCTCTCTTCCTTTCTCCCTCTCTGATATCTCGCCAATGGCCACGATCGCCATAAGTTCATTGTCCGTGACTTGTGTGTGTGGGTGAGAGCAGTATAACAATAGTCGCATGCTCACTCACTCACTCACTCATTGACACATTGATCATATCGTCTTTGTCTTTTGAAGGAATGATCCAAAGATGATGATGCAGAAGAAGAAGAAGAACAAGCAAGGCTTTTATTTCCTGTCCTGCTGAGGCTCAAAAGACATTGGCATACAATTGAAATTCATTCTTAAGGAAAAGTCAAAGTGTGGTCGATAGAATCATGATGTTGGCTTTATTTGTTGTTTTTGTTATTATTCGTTGTTGTTGTTGGAACAGATAACCCTTTAACCAAAGCCTTCATCCGCCACACACGCGCTCCCATCTCTTTTATTTTCGCGGCAAATTAATTTGCACCGAAAGTTAATAAATTTTAAATTATTAAAATTCTTCGGAAGTCTCTTATCTCGCCACGGTTCACAGACTAATGTCCATGATGGTCATGTTGCTGACGATGTTGTTGTCGATGTCCAAGTCCAATGCTCGAGGCAGTGGGAACATCCGGGAGCCTGCCAGGAGGTGGGCGGTGGAAGGTCCGCCGGACAGAGGAGGCGACTGTTTGATGTGATCCTCCCTCTCCCTCTCTCTCTACCCGTTTGTTTGTGTCCCTTTCTGGGGGCTGCACTTGTCGTCGCTCTAGTCTTAGCTCATCCATCTCCTTGCTGCGGTTTCCTAAGCGTGATAACTCGAAAGCATCATCGTTTTGTCGTTGCTGATTGCTGATAACCCAGTTTCGAGACTGGCATTTAATCTTGAATTTAATTCCAACACACTTTTTACTCTCAAAACAGAACAACGCAACACAAAAAAAAAATATTCTAAAAAATGTGAACAAAAAAATAAAAATTTAATAATAAATTAGTTTGTTCCACTTGGGTCGAGCTTTGGTCGTCGGTTGCGGTCAAGCTTTTTTCAGCGATGACTTAATATCTGCTTCCTCCTCTTCTTTCGGCTATGGTCTGGACCATAGATAAGGGAAAAACATAGTTTTTTCTTTTCTTTTGCTTTGCTTTGTTGTTGTTTCTTCTGGAAACTGGATTCTTTCCGATGCAATCGGTGCATCATCCATCGTCCGTTGTTCATTCGTTCAATTCTCACCCTTTCACCCGGCCTCCACCTCGAATGATTTCCGCATTTAGTGCGATGCGTTGAAGCAATAAATAAGCTATTTACATTCCACTCAGTATGCAATTAATATCCTCCGACCACGCCTCCCTCCCCTCCTGCCATTGGGCAGACACATCCCACCCACCCAGAGGAGTTTCTGACCGCAGCGGAGCGAATCGATTCCCGGCTGGTGCTTAAGAAAAATAATCGCCATTCATTCGACTCCGACATCGGCATCCGACAACCAATGGAAAAGACAAATAAACATCTGTCTGTCCCTGGGTGGGTCTGTCCGTCCGTCCCTGGAGGTATCTGTCCGTCCATCTCTGGAGGTGTCTGTCCTTTCATTCGGCCGGGAGACGATGTCGAGTTCCACGAAGTAACACCTCAATGCATTTTCCAGTCTGATTCAATTTCTAGAGTTTGACCGGAAGTACTTGATTTTGTGGAAGCCATTGAGTGAATATAAACAAGGATCTCATGGGGTTTTTGAAAGGCTGTGGACACCAATTGACTGATATTAATCATTTCTATTAACTCATCGACATTTCCAATAATTCATCAACATTTTCAATAATTCATCAACATTTCGATTAATTCATCAACATTAGGATATAGTGAAATTCACTATGAAATTCAAATGAATCGAGATTTTTGACCTCATCCTGTGGCACCCTACGTCGCGATCACATTCTTGTTAATGTGACCCATATTCCCAATCAAAAGTATCACAGGAAGACAACCAACAATCACTACAACAACATGGAAGACAACAACAATGACAACAATGATGACAACAAACACATCAATTAATGTGAACGAAATGAACTAAATTAAAGCAATTAAAGTTATCCTTCAGCATCGGGAGCATAAAACCCCATTGAGCATTCAACACACATTGTCGCTATCACACGATAGATCTTGGTGAATCCATCTGTGAGGTCGTGGGATTCGCGGAAAGTGGACGAGGAAGATGGAGAAAGAGATGGAGAAGGAGAAGGAGAAGAAGAGGAGTACCGAGAAGAGGTGAAGTGGAGAAGTGAATGAGAAGCAATAGTTACAGCGGTTGATTGAGTGCAAAAGTGTTGCCGACGAAAATAAATGATGACCAGGCCTGATGATCTTGCCTGGTTGTACAAATAAACATGACCGCTCACACACACACACGAACACTCCACTCACATACAAACACTCTCAAAAGACTCCTCTCACATACACACATTCATCACTCGTCGCATCGTGCATTTCTTCGCTCACATCTCACATCACTCGATCTATTCATCCATCACAGCGAGCGAGCGAGAGAAGTTCGTTTTTCCGACATGACATCATTTGGGAGCGGTGAGGTTCCAAGGGATTCCTCGTTGCAATTGCATCTGGAATCCCAGATTGAGCTTCTTCTTCATTTTCATCTTCGTAGAATGCTCTCAGGTTTCTTGTTTTTGTTTGTTGTTCTTGTTATTGTTTATTGTTGTTGTGGCTGATGCCATTTAAACGTTCGACACTGATTTCACGCCCACTTATCACAAATATGCAATGTTGCAAGTTTGTTGTTTTTCTTACAACAACATGAATTACAATAATAAGAACAACAACAACTTCCACAACACAATGTTCATCTTTTATTCCACTATCATTATTATTCCTTCACTCTGATTGTTGTAGTTGTGATTATTGTTTTTGTAAATTTTGCTATAGCAATATATGTTATTGTAGTTGCGATTCTTGTTGTTGTACATATATAGTATTGTTGTTTTTGCTCTCGCTTATATGCGATAATTGTTTAGACATCTTCATGACAGATGATTATTAATTGCAAGTGACAGAGTCATCATCACATCATATCACATCACATCGCTGCATTTTTGTTGTTGTATGATAAATTGATAACAACAGATGCTCATCTCAATGCAACAGCATCATCATCAACAACTACAATAACAACAACAATTGCGAACTACAACAAATAGAACTACAATAACATCTATATTAGCATTATTAAACATTATCATTGATAAGACAACGCATTCAAGTGATGAATGCAATGCATTCTAAATGAAACTAAATTAAATCGTGGAATCACGAACTGAATTTTGTAACGAGTAACCGAATAAAACAACGAATAGTTGGAATGCATTCATTAAGAAATAATTCAAGTGAAAAATTAGGTTGATACATGTTTTTTCATTATAGAAAAATGAAGAAAACTCATAAATTCAGAAAAAAAATATATATATAAATAATTTTTAAAAAATTATAAATTAGTATTAATTATATATTATTAATTATATTAGTTATATAGTCTATGATTATAAATTATTTGTGCATATCAAATCCTTAAAAATTATTTTCTAAATATTTTTTCAGGAATTTATGAGTTTTTTACTTTTTTCTACAAATTAATTCAATTTACAAAATAAGAAATAATTTCTGTCCAAAGAAAATATTTGAAAATGATCAGATTAATATTGTTGAAAATTATTCTATAAGGACATTGTACCTTTGCAATGAAGCCGTCATAAAACTTATAGTAAATTTCACTGTCCGCGAAATTTTTGTCCTAAATTCAACATTATCACACATGTAAATAATGAATGATTACTTTAAATCGCTTGCACTTCCATTCATAATCACCTAAAGCAAGGCTTCATTGCCCTTTGCACACCATGCGTATGTGTGTGAGAGTGTTTGTATAAGTGTCTATGTAATTGTGTCTATTTTCCCAATAAGCTCTTGATAATTTTTCAATTTCCTCTCGAGAATTTTCTTAGATCTCAATGAATATAACCCGATGCAATTCTCTTTCTTTGTCTTGCATCTCTTCAATGATGAATGCTCTTCACAGTCTCTCCATCTCCCTCTATCTCTCTCTCTCTCTCTCCCATTCACTCACACATGGTCAATTTCTATCTCACTGTCGCACTCTCAATCGCTATCTGTTCATGGAGAGAAGGCATCATGTTTTATTTTTAGCACGAAGGCGAGGAAAGGAGCAACAAGTTGCACTTTGTTGCCGATGCTACTGCTGATGTCAATGGTGATGATGATGTCAATGATGATGTTGAGGATGATGATGATGTTAATGATGATGTTGAGAATGATGAAGATGTGTGCCCTTTTGCTGAGCCCCGGCGAGAAATTATCTCGGCATGTTTAGAAGATGCCCGCTCTTCGTTAGAATCATCGATCGATGATGGCATGCAGCAGGAACTCCTGCCGACTGTGGTGATATTATCGTTGTTGTTGTCTTGTTCTTGTTCTTGTTCTTGCTCTTAGTGATATCTTTGTTGTTGCTTCTGTTGCATCTTGGTCGCTGTTTACGCCTCATTTCAAATTGGAATCGACTTTTGTTTTGCTTTCCTTTCCATTCGGTATACGGTTTTCTCTTTTTCTTTGTTTTCATTCTCAGTAAGGTTTTTGTTTTATTTTTATTTTGGTTTTGTTGTTATTTTAGTTTTGTTGTAATTTCAGTTTTGTTTTTATTTTGGTTTTTGTTTTTATTTTGTATCCATTGCACTTTGGTTTGTTTTTCTTGTGCGATCATTATTCTTCCTCTTTTGTCTCTTCTCTGTCTCACATGGATTGGAGAATTGAATGATCGTCCTTGTTTCCACCAAATGTTGCGTCTCGAGGCGGCTTCTCGTTTGTATCGTGTCGCGCATGTGTCAAAGAAAACAATCGCCTCCGCTCTGCCCCTCCCGCCCTGCACTAACAATTAGTTGAGACTACATCGATAGGATGGACTGGGGATTATTATGTTGTACTAGGGATCATTGAGTTCGACTCGAGATCATTATGTTCTACTAGGGATCATTAGTTCTATTAGAGATCATTATGTTCTATTAGATCATTATGTTCTATTAGGGATCTGAATGTTGGCATTTATAGATTAGTATTATAGGTTATAGATCATTGCCGTAAGCTATGGATCACAGTAAATTACCATGGATCACTGTTGATTACAATAGATCACTGTTTATATTAAATGTTTATCATTATATTCAACTATTCATTATATTAAACTATGACCATTACTCTTAAACTATAGTTCATTATTTTAAACTAAAGTTCATTATTTTCAACTATGGATCAGATCAATATTTGGAACTATGGATAAGATCAACTAATTATGCATGGTATTTCCGTGTTTGTCCGTCCAACCGCTCGCTCTGTGGTCTTGATCTTTTCTGTAAGAAGGAGACCGATCGAGAAGAAGAAGGAGAGCTCAACATGGAAATTGCATTTGCTACTCGAATGACACACGATACAAGGAACAAGTATTTCAACTCAACTGTGGTGAGAGTATTACGAGAAGTGATTATCTATTAATTTTCATCATTTATCGTTTCTATTCCATTCTTCTCTCAATCCTTTTACACCAATATGATCTCATTTGATCTCTTCTGAACTTCTACAACAACCTCAAATGACTCTTCATCAGTAAATAAAAATCATAATAATTATAAAACTGCGGATTTAACCACTGTACGCTCTCTCATGAGTATAGCAACAGGTGCTCCTACCATCACTTGCTGATACCCCAAAAATGTATCCTTTATCGTGTCCTTCTTTTACCATCTCCTTCTATAAGAATCTCGTTCTTTAGCCATCTCCTTGCTCTACCATCTTCCTCAAGTTGGGTAAAAGACCTTTTAATTTTTGGTTCAATCCATCTTGGTGCTCATCTCTCTCTTTCCACCTTCCTTTCTGTCTTCCTCTCCCTTTCTTTCTCTGTCTTTTTCTCGGTGTTCTCAACTCCGTCTTCATTAATGTAATTTGCTGCGCCACACAATAAACAATTGGCCCAACCATAACAAAAACTGGTTCGGGTGACTTTCTGCGGTCGGAGCCAAAGAATCCGGAGTGAAGGAGAGGATGAGTACCAGGAGTAAGAGGATGAGAAGAAGACAGGCCTCGAGGAGTCGACATTGACCACAAACGGGAGTGCGAAATCAGAGCGATCCAATTACAGACCGAGTTAATGAAAGAGTTGCAGCCGTGCTGGTGGAGGAACGATCAGTTTATACATCGGTAGAGAGGAGTCGGCGAAGACATGATAGCAAACACGTGATCGTCGCTATATGATATACTAAAGGGATCAGGGTAAGGACTCCAAATTTTAATTCATCCTCTTGCCCACTGATCATCATCTCACTTTCGTTGACTTCGTTTGGTTTTTAAGATCAATAAAATCAATGAACTCCCTTTGTATACACAAATCCCATTGGAAGTTATTAACTTTTAAAGGACCATATGTTCTGAAAGGGTTTCTGAGGGTTCTAAGGGCTTGAAAGTAATTCAAATGCGAGTCTTCTATTTCTGATAATTAATATCAAGTCGAACGGTGTCAATTGGCACCGCAAGACCGCAATTTCTATCATTTCCACGATCGTCTGAACTCTGGAATCATGGAAGGAACGGCTTTGAAACAGCCCATGTGCCATGTTTGCGATTCAAATAAGAAAATAAATCATTTGCGGACATTTCTTCCATAATCTCGCAAAAGTCACCAACAGAAAAAAAACATAAATAAATAACCAAAAAAGTGAAAAGTCCAAAAAGGTTAAAGAAATCTCATAACTCCAGCGATAGCCTTGTGTCTCGGCATGAATTTGGAACTAAAATTCACATAAAACTATGCGATTTGAACATATGATGATCTAATTTAATAAAAAATCAACTCGACTATATAATATGTATATGTATGAAACATCGCATAATCAGAGGCATAGCAATAGCAGTTTAGCAGATCTATTTTTCAATTCAATATAGAAATTGATAAGCTCTTGAATTTATTACACATGTGTATAAGTATTTTTATACCATTATCTTGAAGTATAAATATTTCTTAGTGTAGTATTAGGATTAGGCTGGAGAATAATGTTTGCTTAATAGTTTTAGGTTTTCATAAAATCGTTCTACAAATTGCGCATAATTATTTTTATCAACATGCGAAAGGAAGTCGTTTCACAGCAAAAAACAATTAATTGAACAAAAAAAAAAAACTTGTAAAAGCTTGCAATGAATGGGTTTACATGGAACCAAGAGATTCTACGAAGTCCGTTATGAATGAAGGAATTAGATTGTATTGTATTGTAATAAATACAGTAGAACCTATTTAGTTACTTCAAAAACAGTATTGAGTTATTGCGTTTTAAATTAACTATAAATATATAAATCTATTTAAATTAACTGTAAATATATAAATAAATATTAAAAATAAACGAAGGCGTCTGTAATAAATTCAGAATCGATTTAATTAAACAAAATCAAACAGGGAGTAATGAGAGGAAGTGAGAAATAATTCGAAGAAGATTAAGAAAATTCGAAGTCCTTTGAAATTGAGTTCTAATTACATATCCTTACTATGATAGGAATATGTCCGTCGATTAATATCTGTCTCAGATGTCCCTTGAAACTCAAGGCTTGATAATGTCGCCATCGAATCGTGGAAAATCCATGCATGGAATGTGTTATTGAGATTGAATTGGCGCCAAGGATTTATCATTTGGTCAACCCCAAACAAGCAGGGGTCACACGATTATTAAATAAATATAATTAGGAAATTGTCAAAACAACAAAAACAAACGAAAACAAAAACTAAATCGAAATACATATTGAGTGCTGGGAGTTTCGAAACCGGAAACACTAAATGGCCTGGTAGAAAATAATGTTTGAAACATGCCCCGACAGGTTATCACTTCAAGGCTAACCTCTTCTTGGACAGATAGTGGACCGATAGATCCGACATGGGCGACGGTTGTTGGACGGATCATAAATTTCAAAATTCGGCCATCATACATCTATCGCATCGTTTCACGTGTTGAAAGTATGAAAATGATAAAGTTTAGGAATTGTTTCCTTGATTCGATCCACTATATGGACATCTCCTATATGGATAGATCGGTGCATGGATATAAGGATGGATGGAGGGAGGGAGGGAAGGTTGGGTGCACAAGTGAACAGCCACAATATAGTGTGTAAATATCTTTTATCGGAGAGGAAGAAGACTGTGTGTCGACTGTTGCCTCATGCGGTTTCGAGATGCATTTTGAAAAGTATTCCGGAAATATAATGTACGTCCCACTGTGATTACGCATTTCAGCTGCAGTCCGAGGTGACCCAATTTTCGCTCTTGTAACTCCTAAAGCATGAATCGGTCGTCTTCGTCTTCATCTCCATCGTCCTCTGTCCGTCCATTGGCATAAGATTACAATTGTTGCATTTCTATGCGATAGTACATTGTTTTTGTTGTTTTCCTTTAAAACATTTCTTCAATATTTATTGTGTTTTTTCCTATTTTTATTTTTCACCACAACCTCTTTATCCTCTTCCTCGTTCTCATTGTTCATCATCGTCATCATCGTCACCGCTTGATGATGGAGATTCTCTTAAGTTGAAATGCGAAGAGAACGCGGTCATCAAGTCAAAGCTCATTACTTCTCTCTTTCGTCCTCTCTCTCTCTATCTCTTCTCTTCTCCCTTACTCTTAATCTGCCCCACTCTCTCGCGCTCTTTGATCCGCTCTCTTCGGTTAAGGCTTTCAGTTACCACTACTGAATCGTTCTTAATATAATGGATTTTACTTTTTAAAGGATTATTTCAAGGATAATAACATTTTTAAAAATTTTTATGGTTTTTAATTTCTAAGGGTATTTGTGTTAAATCAAAGGGAGGAAATCAGAGTAATTTTTTTTCTTAAAGATCAAAGTTCAGATTTTTATCAATTTTTGTTAGATAGTAGTTTTTGTATTGTAAAATTGTGGGGAACTCTTTTTGATTTTGGGTCACTGTTATGGATATATTTTAAAATACAAATTTGAAAATTTTATGTTTAAATATATTTCCCATAAGAATAATTATACGAGAAAAAATTATTATGGGTGTTAATTTTTAAATATTTTAAATTTAAATTTAAAGTGGAATTGAAGAACTTACCCTGGCTTCAACGAAGTTTCCATCATTCTGTACGAATGCGATGAGGTAAACTGCAAAAATCACCGCCCACAGAGAGTTGGCCAGTGAGATTCGCCTTTGGGCTCCACCACCCAAGAGACCGACCCGGCCCCTGGGCAACTGCATCGTAGACCGCAATAAATGCACTAAACACAAGAGAACGTTTTTGGGTTTTACAACTTCTTTTCAACTCTGGCTCAGTTCGAACAAAATACAATAGAAATACTACTAACAACAATAACAGACAAAAAAAAAAAGTATAGAAAATAAATAATTTTTTATACGATCGTTTGGCACGTACCGATTTTTGAAAAAACTTGATTTGACTTGGTTTTGGGGAAATCGTTTATTCCTGCTTGGACTAAAAACTAAGAAACTAAACAAAAAAAATAGAATTCGTTCTTTTTTAAATTAAAACTAACACGACGTCGACGATCGCTGATCGCTACATCCACTGGGGCCAAATGTATGGATCGTCGAGCAGTCTCCCTGCATGGAGATCGACAAACGAACGAAGTGTTACTAAACACGAGTCTTCCGAAAGAATTTCATGCTGCTCACGAACGAAGCGACGTCCCATACACACGCACACTCGCACGCCTCGCGCACCAACACACGCCAACCTCAAGTCCGGCGGAGAGCGACAAGTGCTGGTGAGCGAATGAAAGCGGATGATTTGGTTTGGTGGTGTTGGTGCTGATGGTGATCGTGGTGGATGTGTGATAGTATTGGTCGATCGGTAGGGCATCCCTCGCGGATGGAGGGTGGGGGGTTGGTTGGTTGGCTTTGGGGCCACTTTTCGGATCGGAGACCGGAGGAGCTCCTCGGGTTTGTAAATCTCGGCTCGCCGTTGCTGAAATCGCTGCTGATGGATTCGAGTTCGAAGTCGGATCCGAGTTTCGTAAACCGTCCCCATATTGTGGAGCCCATGGAGCTTAGAGGCTCCAACCATCCAACCATCCATCGTTCATCCATCGCTCGACCGGTTACAAAACTCATACATTTCGAGATTAGTTCGTTGAAGGTTTCCTCGAGCTGATAAGGCGGATATTGCTGCGTATTTCCGTTTTTCACATTCATTCACATTCACAATGGAAACAGAAGAAACCAACAAAATACAAAAACAACAGAAAATCGACATTTGAAAAAAAATACAAACCAACATATCAACAATGTTTCAAATGTTCTAATTTTGTCTTTTAGGTCAATTTTGTAATCTCACTAAGCCTTGATTTGAATTTCCAAGAAAAAAAATCTTTAATTTAATTGGGTTGATCGCTTCCATGGAATGTTCGCGATTCAATTACATGTTCCTGAATTCAATATTTCCTATTCAATAAATACATATTGAAAATCCATACATTTGAAAATCCAAATAAAAGTACCTTGGGAATAATCTGAAGGAGTCTATTAAAGAGTTCATTAGATCTAATAGAAGTACCTTGGGAATAATCTAAAAGAGTCTATTCAAAAGTCAATTCGATGAAATTAATGATCTGCGATATATTCTATTAATTTCTCCATTTGTTTATGCCCAAAGATCACTTCTTGTATATTTTTGCAATTTTTTGACATATATTTATAGTAGTTAAATACGAAATTTCATTGTCTAAACAAAGGTTTTGTAGCATTAGGGTCTCAAGGAAACTTGTCCTAGGCATATTTTCTCATATGAGAAACTCTCCAAAAGTCAAGAAGACTTGGTTTTGTGAGGAAAACGAAAGAACTTGTGACAAGGAATTTCGACAAGAAATTGCGGCAGGGTTTGCTGAAAGGATTCAAAAAGAGCTGCACGTGCAGCTTGCGAAACCCCCCAACAAAACCTTCATCTTCCAATTCATTAATTAATAAGCCTAGTGTAATCTCTCGTTGTTAACAACTCCGACCACTTCAATGGTTCTTATCAATGGAATTAATCCTAATTTAGCACAAGCTCGGATTTGTACATCCCGTTCTAGTTTTTTTTTTATTTGTTACGATTTCGAATTTGTTGTTCTTAATAATTGTTTTTGTATTGTTGTTGTTTTTATTGTGTTTTCTATTCTCCTTCCGAAGTGTTTCTACATCGTCTTTTGCCTTGACTTATAACATTTTTGAGCCCAAAGTACCCACGATCGCCTGCGACATCGGAACTCATGTGCTCAATTCTGCACATTATCACGAAGGCGGGCAAGTCCAGGCCACACACAGACACACACGCATACAAACACACACACACACACAGTCACTCACGTACGCCCACCAACACAAAGGCCGACGACAGCCGGCCGGATCACGGCATGGCGCAAGATCATCGTGGACACGGTCGCTCCAAGTCGCCACACTTATCAGCGTTCGTCCACCACCAGTCGTCGTCATTGTCGATGATGATCTCCGCACACGAACACACACAGATGCGTCCGCGGCGAGAGAGAAAGAGAGAGAGAGGGCGACACACGGACACTGTTCGTGCGCTCCGTCGATGTCGCCACTGGACGGGATGCTTATTCGGCGCTGGAGTTTATACTATAGTTAGTCGAGTTGCGCCTTCTAGAGTAAGTGGGTTGCTAAGAATTTTTCTTGTCTCGATTCGATTCAAGCATTCAGTACGCTCCAGTCGATCCATAGTGTTAGATCGCATAGGAAAAACCCGTCGTTCCCTCTGCATTAGGGTGGATGGGGTTTTTAAAAAAAAACCAACTACTACTTCTTCAATATTAAATTCTTTTTAGTTTTATAGTTGAATAGTTGAATAAAATAACGAAATAATAAAAGAAAGAAAGAACGCGAAATAATTATAATTTTTCATAATCCACATTACCATCCACCAAGTAATTGAAATTCTTTTGTAAAATTTTGTGAATAATATTTTAGAGAAAATCGTGCAAAATACGAAAGTCGTGAATTTTTCTTTCCTTGCATTTCTTGCTGCGATCCTCACAAAACGGAGCCATTTGAATCTTGCAGTCCTTAATTTTTGAATTCTAAATTTTAATTTTGTTTTTTTTTTTCAATAGAAAATTAAATTTGATCCTTTTTCTCTTCGAAGGAGGTTAACTGTGAAGGTGAAATAATATCGAAACTTAAAGGGAATACACGCAGAGAGTGTTGGGGATAATGGAGCCCCTTTGGAAGCGGTAAGTCTTGAACTTTATTTAAATAACCTTTCTTGAAATAAAAATTAACTTTTTTTAAATTTCGCTCTATTTAACTAATGATCATTAAATATACTATTATCATATTTTTATAATGATAATGATCTTGTGAAAAAGGATTAATTTTTTTTTTTAAATGCAAATATGTAAATTTGAAATTTCGCTCTTAAGAGTTTTCTACGAGTTCGAATATTGCGATCATTAAGAGATCCGATCAGATGAAAATGCCTTTCTCTTAAGTGATCGCGAAGAGAACAAGAGAGCGACGGAAGTGCCTCGAAGAGAAATGATGTCACTCTCTTCAACACTTATGAAATACACAGACGGCTATAAAATTTTTGCAACTACATTTACACGCACACACTCTCAGAGCTCCTGTGTTAGAATACTTTTATGATTTATTTCATAAAAATGAAAACGGTACATAGTTAATTAATTAATATCTTTTAAATTTTTTCATAAATTTGTTTAAAGAAAATTTAATGAACTTTTAATATAAATTTTAGTTTGATATCAATTTTTGAACTTTTTTTAACTTTTCAATTAATTTCATATTAAAAATAAAATTTGAAAAAATTTGTTGATAATTACGATTTCTTTTTCAATTAATTTCATATTAAAAATAAAATTTAAAAAAATTTGTTGAAAATTAAAAAAGAATTAAAAATAAAAAAAAATATTTGGAAAAAAATTTAAATTTTTTATATATTAAAAGTATATATTTTTTATTTAAAAAAATTTATAAACATGTAACTCATTAATTTGATCGCAGAATTAGTAAATAGAAATGTGTTAAAAATTTCTCTCACATTCTAACTAATATACTGACTAAATAAAATAAAATTAAATTTTTCCAATTTTTAATTGTTTCAATTTCAATTTCAATATCTTTTGCAGGCTGCTCTTTGCCGCTGCGATTGCTGGAGTATGGATTGGAGCGGAAGCCGTAAGTTTTATTTATATTTATTATTTTGCACTAATACAAGAAAATAGTTTTCACATTACATTTTTTTATTATTTCAAAAAAAAAAGAAAAATATATCAAATGTTTTTAAATTGTAATAAAAATATTAAAAATTAAAAACATTCAAAAATATAAAAATATTAAAAAAAACATAAAAATAAATAAATATTGATACATGTTTTCCAATTATTAAAAATAAAATTTACTAAATATTTAAAAACATTACTCAATATACAAAAATATTGAAATAATTAAATATCAATTAATTTATCATAATTTGCATATTTCATATATATTTTATGTCTATATATTATATTTTGCAATTTTCGACTTGTAGCAATTTTGGAGAGATGCCGACACAGGCGCTATATACAATTCGGCCAAGCACTACCGAGACGAAGTGGCGGCTCCACCGCGGCCACCCGTCGACGACAGCTACTCGATCATCGACTCCGCGACGACCACGCGCACCGGACAGATCCCGAGGAACTGCACCGCGGGCACTGCTGGCTGTATCCCGAAATGTTTTGCCGAGAAGGGAAACCGCGGCTTTCCCGGTGAGGTTGGCGCCCCCGGACCGAAGGGCATGCCGGGCTATCCGGGCGCCGAGGGTCCACCCGGCGACAAGGGCCAGAAGGGCGACCCGGGCCCAGTGGGTCCACGCGGTCTGAAGGGCGAACGCGGCAGCTCCGGCATGCCCGGTATGCCCGGTGTCTCGGGCATCCAGGGCATTTCCGGCAACCCCGGCTCTCCCGGTATTCCCGGCAAGGACGGCTGCGACGGTCAAGACGGTCTGCCCGGTCTGAACGGCATCGCCGGCATGGCTGGCCCACGTGGCTACCCCGGCCAACCCGGTGTCAAGGGCGAGAAAGGTGAACCGGCCAAGGAGAACGGAGACTACGCCAAGGGCGAGAAGGGCGAACCCGGTTTCGCTGGACGCTCAGGCCTGCCCGGACCCGAAGGACCCCAGGGCCCCAAGGGTGATCGTGGCGATACCGGACCATACGGCTCCCCCGGTCCTCGTGGTGATCGCGGTCTGAAGGGAGAGAAGGGCGCACCGTGCTTTTCGCCCCCGCAGCCCGGCAAGAAGGGTGAGAAGGGCGAGAAGGGAGAACCGGCTGGACGAGTACCGTTGACAGGACAAAAGACGATCACCGGCGAGAAGGGCGATCGCGGCGAGAAGGGCGAGACCGGACCCGCCGGCGACAAGGGCGCCATCGGCTACACTGGAGAACCCGGTCGTGACGGCATGAAGGGCGAGAAGGGTCTGCCCGGCGGTCCCGGAGACAGAGTAAGTTCAGCTGGAGGATGACGAAGATGACGGTGATGCTCATGCCAAGTGGTGAATTTTCTTTGCAGGGTCGCCAAGGTAACTTCGGACCCCCCGGCCCACCCGGACAGAAGGGCGATCGCGGTGAAACCGGTCTCAACGGCCTGCCCGGCAAATCTGGTCAGAAGGGCGAACCCGGTCGTCCGGGTAAACCTGGTGAGCGTGGTTTGGTCGGTCCCGCTGGTCCTCCCGGCGGCGGACGCGGATCCCCCGGTGCTCCCGGCCCCAAGGGCCCTCGCGGTTATCACGGTCCCCCCGGCCCCAAGGGTTTGGATGGCGTCGACGGTCCCCCCGGCCCCATGGGTCTGCCCGGTCCCAAGGGCGGCCCAGGTTTGGCTGGTCGTCCCGGCTTGGAAGGTCCCCCCGGCGAGAAGGGCGAGAAGGGTAACGCGGGTCGCACTGGACCCATGGGCCCCGTCGGTCCCATCGGCCACACCGGCCCCCCAGGACCCGAAGGACAGAAGGGCGAACACGGCTACCCCGGCATCGGCGAAATGGGCCCCAAGGGCGCTGACGGAATCCCCGGGTAGGCCGCAAAAACTCCAATCCGAGTTGAATCCGATGATATCGCTTTTCGTGTCCACTTTCAGAACTCCCGGCCAGAAGGGACAGAAGGGCGAACGCGGCTTCAAGGGCAACGCAGGCGCTCCCGGCGACTCTCAGCTCGGCAGACCCGGCACCCCCGGTCGCGTCGGCGCTCCCGGTCAACAAGGCGATCAAGGACGTCCCGGCACCCCCGGCCAGAAGGGCGACATGGGACCCAAGGGCGATGCGGGCGGAAAGTGCTCGAGCTGCCCGCCCGGCCTCAAGGGCGACAAGGGCGATCGCGGCTCCGACGGACTCCCCGGCAACCCCGGCGCTCGCGGCCCCCCCGGCGAACGTGGCTACCCTGGCGAGCGCGGTGCCGACGGCATCGCCGGACAGATGGGTCCGCCTGGCGACAAGGGTCTCGACGGCATGCCTGGCCTTATGGGCCCCGAAGGCCCGGCCGGCAAGGATGCGATCCTGGACATGAATCTGATCGAGGTGCACAAGGGCGACAAGGGCGAGCGCGGCTACCCGGGCCCACTGGGTCTGAAGGGCGAGCGCGGCGAGGCCGGCTACCCCGGCATCCCCGGCCAGAAGGGCGAGATCGGCTCGAAGGGCGACAAGGGCTACGCCGGCCAACCCGGCGTCGACGGTCTGCCCGGCCAGCCCGGCAAGGACGGCATCAACGGCCTCCCCGGACAGAGCATCAAGGGCGAACCCGGCCGTCCCGGCTTCAACGGCGAGAAGGGCGACAAGGGCACCAGCGGCTACTCGGGCGAGAAGGGCGAACCGGGCTCGTGCGAGGCCGGCTTCCTGCAGGTCCCGGCCAAGGGCAACAAGGGCGATCCCGGCCAGACGGGCATGCCCGGCTCGATGGGCCCCATGGGCGACAAGGGCGACATCGGACGACCTGGCCAGAAGGGTCAGCAGGGCCCCCAGGGTCCTGTGGGCCCCGTCGGGCCACGCGGCTTGACCGGCCCTCGCGGTGAGAAGGGCAACGTTGGCCCGATCGGCGCTCCCGGCAACCCCGGCAAGAACGGCTTCCGCGGCCCACCCGGCCGCAACGGCGAACGTGGCCCGAAGGGCGAGGCTGGCATTGCGGTGGCTGGACCCCCCGGACCCCAAGGACGCGACGGCATGCCTGGCGAGAAGGGCGACCGTGGCCCGACCGGAGCCTACGGCCCACCCGGACCCGACGGCGCTCCCGGCTACCCCGGCGACAAGGGCGACGCCGGCCTCTCGGGCAAACCCGGCATGACTGGTCCCGTCGGACCCAAGGGCGACACCGGCCCCATCGGCCCCATGGGCCAGGCCGGTCCCCCCGGCAAACCCGGTGTGGACGGAGTTCAAGGCAGAGACGGCGCCAAGGGCGAACCCGGCAGCCCCGGTATGGTCGGCATGCCCGGCCTCAAGGGCGATCGCGGCGCTCCCGGCAACGACGGACCCAAGGGCATGACCGGCATCTCTGGACCCCCCGGCAAGCGTGGCTCCCCAGGTCCCGCTGGCATCACTGGTGAGTTCTCATCTTCTCATGGACTATTGTATATATTCTTTCGATCCCATGGACTATTCCATATATCCTTTCTATTATTTCTATCCCATGAACTATTCATTATAGTCTTTATCCTTATATATTCTTTCTATCCCATGGACTATTCTATATATTCTTTCTATCCCATGGACTATTCTATATATTTCTTCTTTTCCCATGGACTATTCAATATATTTATTCTTTGTATCCATTCAATTCGCAGGCATGAAGGGCGACAAGGGCGAACGCGGCCTCACCGGCAACGATGGTCTGACCGGCCCCCGTGGACCCCCCGGCCCACCTGGTCTGATGGGCGCCAAGGGCGATATGGGTCCAGTCGGCGCTCCCGGTGCCGATGGTCGACACGGAATGGACGGCGAGAAGGGCAACCAAGGTCTGCCCGGTTTCGAGGGTCCTCAGGGTCTGCCTGGCGATGCATCGGAGAAGGGACAGAAGGGTGAACCTGGTGCACCGGGTCTGCGTGGACAAGACGGCACCCCTGGCCTCCCCGGCCAACCTGGCGAGAAGGGCGTGCCCGGCCTCTCGGTGCACGGCCGCCCCGGAGCTCCTGGCGAGAAGGGCGATCGCGGACGCGACGGATTCAACGGCAACGACGGCACCCCCGGACAGAAGGGCGAACCCGGCTATCCCGGACAGACCGGACCCAAGGGCGAGCGCGGCCCAGTTGGACAGCCCGGCGTTCCCGGCGCTCCCGGCATGGACGGCCTGCCCGGCGAACCTGGCGCCCCCGGACCGATGGGCTTCTCTGGCGTGAAGGGCGACAAGGGCGATCGCGGCCTGCCCGGCATCAACGGCGCCAAGGGCGACAAGGGCTCGACCGGCTTCCCTGGATTCAACGGCGCTCCCGGACCCAAGGGCGAACGAGGCCTGCCCGGCGCGGCTGGTCTCGATGCGCAACCGATCACGATCAAGGGTGAGAAGGGCGAGATGGGCGAATTCGGCATCATCGGCCTGCCTGGCCCGATGGGCATGAAGGGCAACCAGGGCGCTCCGGGTTTCACCGGCGCCAAGGGCGAGCGCGGCTTGACCGGACCACAAGGAATGCCTGGATTGAATGGCGCGCCTGGCATGAAGGGCGACATGGGCCCAGCCGGCGAGGTTGGTGCTCCCGGCATCGCGATCAAGGGCGAGAAGGGTCTGCCCGGTCGCTCTGGCAAGAACGGACGTGAAGGTAAGTGTCTCGAGGGTTCTAAATGAACAGGTTAACTCCAACGATTCCTTTGCAGGTTTCACCGGCCCCGCTGGACAGAAGGGCGAGAAGGGTCTGCCTGGACTCGCTGGCATGCCTGGCTTGGTTGGTCTGCCTGGTCCGATCGGCCCCCGAGGCATGAAGGGCGATCGCGGCGCCATGGGACCTCCCGGCCGCGATGGTCAAGATGGACTTGCCGGCGTCACTGGACAAAAGGGCGACATGGGCTACCCCGGAGTTAAGGGTGAGCGCGGTCTGCCCGGCTATGAAGGCCAGAAGGGAGCCAAGGGCGACATGGGCATCATGGGCGCGCCTGGCATCAACGGACACCCGGGACCGAAGGGCGATCGTGGTCTGCCCGGCATGGACGGCCTGATGGGACCGATGGGCGCCCCAGGCGACAAGGGCATGACCGGACCCAAGGGCCGTGATGGCCGCGACGGCCTCCCCGGACAGCGAGGACAAAAGGGCGAGCCGGGTCTGGTGCCACCACCCGGACCCAAGGGCGAACCCGGCTACCCGGGCCGTGATGGAGCCAAGGGCGATCGTGGCCCACAAGGACAACGCGGCCTGATCGGTCTGCAGGGCGAGCGCGGCGAGAAGGGCGATATCGGTCTGACCGGTCTGTCCGGCCCCATGGGCCGACCCGGACCCAAGGGCGAGGTCGGCCTGCCCGGCCCCGTTGGTCGCGACGGCGCCCCCGGCTCTCCAGGTCCCAAGGGCGACCAGGGCGCTCACTGCACCCAGGCTCCCGACTACCTCACCGGCATCCTCTTGGTCAAGCACAGCCAGTCGGCCGAGGTGCCGCAGTGCGAGGCCGGCCACGTCGAACTCTGGAACGGCTACTCTCTGCTCTACGTCGACGGCAACGATTACCCGCACAACCAGGACTTGGGCTCGCCCGGCTCCTGCGTCCGCCGCTTCTCCACCCTGCCCGTGATGGCGTGCGGCCAGAACAACGTCTGCAACTACGCCTCGAGGAACGATCGCAGCTTCTGGCTGTCGACGTCCGCGCCCATTCCGATGATGCCCGTCGAGAGCTACGAAATGCGCAACTACATCTCGCGCTGTGTCGTCTGCGAGGCTCCGGCCAACGTGATCGCCGTCCACAGCCAGACTCTTGGCGTCCCCGAGTGTCCGTCCGGCTGGGAAGGCCTCTGGATCGGCTACAGTTTCCTCATGGTGAGTACAACCTGCTGAAGATCGTCGTCCGAGGAGGTTTCTTTAACTGTTTCGCTTTCTATTTTTCTAGCACACTGCCGTCGGAAACGGAGGCGGCGGCCAAGCCTTGTCATCGCCCGGCTCCTGTCTCGAGGACTTCCGCGCCACGCCCTTCATCGAGTGCAACGGCGACAAGGGACACTGCCACTTCTACGAGACCATGACCAGCTTCTGGTTGGTCACCGTCGAGGAGAACCAACAATTCACACGTCCCGAACAGCAAACGCTTAAGTCTGGCAGCCTGTTGCAACGAGTCTCCAGATGTCAAGTATGCATAAAGAACTCATCGTAAGAAACAGTCTGAGTCGCTGGATTTCTTTTAAATTTAAATAAAATAATTTTACTCATTAATAAAATTAAATTCTTTGCTATATTCCTTAATTAATTTACTAAACAAAACCCAAACAACCATAAGCAAAAGCAAATTCAAAAGAGCGAAAAAACAAATCATGGGAAAACTTGTTGTTCGCCCGAAAAAAATCCCCTGCCCGCCGGACTTCAAGTTCTATACCAAATGCCGAATACCAAATATTAATGTACTTGCAAAGTTGTTCCATGTGTTAAAGTGTTAAACATTTCTGCCATTATATAAAAATTCTATGATTTTTCTTTTTGTTTTTTTATTGTAATATTAGAGCTTATAAACTTAAGTAAATAAACGAGTAAATTACTAAATAATACTTTTAGTAGAAATGTAATATTTGTGTAATATATATGAAATAAAACGAACAAGAAATACCAATTACTCCTACACCTACCGACTTAGGCAATATTTTTACACGGTATCAAATAATAAAACCATCGTTAAAAACATCAAAATCGAAAATTTTATCCATATACCATTTACCACTTAACTGTTTCCATCGTTTTGCGCACAACAACCTGTAACTGCCTATGTAACAACCACTTGCCACGCCTCTTATAATATTTCTATCTTAAATGATAAACAATCAATTGTAGAAGTCGTCATTCTTGCAATGTGGTCAATGGATCAATCAATCAATCAGTCTCTCGAGCAATGATTAAAATGTATTTATTTTGTTTTTCGAACAAAATAAGAACCTTTATTAAGTCAGATATACGAAATACATATTTTAAAAAGTATTTTTCTGTTTAATATGTAAATGTGGAATATTAAAGTATATTAAAGAAACGCATGTTCAGTTATCAACCTGAAATTCCCAGTACCGACAAAATCTGTCTCTTTTTTGTAAATGAATGCAACAAATAAAGAACGTTATACATATAAAAAAAAATACTTCATTGGGTTAAAAGAGTTTGGGGTTGGAAATTATTTTTCACGAAATAAAAAAATCACGAATGCGAATTGAAATCTTCAGAGATTTTTAATTTTATGATTACTAATTTCTATACTAATATAATAATAAGAAGAAAGTTGTATGTTTGACTACAGAAATCAGCTAAACGTCTGAGAATGTTTCCAATTTTATATTTTTACTGGTTAGCTATCATACCAGAATAGGACATAGGCTATATAAATTTAACAATAACCTTGGAGGTATTTAAATAAAATTAAAAGAGATTTTCCCATACAAAATTCTGGAGAATTGTCGCAAGTTTGGCAGCTTTATCTGCAAATTCGTTGCCCTGAATAATTGGTAACGACCTCCAAAGAAAGAACGTTAATTCGTGACGACCTCTAAATTTTCGAAAATTTCATAATTCCGGAAATTTTTCATGGAAATCTTAAATTGTTCATATCTAATTCTTAATTCGTTCATATCTCCGTAAATACGCGTTATTTCGCGAAAAGGACATTAATTCGTAACGACCTCTAAAATTTTGAAAATTCCAATGCGTTTTTTCGATAAAATTTGTATTAATATATTTTTCAATTAAATTTTGATAAAATTTTGAACAATTCGACAATTTGTTTTTTAATCATATTTTTTCAAGTCGTCTGCTAGTTAATTTTTTCTCTTATTATATTTCTTGATAAAATTGTTATCGATATTTTTGCGATAATCGATTGTCTTAATAAAATTGAAACGATTGCCTTGATTTTTCCCAGTGTATACAGAAAGCATAGCCAAGCTCAGCCAAGGGTTGATCCTTATCAGAACCTGAGAAACACTTGTGCTCTTCTGCGCACAGCTCTCTCCGAGCTCTCTCTGCGCACGAGAGAAGGCCATCGCAAAGGAAAAAATACAAGAGAGAGGGAGAGAGACAGAGTGGGTGAGATGCCGGCAAAACGAGCGATAAGGAAAATCAACGAACTCAACAACGAAACCCAGAGCAAAAAGGACCTCGCAATCGTGGTTCTCGGGGGTGAAACGCACAGCGTGCGAGCGAGACAGCCTGAGGCGAGTGTGAATGAAGGTGAGAAGTTCGCATGGGGAAAACTTTCGAAAGAGATTTTCCTGGCTTTGCCGCTCACGCAACGAACGACGCAACGGGGGTAGAAACTCGGGGCGAAAACTCGTAGTAGACGTTCAGATTAGAATAGAGTGACAGACAGGAAAGACCAGACACGACACGACGACGACGAGCACGTTCTCGACTAGTCGAGGAAATTCGATACAAAACAACAATTTTCTTCGGAAGAAAATCTAAACGAATTAACACAAAGCTTTAGTCATTAGTTAAGAGTGAAACGAATAGTGAAAGTCCAAGCCGAATATCGTCGAATAGAAGTTCGAATCGAAGGTGCTGAGATCGCAGAGAGAGAATACGAAAAAAGAGAAAAAATCAATTGGAAAACGCACACGACCACGAAACACCCCCAAGCCGCCCAAAACATACCTCATCGACTTCGTCCTCCTCCTCGCTTAGAAAATTTTAACAACCAACAAACACAAAAACAACAACAAGAAGAACCACCACAAAAAAAAACACCACCCGCACCAAAGCACCAACCAAGCAAACATCAACCAAGAACAAACCAACCATCGTCCAACCCCCAACCTGTCTTGAAGGGAACCTTTAGCCCACCACCAAATCATTCCTATATGATTATCGTTCTGTTGTTATTCTTCCAATCGATCTGTTTATACTGCCAGCGTCTGGTATTGCACATACACGACCGATGGATCAATCCGAAGAATACGCGCCTACTGAAGGAAGCTGCTGAATTGTCGCCCACGGCCAAAGCCCTCCTGACCAGCTGCAGCAAGTCGCAGGCGAATCGCTCGAAGCGACGTCTCCCGGCCTCGCCCTCCTCATCCTCCTCATCGTTCTACAGTGGCGCCGAATCGTGTCGTTTCTGCGCCAACACACCGCAAGGCTATTGTCGCCATCACTTCCACCTGCAGGAGCTCGAGCTGCAGCAGCAGCAGCGACAGAAGCGCTTCTGGACGAACATCGTTGCCGGCGGCGGCGATCGCACGGAGGAGCAGCGAAAGGAGCGTAAACTGAATCGCGAGCTGAAGAGGAATTTGAAAAATCGATTGAGCGCCCTGAAGCCGCAGAATCATCAACCGACCATCATCAACAACACAACGGCCACCAGCTGCTGGCAGTCGAACCAATCGACCCATTTGCCCCATAGTTCCCGTAGTTGGGGTGACAAACCCTCCTTCTCCACTGGCGTCGACGTCGGCAATGGCAGCGGCAACACTGGACGCACTCAGCCAGATCTAAGCGATGACATTGGCTATCACACGGCATCGACGACCTCTCTGAGCTCGGAGTCGCAGAGCTCATCACTGCAGCAGCAGCATCATCATCGTCATCACAGTTCCTTCACGTCGGTGGGCAGAACCAGCTCAAGCGCTTCATCAATCGACACATCGACGACCACCTCACCACTCATCTCCACACCGGATGCGACGTTTGTCTAATGCGAATTCCCACAATAGGTTTGTCTCCCTCACTCCCTCCCTCACTTCAATAGAATTTCATCATTCAATCAGTTTCAAATGCTGCTCCGGCCTCAGCCTCGGTGAGGTCAACGTGGAGAGGGAATTCTCTGATGGCTCCTATTTATAGTCTTCTGGTAGATTGATACCCATAGATGGAGGATTGAGAATAGCTTTAACCTCATTAGTGATTCTATAATAATTACCATCTATTTTAATCCTAAACCTGAGCACAATCTTTAGAGTGGAATTAGGATTAGTTTTTAATAGACGATGTTAATGAGTTAGCAAATAGAACTATTTTTTAATAGATTTAGCTCCAAGCGACCTTAAAATGAAAGCCTCTAATCTCGATTTATTTTTGACCTACTCACAGGAAGCCTTCAAGGAGTCCTTGCCGCCCACACCCACAGCGAGTCAATAGACCAATGAACCACTCGAACGGAATTGAAGCCTAAGCAGAGAACACGGAAGTCAACACGTGGACAGATCGTGGACATCGACACCTGAGACAAGTCGAGAAGAACTGTGAGACCGGGTGTACATAATCCTCTGCATGGGATTATGTTCGAAGAAGAAGTAGAGTGGAAAGCGAGCGTTTGAAATTGCATTGCCCCGAACTCATCCACCATCGTCATCATCATCATTACCACCAACACACGACCACCGCAATCATCCCCATCTCACCGTCATCGCCACCTCTAGTAGAACTTAGAACTAGTCAACGCTCCCCCCATTGACCTAACTTCACCAACATGCCTTCGGACGATGACAACAACTCGACCAACTCCTCACCGCGCCACACCTCCTCGCCGTCCTCGTCGCGCGGATCCCGTGGGTCCGCAAAGAAAGTCACCATCCCCCTGGAACATGGTTGTGAAGACAATTGGACCTGGAGCAAGAGGAATCGCTCGAAAGAGGTTGTGCTCAGTGGCCCCAACAATCGAACCGTACATTTCCATCCGAATTGGAGCAAAGGAACGGCGGGGGTGACAAGGGCGATCGCGGCCTGCCCGGCATCAACGGCGCCAAGGGCGACAAGGGCTCGACCGGCTTCCCTGGATTCAACGGCGCTCCCGGACCCAAGGGCGAACGAGGCCTGCCCGGCGCGGCTGGTCTCGATGCGCAACCGATCACGATCAAGGGTGAGAAGGGCGAGATGGGCGAATTCGGCATCATCGGCCTGCCTGGCCCGATGGGCATGAAGGGCAACCAGGGCGCTCCGGGTTTCACCGGCGCCAAGGGCGAGCGCGGCTTGACCGGACCACAAGGAATGCCTGGATTGAATGGCGCGCCTGGCATGAAGGGCGACATGGGCCCAGCCGGCGAGGTTGGTGCTCCCGGCATCGCGATCAAGGGCGAGAAGGGTCTGCCCGGTCGCTCTGGCAAGAACGGACGTGAAGGTAAGTGTCTCGAGGGTTCTAAATGAACAGGTTAACTCCAACGATTCCTTTGCAGGTTTCACCGGCCCCGCTGGACAGAAGGGCGAGAAGGGTCTGCCTGGACTCGCTGGCATGCCTGGCTTGGTTGGTCTGCCTGGTCCGATCGGCCCCCGAGGCATGAAGGGCGATCGCGGCGCCATGGGACCTCCCGGCCGCGATGGTCAAGATGGACTTGCCGGCGTCACTGGACAAAAGGGCGACATGGGCTACCCCGGAGTTAAGGGTGAGCGCGGTCTGCCCGGCTATGAAGGCCAGAAGGGAGCCAAGGGCGACATGGGCATCATGGGCGCGCCTGGCATCAACGGACACCCGGGACCGAAGGGCGATCGTGGTCTGCCCGGCATGGACGGCCTGATGGGACCGATGGGCGCCCCAGGCGACAAGGGCATGACCGGACCCAAGGGCCGTGATGGCCGCGACGGCCTCCCCGGACAGCGAGGACAAAAGGGCGAGCCGGGTCTGGTGCCACCACCCGGACCCAAGGGCGAACCCGGCTACCCGGGCCGTGATGGAGCCAAGGGCGATCGTGGCCCACAAGGACAACGCGGCCTGATCGGTCTGCAGGGCGAGCGCGGCGAGAAGGGCGATATCGGTCTGACCGGTCTGTCCGGCCCCATGGGCCGACCCGGACCCAAGGGCGAGGTCGGCCTGCCCGGCCCCGTTGGTCGCGACGGCGCCCCCGGCTCTCCAGGTCCCAAGGGCGACCAGGGCGCTCACTGCACCCAGGCTCCCGACTACCTCACCGGCATCCTCTTGGTCAAGCACAGCCAGTCGGCCGAGGTGCCGCAGTGCGAGGCCGGCCACGTCGAACTCTGGAACGGCTACTCTCTGCTCTACGTCGACGGCAACGATTACCCGCACAACCAGGACTTGGGCTCGCCCGGCTCCTGCGTCCGCCGCTTCTCCACCCTGCCCGTGATGGCGTGCGGCCAGAACAACGTCTGCAACTACGCCTCGAGGAACGATCGCAGCTTCTGGCTGTCGACGTCCGCGCCCATTCCGATGATGCCCGTCGAGAGCTACGAAATGCGCAACTACATCTCGCGCTGTGTCGTCTGCGAGGCTCCGGCCAACGTGATCGCCGTCCACAGCCAGACTCTTGGCGTCCCCGAGTGTCCGTCCGGCTGGGAAGGCCTCTGGATCGGCTACAGTTTCCTCATGGTGAGTACAACCTGCTGAAGATCGTCGTCCGAGGAGGTTTCTTTAACTGTTTCGCTTTCTATTTTTCTAGCACACTGCCGTCGGAAACGGAGGCGGCGGCCAAGCCTTGTCATCGCCCGGCTCCTGTCTCGAGGACTTCCGCGCCACGCCCTTCATCGAGTGCAACGGCGACAAGGGACACTGCCACTTCTACGAGACCATGACCAGCTTCTGGTTGGTCACCGTCGAGGAGAACCAACAATTCACACGTCCCGAACAGCAAACGCTTAAGTCTGGCAGCCTGTTGCAACGAGTCTCCAGATGTCAAGTATGCATAAAGAACTCATCGTAAGAAACAGTCTGAGTCGCTGGATTTCTTTTAAATTTAAATAAAATAATTTTACTCATTAATAAAATTAAATTCTTTGCTATATTCCTTAATTAATTTACTAAACAAAACCCAAACAACCATAAGCAAAAGCAAATTCAAAAGAGCGAAAAAACAAATCATGGGAAAACTTGTTGTTCGCCCGAAAAAAATCCCCTGCCCGCCGGACTTCAAGTTCTATACCAAATGCCGAATACCAAATATTAATGTACTTGCAAAGTTGTTCCATGTGTTAAAGTGTTAAACATTTCTGCCATTATATAAAAATTCTATGATTTTTCTTTTTGTTTTTTTATTGTAATATTAGAGCTTATAAACTTAAGTAAATAAACGAGTAAATTACTAAATAATACTTTTAGTAGAAATGTAATATTTGTGTAATATATATGAAATAAAACGAACAAGAAATACCAATTACTCCTACACCTACCGACTTAGGCAATATTTTTACACGGTATCAAATAATAAAACCATCGTTAAAAACATCAAAATCGAAAATTTTATCCATATACCATTTACCACTTAACTGTTTCCATCGTTTTGCGCACAACAACCTGTAACTGCCTATGTAACAACCACTTGCCACGCCTCTTATAATATTTCTATCTTAAATGATAAACAATCAATTGTAGAAGTCGTCATTCTTGCAATGTGGTCAATGGATCAATCAATCAATCAGTCTCTCGAGCAATGATTAAAATGTATTTATTTTGTTTTTCGAACAAAATAAGAACCTTTATTAAGTCAGATATACGAAATACATATTTTAAAAAGTATTTTTCTGTTTAATATGTAAATGTGGAATATTAAAGTATATTAAAGAAACGCATGTTCAGTTATCAACCTGAAATTCCCAGTACCGACAAAATCTGTCTCTTTTTTGTAAATGAATGCAACAAATAAAGAACGTTATACATATAAAAAAAAATACTTCATTGGGTTAAAAGAGTTTGGGGTTGGAAATTATTTTTCACGAAATAAAAAAATCACGAATGCGAATTGAAATCTTCAGAGATTTTTAATTTTATGATTACTAATTTCTATACTAATATAATAATAAGAAGAAAGTTGTATGTTTGACTACAGAAATCAGCTAAACGTCTGAGAATGTTTCCAATTTTATATTTTTACTGGTTAGCTATCATACCAGAATAGGACATAGGCTATATAAATTTAACAATAACCTTGGAGGTATTTAAATAAAATTAAAAGAGATTTTCCCATACAAAATTCTGGAGAATTGTCGCAAGTTTGGCAGCTTTATCTGCAAATTCGTTGCCCTGAATAATTGGTAACGACCTCCAAAGAAAGAACGTTAATTCGTGACGACCTCTAAATTTTCGAAATTTCATAATTCCGGAAATTTTCATGGAATCTTACATTGTTCATATCTAATCTTATTTCGTTCATATCTCCGAATACCGTTATTCGCGAAAAGGACTTAATTCGTACGACCAAAATTTTGAATTCCAATGCGTATTCTTTTCGATAAAATGTTTAATAGTATTTTCAATTAAATTTTGATGCGAAAAGGACGATAATTTCCGACTTGTATTTAATGAGATTTAGATTTAAAATCATATTTCTACCAATTTCGAGCGTCAGTTTTGCAATTTTTAGTCAATTTATCGATATTTCCAATGCGTTTTTCGAAAAATTGTATTATATTTTTTTCAATAAATTGTTGAACATCGACAATTTGTTGTAATCATATTTTTCAAGTCGTCTGCTATTTTTTTCTGTATTATTTCGGATAAATTGTTAATAATAATGATTGTCTTAATAAAATTGAAACGATTGCCTTGATTTTTCCCAGGTATACAGAAAGCATAGCCAAGCTCAGCCAAGGGTTGATCCTTATCAGAACCTGAGAAACACTTGTGCTCTTCTGCGCACAGCTCTCTCCGAGCTCTCTCTGCGCACGAGAGAAGGCCATCGCAAAGGAAAAAATACAAGAGAGAGGGAGAGAGACAGAGTGGGTGAGATGCCGGCAAAACGAGCGATAAGGAAAATCAACGAACTCAACAACGAAACCCAGAGCAAAAAGGACCTCGCAATCGTGGTTCTCGGGGGTGAAACGCACAGCGTGCGAGCGAGACAGCCTGAGGCGAGTGTGAATGAAGGTGAGAAGTTCGCATGGGGAAAACTTTCGAAAGAGATTTTCCTGGCTTTGCCGCTCACGCAACGAACGACGCAACGGGGGTAGAAACTCGGGGCGAAAACTCGTAGTAGACGTTCAGATTAGAATAGAGTGACAGACAGGAAAGACCAGACACGACACGACGACGACGACGAGCACGTTCTCGACTAGTCGAGGAAATTCGATACAAAACAACAATTTTCTTCGGAAGAAAATCTAAACGAATTAACACAAAGCTTTAGTCATTAGTTAAGAGTGAAACGAATAGTGAAAGTCCAAGCCGAATATCGTCGAATAGAAGTTCGAATCGAAGGTGCTGAGATCGCAGAGAGAGAATACGAAAAAAGAGAAAAAATCAATTGGAAAACGCACACGACCACGAAACACCCCCAAGCCGCCCAAAACATACCTCATCGACTTCGTCCTCCTCCTCGCTTAGAAAATTTTAACAACCAACAAACACAAAAACAACAACAAGAAGAACCACCACAAAAAAAAACACCACCCGCACCAAAGCACCAACCAAGCAAACATCAACCAAGAACAAACCAACCATCGTCCAACCCCCAACCTGTCCTGAAGGGAACCTTTAGCCCACCACCAAATCATTCCTATATGATTATCGTTCTGTTGTTATTCTTCCAATCGATCTGTTTATACTGCCAGCGTCTGGTATTGCACATACACGACCGATGGATCAATCCGAAGAATACGCGCCTACTGAAGGAAGCTGCTGAATTGTCGCCCACGGCCAAAGCCCTCCTGACCAGCTGCAGCAAGTCGCAGGCGAATCGCTCGAAGCGACGTCTCCCGGCCTCGCCCTCCTCATCCTCCTCATCGTTCTACAGTGGCGCCGAATCGTGTCGTTTCTGCGCCAACACACCGCAAGGCTATTGTCGCCATCACTTCCACCTGCAGGAGCTCGAGCTGCAGCAGCAGCAGCGACAGAAGCGCTTCTGGACGAACATCGTTGCCGGCGGCGGCGATCGCACGGAGGAGCAGCGAAAGGAGCGTAAACTGAATCGCGAGCTGAAGAGGAATTTGAAAAATCGATTGAGCGCCCTGAAGCCGCAGAATCATCAACCGACCATCATCAACAACACAACGGCCACCAGCTGCTGGCAGTCGAACCAATCGACCCATTTGCCCCATAGTTCCCGTAGTTGGGGTGACAAACCCTCCTTCTCCACTGGCGTCGACGTCGGCAATGGCAGCGGCAACACTGGACGCACTCAGCCAGATCTAAGCGATGACATTGGCTATCACACGGCATCGACGACCTCTCTGAGCTCGGAGTCGCAGAGCTCATCACTGCAGCAGCAGCATCATCATCGTCATCACAGTTCCTTCACGTCGGTGGGCAGAACCAGCTCAAGCGCTTCATCAATCGACACATCGACGACCACCTCACCACTCATCTCCACACCGGATGCGACGTTTGTCTAATGCGAATTCCCACAATAGGTTTGTCTCCCTCACTCCGTTCAATAGAATTTCATCATTCAATCAGTTTCAAATGCTGCTCCGGCCTCAGCCTCGGTGAGGTCAACGTGGAGAGGGAATTCTCTGATGGCTCCTATTTATAGTCTTCTGGTAGATTGATACCCATAGATGGAGGATTGAGAATAGCTTTAACCTCATTAGTGATTCTATAATAATTACCATCTATTTTAATCCTAAACCTGAGCACAATCTTTAGAGTGGAATTAGGATTAGTTTTTAATAGACGATGTTAATGAGTTAGCAAATAGAACTATTTTTTAATAGATTTAGCTCCAAGCGACCTTAAAATGAAAGCCTCTAATCTCGATTTATTTTTGACCTACTCACAGGAAGCCTTCAAGGAGTCCTTGCCGCCCACACCCACAGCGAGTCAATAGACCAATGAACCACTCGAACGGAATTGAAGCCTAAGCAGAGAACACGGAAGTCAACACGTGGACAGATCGTGGACATCGACACCTGAGACAAGTCGAGAAGAACTGTGAGACCGGGTGTACATAATCCTCTGCATGGGATTATGTTCGAAGAAGAAGTAGAGTGGAAAGCGAGCGTTTGAAATTGCATTGCCCCGAACTCATCCACCATCGTCATCATCATCATTACCACCAACACACGACCACCGCAATCATCCCCATCTCACCGTCATCGCCACCTCTAGTAGAACTTAGAACTAGTCAACGCTCCCCCCATTGACCTAACTTCACCAACATGCCTTCGGACGATGACAACAACTCGACCAACTCCTCACCGCGCCACACCTCCTCGCCGTCCTCGTCGCGCGGATCCCGTGGGTCCGCAAAGAAAGTCACCATCCCCCTGGAACATGGTTGTGAAGACAATTGGACCTGGAGCAAGAGGAATCGCTCGAAAGAGGTTGTGCTCAGTGGCCCCAACAATCGAACCGTACATTTCCATCCGAATTGGAGCAAAGGAACGGCGGGGGTGCAGGGCAAGCGACCGCTCAACAATGGTCGCTTCTACTGGGAGCTGCATGTGTCGCAGCGGGTCTTCGGGACGAGCATCATGTTTGGCATCGGCACGAAGCACGCTCGTCTCCACGCCAACTCCTTCCGCAACATGCTCGGCGAGGACGCACACGGCTGGGGTCTGTCGCATAAGGGCGTCCTCTGGCACAAGGGCGTGGCCCTGCTCTACACGAAGCGATTCATGGAGAATCGGGCCACCATCATCGGCATCCTGTTCGACGGCATCGAGGGCACTCTGACCTACTACAAGGACGGCAAATGCTTGGGCGTCGCATTCCGCGGACTCGACAAGGTAAGTGGGAACCAAAGAACTATTAAAGTATTGATGACTGATGTTTGTTCTCTCTATTTTAGGTCAAGGAGCCGCTCTATCCAATAGTTTGCTCCACGGCGGCGAAGACGGAAATGACTCTGAAGTGTGCCCGTCGTGATTTCGTCAATCTGCAGGATCGTTGTCGGGCCGAAATCATGAAGCACATACGGAGTCGCCAGGATCTGTACAAGCTGAGCCTGCCCTCGATGATCACCGAGTACTTGAGCGAGGTGTTCAACGATATGGCGCCGCTGCGACAGGTCGACAACTACGATATACTGTGCGATTTTTAGTCACAACTATAGTAAGATATGGAGAAGAGAATATGGTATTCGTCCCGAAATGGCGCTTAAAGATTAAGTTCATGCTAGCGAGAACATTTTTAAATGTTATCAACACATACATAGGTTAATTCTGAAGATTATCCAAGTCGATAAAAAAACTGAGTTTTAGATATTAATTGCTTTCTCTTCTGTTCGGTACCACATTTAAAAAAACAGACGTAAAATTACTTTAAAGGTCATGAGTTGATTGGGACTCGAACGAAATTAGAAAATTGTTTGTTTTTTGTTTTAATTGATGTAATAATTCGATACGTTTAGTGCGAGAGCTAAACTTTAAACGATTATCTATGTGGCAGTATAAGTGGAACTATTGTATTTAACTTTAAATTATTCAACTATAACAAATCTTGAGTTTTTCAATTTTAAAAGAATTTGAATAGAAACTACTTACATAGAGCAGGCCAGTTTGGTGCAATATTGTGATATAAGTGAATGGTTTTAATGCAAACAAAAAATTTTAATGTCAATTTTTTGTTCAACATCAAAAATAGGTGTGAATGCAGTTCTTGAGCATTTATACAAATCTAGTCGTTAAATTGCTTTGAAATATATATACTCGAATGTAATATAATTTATTTTTTGTTTTATAACTAGACTACATGCATTTCCTATTTAAACTTAAAATGATGTTAGTGCAAGATCAGAGCTAAATAATCTAGTCATCGAAATATTCCATATATTTCTGTACACAACAATAATATTGGACTAAATAAATTATATACTTGTACGTTCAGGTTTGTGTTTTTTTGTATGAAAGCGATTGGTAAAAATAGAACAAAAGGCCCAGGTCATAATTAGATACTGAAATGTTTGAGATTTTATTTGAAAATCAATCGATTTTTTTACGAAAAATAAATTCTTTTGAATTTGTTGCTCTTACAAATTATTATACTAAAACACTTTTGGTTTAAATGAAATTCATATACGGCTTGTGCTTATAAAATGTATTTTACGAATAGCCATTTACATAATTGTCACTTCCAAATACGAATATAGTATATGTATGATGGCATTTTAGGAATCAAGCAAATAGATAAATCATAAAATTTAATATATAACTAATTTTAAATGAATAAAGTATATTCTTATTATAACAAAATAAAATTACTTAAGTAAATGAGGTGGTTGGTTCTGATATTCTTTAAAAAAAACAAGAGTAAATGATAACCAGATTGCATAAAATAAACATTTACAATTCATCGGCCAAATGGTGAATGTTTTGTAAATGATCGCCGTAATCGGTTGCTTCACTGCCGACAAATGTTTCGTGATTATTGAGGATTTCGAAGTACGACAAACGATCATCATGATCGTCGTCTGTAGAAACAAACAAGTGGTCAACTTCATCCTTGGCAACTTCGTCGTTGCTCGGAACTACCCAGTTGAGCACCTCGTTGCCTGTTAAAACACCATCCTTATTTTCATCGAAGTCGTTATCGAAGCGGTCCTTTTCTGAAATAAGCCATTCCTTGTCGTGATGCTCAGAAGAGTCTCCAATAAATTCTTGGAAGTCGATTTTGCCATCATGATTGGTATCTTTTTCGCGCATCGTGTGTTCGAACACGATGGGCAGCATTTGAGGATGTTCTTCAGGGTTTTGGAAGAGAATAAACTCTTTAGCATCCAACATACCGTCGTTGTTCAGATCAGCAGCCTTAAACATTTCCTTATCGTCGCGAATCATTTTCTGCTCTTCTTCATAGCTATCAAAGTCGATTACGTCCTTCTTGAAGTTTTCGTCTTCCATTGAATATACGTCGATAAGATATTCCTTCCACGTTATACGATCATTACTATCATTATCTATTTCATCAAAACGATCAGCAGCTTCTTCCTCAGAAAGTTTTCTAAATGAAACGCAGAACGTGTAAATTATGTTAGAAAGCAATCGCAACAAGTCTACACATAACACGCTTCTTATACAATTACGATAGCAAAGCAGTAATTAAATCAAATATAATAGATATAATTTCGAAACGAGTATTAATATATCTTAAAAGAAATTGCGGCTTTGCTGGCTGGTATCATTGAATCCAAAATTATGGGAAGGAAGCATCATCCTCAAACAAATGTTAGCATTTGGAAAAGCATTAATCAACAACATAAACTCACTTAAAGGACCTTAAAATCCATGCTTTCAGCTCATGCCTATCGATGTACTCATCGTGGTTCAAGTCCATCATTTTGATAAGTATTGCCAAACGTTTCTTTGATTCATCAGGCGAAAGGGTGTCGAATTCTTGAGCATCCTTGTAATTACCTAAAAATTAAAATCCAATCAACAAATGACGCAATAATATTTTTGAATAATAGAACTCAGTAAATAAGATTTATAGTTTTTATAAATCAACTAGGCCAATGATCTATTGGCGGCTGAAAATTTGAATGAATCCAAATTCTTCATGTGCCAATCAAGAACATGTTCAAGTGTTCCAAAAATAAACAGTGCATCAATCGAACACGTTTTTCGATTACTACACAATATACAGATGTTCTCTAATATCGCTGACTGATGTTATATAGACTGATGTTATATAGATGTAATGTTCCTTACCTATGATAGCTTCGTGATCGAATTCGACATTGTGCTCGCCTTGTTCGTTGTGATGCACGTCCCTGGGATTGTAGATGCCATCCTTGAGGCGTTCCTTGCTCGTATGCTTTTCGTGTTTGTGAGGACTGACGCCAGCATAGGCGGGCATTGTCGCCACCACCAGCAACAGTGCTGTCGTCGCAAAGATCATCATGAAATTGAACATTGTAGCTGCGAAGAGTTCAAACTATTCAAATGCCACGATTCAGGTGAGTTACGCCTTACTTTGTACTCTATATATTTGTGCAGTTGTATAAACACTTTACGTAAATGTGCCGAATTGTTTATAGAAACCAACCTGCGTGTTCTTCCGGGGATCAGACACGACTGAGATCGGTGCGTGCGGCAGACAAAAGTGTTTTGGCTACGGCACAACTTTGAGATGTGGATGCTGCACGTTTCGAAGAGCGAAGACCACGTCAGTTCTTGTGGCCCCCGGTGAACTCGATTGACCTCTTCTCTTTTCGCACTGACTTCTCGATGTTCAATAGAACCTGAGGTCGTTGTTTTTGGTTGTTGTTGTTGAGAACATCGAATAAATTATCAAAAAATATGTTATGCAAACTGATGTAAACAATAAATTGAGCATCAGGGTTTGGACTACACTACGATCGTAGTAGATTTGCTTCACTTTTAGGAAAATTTTGAAATCTACTCCGCCACTACGCTTGAAGTATAATCTACTACGATTTTTTGAACATAATTTTCAGTGGAATTTCAACAATTTACTCATCATTTATATGAATTGTATACCATGGTGATATGATAAATTTTAGTTTTTTAAGTTTTAATTTATTTAATTCTCCTGCAAGAAATACCACAAAAATAAAAAATAATAAAAATAGTTTCAACTTTATGAAAGAAAAATGCAACCATGTATTGAAACGTCAAATATTTCTTAGGCCGTACTGTACTCTTGTTAAATCATTTTTATTATTGTCCTCTTTCTCTCTCATTCACATTTGTAAATTTTTACACAGTCGAGGAGAAATTTCGCATCGGTACGGCGAACAGATTTTTCGATTGTTATTGAAAATTATTAAGTAAATTGAAATTTTTAAAGTTACTACCAACCATAATAACATTTGAAACGACGTACAAAAGAGCGATTAACAGGAATCTAAGTTATAAAAGGCGAAAAGACTCATATAAAAGTTAATAGAGGTAAGTGCTGATTAAAGAATTATAAAAAACATTCGCATAATATGATATCAAAATAGCAACATAATTGCACATTGAAAAAGAGTGACATCATCATTATTTCGTTGTTTGTTTCTTTCGTTTGTTTTCACATCAGTAATCGTTTGACATTTAATATATTTATAACTTTTCTAGAAATTACAATAATTTTTTAGTACCTTCGCGAGTCGCACTGGGACACGCAATTCCGCATGCCTTCAAATGCGCCCTCATATGCGTCGGTGGCGAGGAAAGCTCATCTGCATAGATGAAAAACACCTTGATTGGGGAATTAATCACTGGTTGTGTTCCTGCAAACACCTACAATAGTTCAAAACCGTTGGAAATTCCTTTCATACTGGTGTACATTTGAGATTTCGCTGTGTCAATCGACTCTATTGACATATGAGCTTCTACTAGTATCATATTACTATTAATTCTTTATAAACTTTCTGGTGACCTTTTTAATATATATGGTTAATTTCGTAATTAAAGCCCCGAGCTCTTTTTGTTTACCTGACCTCATGTCCTTCCAACCACTCTGGACTACTAACGGTTATTTGTTTATGTTCTTCGCGCAGTGAACTTCTTCCTAGTCAGCGCAACTAGTTTCTGTTCAGTCGACCGAGTTTTCCATTCTGGCGGGAATGATTAATATGGAAACCCATAAATATTGATTATGTTTCCCAGAAGGCATTAGAGTTCTATTAGCCACACGCAACATTTGGTTGAAAGATATAATCTCTTTCATTTGTATGTATTTGCAGTAACTTACACTTATCAAAAGGTCTAAATGACTTTATTTTGTAAATGATTTTACTCAATATTAGCCTAAATTATAATTATGATAATTTATATTTCCATGAGCTTAATCGTCATTATATAGAAGCTGAGTTATCAAAATTTATTTTTTTGCAATTCTTCAATCGTTTCTTCTTTTCGGTTTTGGTTTCTTCTCGTATATACTTGATCGTATTCTAAGATCACCTTCTGACATTTTTTGTTTATTTCGCAAGCAACTGTTCTTGTTTATTTACTGCTAAATAAACTAAACTAGGGCTTACTCCAATTAATAGTTTTCGTTTCATTGAATAATTTGCAATCGATTCATATGATTTTATTCATATCCCAGCATATTTTCTCACTTTACTGATTGGATTTTCATACTTCACACGAAAAGGTACCACTTAATTGAACTCTAAGGAAACCACGTTCTAACAATATTTCATATTTGTATTTTCTCTCTTTACGCTAACAAACAAACAACTACCATTTGCGCCCACCCAACGAACGAACACCACCCAAGAAAATTCATTCCAACACCATTCTCAAGCAGCAGATGGGGGAAAAACCAACGTCAATTCGCGCCTATGATTTACTCCACACTCTTCGCCGTTCCATTCACAATTCGCGACTTGAATAGACAAGACAAGTGAAACGCAATCGCCGCATGTAACTAACTGCCAACTGCAGCGAATCCAACTCGATTTCGCGTCGGTTTAGTCTCTAGAAGAACACCAAAGAGTTTGTAGTGTGCGCGATTTCTGGGCATGGTCTAACATCTATTTAACATTTCAATCAAAGTGAAACTACTCCGACCTCAACTCCCAGTTTGCCCAATTAATTAGCACCTCGCAATTAAGTTCAAATCAAATTCATAATCCAGTCCAAATGCCGTATATTATAATCCGTGGCAACTTAGCTTCATACAGTCACAAATATCCGTGGCGTGTGCTTGTCTCTGGATTAAAAGGTAAATTCACCATTTTTTTTAAATCACAACGCTTTGATTGGAACATAAAAATTATAGTTTTTGTATGTTTCATAAATTTACTTGTGTTCTTCTTTATTTACTCTGCGACATGTTGTTTTGAGTGAAATTTCGTGTTCGACTAAAGCACAGTGGGCTTACTTACTTTTGCTTTTATAATCGATAAGCACTCAGCGAATCTACACAGAGACAATTTTATTACTTTCTACAAAATAATTCTCAATTAACGATATTCTTATATAGATTATATCGATATTTATCAGAAATGCTTGATAAGAGAGCGAGCATTGATTTTGATAATAAGCCAATTTTGAAAGCTTGACAGTTATTTACTACGCGGAATTATATCGATGATGAATCCCTTATTTCGAATCCCCCAAAACACCATACCACATGATAACAAATGGATGTGGGGATTGATATGATTAAGTTAGTTCAACCTTTATTTGCCAGCGTGTGTGTTTTTGTCTCAAAGCCACAGCGAAAAACAAATAGCTAATATTTGGGATAGAATTTATAGAAAAAAATGAACATAGATAGCTCCATGCGCTGCTCACTTCTGTTCGCTTTTTCCAAAACAAAGAGTGAACCAAGAGAGCAAACAAGCAAGCGACAAGAGCAAACGAGAGAGAAACTAGAAAGAACTATTCATCTCGGTGATTCTATTGTTGTGTCATTTGTACGACGAACGTTGTCTGGTTCGTTCTGCACGACGTAAAAGTCAGGTTCAACTCTCCATTCCATCGTCGTCATCGCAGTGATGCGGTGAAAACAAGTCCACAACTCAATAGTAAGTCGAAACCGAAAATAGGTCGTTTCTTTCAACTATTATCCATCGAGTTTTGTGCCGACTGGGAATAAATAACACAAAAACAGGTGTGGCCTTATATTTTCCCAGTGCTTTGTGTTTTTCTTTTTGTTTGTATTTTATTTTTTACATTACATGTTTTAGCCACTTGGTGTTAACTATTGCACAACCGATTTTGCAATTACTTTAATCCCAAACGCCATACGTCAAGAAATTACGTTCTTTATTAAAAAATGATGATTTCAATCAATCAATTTTAGTTATTATTCTTGTTCTTGGCTGAAGGCAAGGAGAAAATCGATTTTTGAAATAGTTTTTAGTTCTTCCACCGTTCCGACCAACGTTAAACTCCTATGATATCATCGACCGCAGCCTTCCGTGTCGCTTTATTTCACTGTTTGTGTTGTGTTGTTTCCCTCTTATCTATTTAAATTTATATGCAAACAAGTTGACTTCAGCTGAGTGAAGTGTGCAGGGTTTTATGTTACCATCGATTTAATTAATTTGATGTGCTTGCGTGGGGACGAATCCTTATTTGAATGCATTAAGTCATTGAATTCATATTGGTTCTTCATCTATATTATTTCAGCCGAGGACATTGAGCAGTTAAATAAATTCTCTTGTGGTGGTTACAGTGATGAGTCAACGATAGTTTATCTGGTGCACCCGTGTAGAATTCTATCAGCACTAGAGGTAAGTTTGCCACAACAAAAAAACATCTTCTCGTTTGCTTTCAAACCTTTATTCGTATGATGAGCATTTCTCTTTTACGACCTAGATAAGATATTATCTCACACAGAACAATAATAAAAAATTGCTCAGTCTAGTTCACATTTAGATAGATTTTCTAATGTTCGCTTTTATTTCTTTTAGATATTGGGCTTTCGTGTGGTAGCATCATCATCGACAGCCGTAAAGCAGGATTACAACGAGTACATGTGGACGATGCGCAAAGAATTCCACGAACCGGAACCACTTGAAGCTGAATCTGTTGTACGTGAAAACCTCTCCAATATCGGTCGTGAGGCGGCAAGTTTAGGCAACTATCACAAAGTCGATTCACCCGAATAAACTCAATACGCATCTTTCTTTTGACTGTAGAAAGCAAAGACATAATCAAGAAGCCAACATTGTGAATAATAAGCTGAACCCGACAAGACTCTCAATAATCCAAACGAAATCCAATAATCCAAATATTAAACGAAATTTCAGATGATCGTAAGAACCTTTGAAATTTCCCTGCTAAATACATTACTTTTGATACACGTTTTTGATTCCTTAATTTCCTAAATAACATTGAAAGCCACATACACAATTTTGTACTAAACAAAAAACGTCAAACTTTATATAAACGAAAGCATAATAATTAAAATCAAGTAATTGAGACTAATTCAATTAAATTTCAACTAAACCAACTAACAAGGAAAGAATAACCAAACTTCTCGGTAAAACTATGGACAGTCAGTATCAAAATCAGTCGAATACAGCAAACCCATCGTGTGTATGTACGACACCAGCTACGAACGCCCCCTCAACTGGTTCCGTGCCCAACTCGTGCGCTGCTAATGTGGTAACGATCCCCGTTCCAATTGTGCAAAACGAAGAAAACTATACTTATGTGACAGTAAAGGGTTCTTTGCACGATCGCACTTGCGCTGTTTTTGGTCTTAACGACGCCGAGATTCAAGCTTTATCCAAACGTTACGAGAACGGTGTCAAGCCTGTTGTGAATGGTGTTATGGTATCGGTGCCAGCTATGGTCATGTTGAATACTTTGGCCCAACTTAGTTACAAGGTCGTTTGCAGTTGTGGTGAAGCTGAAATTTGTTGGACCATGCAACGTGAAATTTAAGTGAATGTTAAAAAATAAACTCTTCTCATCATAGCAATTATAAAAGTATACAAATTAAATTCAACAAAAAATTAAATAAAAACAAGTGTTACGAACACAAACTATCTGTAATATTATCGTGGAGTTGAACTCGAAAGTAAATAAATTTCAAAAAGTATATGGAAAATAATCACAATATGGATCAACACAAGGCGGACAATTGTAAATGCCACAAGCAGACAAATCCTGCACAACAAACCCTCTCAGACATGGACTTTGATCGTGGCATTTGGAATGCAGGTAAATCAATTAAATGCAACTTGTTGTTGACTCAACTAATTCATATGACATTCTCCTTTCAGCAATTTACAATGAGGTCGAACGTGTGCGTAGTTTTATAACTCGTGGCCACACTATGGACCGGGACTCTTGCAATTACACGGCCCTTCACTATGCTGCTCGATGCGGTAACGAGGAAGTATGTAAAATACTTTTAGAGGAGGGCAAGGCGGATGTTAATGCTGTAACAAAAGGCGGCGTGACATCTCTCCACCGTGCTGCAATGATGGGTAATTGCAGAGTCATTCATAGAAAAAAATGCATTATTAACCCCGTTTTCTTCTTGTTGTTTCAGGTCACTTAAACATTGTTAAATTATTGGTTAAAGCAAAGGCAAACATATTACAGCAGGATGAGGATGGGGAAACGGCTTTACATCGTGCAGCTGCACGGGGGCATTTAGAAGTTAGTAAATTTTTAATTGATACCGAACCTTCACTAAAGGTCATTAAGGATTATAAAGACAAAATACCATATGAGTACATCTCGAAAAATGCAAATGATGACTTCAAAATATTGCTTAAACCTTCAAATTAATAATATCAAAGTTTCCTCATGAGTTACAAAATAAGCCATTGAAAAATGTCAAAAGAGCATTTAAAACTTATTGTTAAATAAAAAGTAATTAAGAAGCACTCTATTCATATTTTGTTAAAGTTTTATTGATCGCTTTTCGAACAACTACGATTAAATTCTATATTTGTTGAACTTTTCATTTATATATATAGCAAGAACAATGTACTAATCTACCCCAGAAATATTCAAGTATTTTTCGTAGTATTCTCAAGACCTTAAATGCAACATTTCCTTTTGAATAAATTGTTTATAAATAATATATACGACAACAAAAATATTTAGTAATATTATATACTCTGTATTTAAAGTATTGTATACAAAATGATTATACAATTTATTTCTCAAACATACGAAAAAAAAGTAATAGAAACAACAACTGAATTATTGTAATATTGTAGTCACTTCTTAGGTATATTCATGAAAATTACCATGAAAATTCAAAATTTCGTACTAACCGTGTAACTACAGAATATTATTATTATATTTTAATCAAAAATCAAATAAAAAAAAAATATCAATGTGAAAAAAATCAGTTTTGTTTAATTAGGTCTCCTTAGTTGTTCTATTTCTAATATGAGTGATTAAATTTTCAGAGTTAAAAAGACTCCTTCAACAGTTCGTGCATTCCTTCGGTTAATCGGAATTCGTTACTCTTGGCAAATCATCGAAATCATTGAGAAATCTTTGTAAAGGTTTTGGGATTTCCAATTCGCTTATCACACGGCCCAAAGCCGACTCATGCTTCGTTGCCAGTAATTTTGGTTTTGAGGTATTTAATTTAGAAATTAATTGATTCCGTATATTAATACGCGTCAGGGATTGTAAAGAGAGTGGAGAACGATTTAATTGACGCATCACTGTCTCCAATTGCACACGATGGCCACGCCAATTGCTTCGAAACACGGACGCCGGGGGAAGTGCAGGAAACTTGAACCCAGCATGAACTGTAATCAACAAAAATATATTAAATTCTCACATTTTACAAACACCTGTAACAAGGTTACCTAATAAAATCGCCAAGGTGACAAATCCTCTGTGTAACGAAAGCCGTAGTGTATTTATAACGTGCTCCCGGCAAATCTGAGAAACATCGGCGCCTTCCTTGATCAGAACCTCAGCAATGTCCATTTTATATAACATGATGGCCCGGGACAACGGTGTCGCACAGTAGGGTATACAACAGGTGGTCGACGAGGTCATGCTGGTGGCGGGAAACTCATTGAGATTCACCTCGTCGTAGGCGAAGAGCAGGCGTGCGATCGATCGGAACTGACTGGCGGAAGGTGTATATTGCACGGCCGTTAGCAACCCGTTCTCGACACGATCAACATGCTTGCCCTGTGACCTCTGGTCGGCTGCAGCCTTCAGCAGACACTCGAGCATCTCGGCGTTCTTATAGACGATAGCCAGACTAATGGCCGATATCCCGAAGGTGTCCCGCACATTGAGATTCTCGCCGTGTTCGATGAGCAACTCGGCCATGCGCAGGTAATTGTGCTTCACACAGTAGTGCAACAAGTATTGGGACGTGATGAGGCGCGCCCCCTTAGCGAGGAGATATGCAGCGATATTGACATTGTTCTGTGTCACGGCCAAGTAGAGGGCCGTGTTCTGGGCACTGTCTTCGAGATTCAGCTTGGCTCCCATATCGATCAGCCGGATCACAACATCGTCCAGATCGTTGGCGATGGCCGTCATTAGGGGGGTTTGCTCCAGGTTGTCGGGTTCATTGATATTCACGGTGGATAAAAGGAGTTGATTAATCTGCAATAAAAAGTACATATAAGAAATCAGTTTGGAAATCGAATCATTGGAAGCTCACCACAGCACTATTACGATGCCTAATGGCCACATGCAATGGGGTCTCCCCGGTGGAGAAAGTCTTACGATTCGGATTCGCATTATGCTTCAGCAACAGCCGCACCACCTCCTCATTCTCGGCGGCCGCATGCAATGGCGTCACGCCATCACTCGTCGACACATCCACTTGGGCTCCATGCTCGAGCAGCACTCTCAAGCTATCCAAATGCCCGCAAGCAGCCGCATAATGCAGAGGAGCCATACTCAAGGCGTCCAGCGTGTGGGGATCTTGAGGAGCCACTCGATCCGACATGTTGTTCTCCATGTCGATGAGAATGTGACCGGTGCGTTCGAAGGTTTTCGCATAGTAGAGGTACAGGGAAGAGCAGTCGTCTGAGTCGCCCGAGCACGAGTTGTTCTCGCACTCGCAATCGAACTCGTCGTCCCATTCCAGCTTGTCCATGCCGTCTGGAGTGGTGTCGATTTCCATCTCGGAGAGTTTCAAATGACAACTGTCTGTGGAAATAAACAATAGACAATTGAAATTTCAAAACGGAGAAATGGAGAAAGTCATCAAATAAATTAAAGTGTTGTTGAAAAAACAAGGTAATGGTTTCCTAGGTACGAATTCATTGCATCAGTAGTTTTCGTTAGAAAGCACTAAAAACTATTCGTCTTTTTTCTTGCTCTTGTACAAAGGTTTGTTAACATAGATCTCTATACGATTTCAATGAACTTTCTGAAGATTTAAACTTGTTGTTTATCGATTTCTACAGGAGTCCGTCCTAATTGTATACATCATTTAAGTAATTACCATTTCGAAATAAGTCCAATTCGGGCTCCTCGCACGATTGCAGAAGTAGTTCCAGAATCTCAGCATCGCCCAAGAGCGCCGCCTGACCGACTGCGGTGCGTCCGCAGGAAACGGAAACTTTCGTCGCTCGTGCACCCTCCATAAGGCATTTGAGAACGTTTTCATAGTTTCCCGATTCGATGGCCATGAAGAGGCGTTCGTTCGTGTCAAAGGTGTTCGTTAGCGGCAACATTTTCATGCATAATTCGATGATTTTATATAATCTTTCTTTGTTTTACTTTACTTTATAAAAATATAGAAATGTTTTTTTTTTTGTCAATAAAAAGCAATTTCAACAGGCCAAATAATAAGAAGAACAAAAACCGAATTCACACTCTTCACTGGTTGGAACTCAAAGTGATTTGAATCCTTCTTCTTTTCTTTTGTGGCCGTGTTTTGTTTGACCGAATTCTTGATTTTGCGCATATCCATCCACAGCATAGCGAAATGCAGTTTGGGGGTTGTTGGAGGTGGGTGGCCATCGATGGGTGGATATTTTTAGAAATATGCTTTGATGCAACCACGGCAAGTGCATGAACTTGATTTCTAATACAAAAACACTTCGAAAATCGAAACATTTATTCAATTTATTGTTAATTATAATGAAACTGTTATACGCACAGGAAGTCCTTAATAAAAAGTTTCACTTCCGGTTGTATATCTCTAAGAGAAATTGTAATTTTTATAGGGCAAGAAGAGAATAAACAATATCTTCAACAATTGCTTCGAAGATTTAATGTATTTTCAGTAAATAAAAAATAAATTAAAAAAAATATATAAAAATATTTAATTAAATATTTATTTATTTTTTTGACCCAAGTTGCAGGGATGCCCGCGCCGAAATTTTTGAGCGTAGTGTTAAAATGGGAAAAGTGAAGTGTTGTGAAGTGATAAAATTTGATAAACTTTAGGGCCAAAATAAATAACTTAGACTTTTTTCGGGGCGATTTTTGGCGATTTCCGTTTTGTTTACGTCTTTCTGTAGCTTTCCTCGATGACGATTTACCTTCCCTAAATTTGAATTTTCTGCTGCGAAAAATGAAGTGTTTTTCAAAAAAAAAAAAAAAATGGAGTTACGAAGAGTTTTGATCAAAAGTGGAGTGAAACACTTCGATTGAAGTGACTTCGGCAACCCTGATCGATTGATTTACGTAGATCGCAGCCAACTTCAGTGTAGATTTTCTTTTCGCTTTTGACACGGTCAAAATGGCAAATCGTGGTGGTAATCGTGCTCGCACTGAGGAAGTGGATAACACTATTAATTATGTACAATGTGACGGTTTGGTGAGTTAAATTTGTGCTTTTCATGAAAAACTTAATTGAATTGCAAAAAACCGCATATAAATTGGTTTAATATATGCGGAAAAAGTGATTGCATTTTGTCGCACACGAACGCAGACGTAGCTGTCAAATCATTCACACGTTCGATTTGCAGGGAGTGACAAATGCAAAAAACCCTGCGTTGCCAACTATTGTCGTGTTTGTGTATGAGAAAGTAATGATTTTTGTTTTTCTAGGCGGTCATGAAAATGGTCAAACATTGCCATGAGGAATCCAGCAATATGGATCTCGCCCAAGGAGCTCTGCTCGGCTTGGTCGTCGACAAGTGCCTGGAAATCACCAATTGCTTCCCATTCCCAAAGAGCGACGATGAAACCATGGACGAGGAAATGTACCAATTGACCATGATGCGTCGTCTCCGTCGTGTCAATGTCGATCACTTCCATGTTGGCTGGTATCAGAGCTCCGATGTGGGCAACTTCTTGTCGATGGCTCTGCTCGAGTCTCAATACCACTACCAGACCAGCATTGAGGAGTCGGTTGTGCTGATTTACGATACGCAGAAGTCGGGACGTGGCTTCCTTTGTTTGAAGGCCTATCGCCTAACTCCACAAGCCATTCAAATGTACAAAGATGGTGACTTCACCCCTGACGCTTTGCGCAACTTGAAGGTCGGCTATGAGAGTCTCTTCGTGGAGATTCCGATTGTCATCAAGAACTCGCCGTTGACCAACATCATGATGAGTGAATTGAATGAAATGCTGCCCGAGGAACAGGGTCACAACTTCTTGGATTTGGGAACTGCTTCAGTTTTGGAGAATCACATGCGTTGCCTGATTGAGCGCGTTGACGAATTGTACCAGGAGTCGATACGCTATAATAAATACCAGCAGGTGGTCTTCAAACAGGAAACGGTGTGTATTTAACTTTTGTACCTCTTTCTGAGTAATGCAATTCATTTTGTATTTTAGGAGAAACATCGTGCTCTCGCCAAGCAAGCTGCTGAAAATGCTCTTCGTGTCTCGAAGGGTGAATCGCCTATTCCCGAAGAAGAAGTCATCAAACAATTCCGACCGTTGCCGGTGCCTCCCAGGCTCAATGCTACCATCACCGCTGGACAAATTAACACGTATTCCCAACACATGTCACAGTTCTGTTCGCAGTCGTTGGCTAAACTCTTCATTACACAATCATTGCAAAATGCCAAGGAATCAAAGGAGCTGAAGTAAAATCGCTACACTAAGCATTTATCATTTAAGGAGTATACCGAAGGAATAATTGGAGTAGCCAGATTTTTCTATTCATTCAAAAACAATTGTCTCTATTTGTAAAGTGCGATTCAATATACTGTGTAATAAAGCGGAGAAACATTTAAAACTGCATGTTCATCCCATTTGGGTTAAATAAATATGTATTTTTTTTAGTTAAAAGAGTCAACATTCAAACTTAAAAAAATTTGACTTCAAAAAAGTTTAACTTCAACCGGTTAAGAAATCGGTTGATAAAAAAGTTGTTTTGGGTGTTTTAAATGTTAAATTGACAACACAGATTTGCGAATTTGACACCACTCTTTTAGTTTATTGCGCGTGGGTTTAAATGTCAGTTTAAATTTGAATGAATTTTATTGATAAACAACCGAATAATACATTAATAACAGATAAATACGTATTTCTTCACAAGATTTTTACGCTAAAATGAATGAGGACGAATTCTGTGTCTGCCCATATAACAGCAATCACGTGATTATCCGCTTTCGAATGCCGGGCCACATTCTCAAGTGCGGCAAGAACTACCGGGGACCACCGTTAGAGCAGTGCATCTACAACGCGACTCACCTGGTCCCAGAGGGCACCATGGCCAGCCACTTGGTCAACTGCGACGACTGCCATAGCTTCAATAGCAACGTTTACGGGAAAATGGCGGAACGTTACAAGTATACGGAGTGATTCATTTTTCACCCTAATTCAATTTTTTTTGCACCAAGAATAGAAATTTTTTTTGGTTATGGTTACTACTGAATTTGTATTTATTTTACAATTTTTATATTGAAATATTTTTTTTATTTTTTCGTTTTATAGTTAATTTTCAGAACAAGTTGAACTTATTTGATTTTTTGTTAAATAAATTTTTTTTTTTTTGTTAAATAAAAATTTTATTTGTTTTTCAAACAAGTAAAAAAATTGTTTTGTTTTCCTTATTACAATAATACAAACTAAACGGTATTATAAGTGTACTTCATATATTTAAATGCTTCAGGCACTATTATACGCAAAATTTAAAATACTATAATTGTTATAAATATTGGTTGATGGGGAAATAAATTAAATTTTTTTATAACTTCTAAGTTGATGTCAATTTTTTTTCGAAATAAACTCTTAATTTCGTATGTTAATTTAGATCAAAAACATTTACATGAACATACCGTTCAATAATAATGAAATGAGTTCAAAAACCTTTGGAGTAACCTAGAAAATCAAGCTTCTTTTGTTTATTAAACTGGTTTGAACTTCTTACAAGCTTACGTCCGTCGATCACAAAGCAAACAAACATAAATATTAATAACCTAGCACGCGCAAAACATACAGACAGCAACATGTATAATCTCAAACACTATTACCATAGATAAGACTATTACTACACCATGTCCATTTCCAAGTCTGTATCACCATCCGAGTCCAAGAGTTTTCTCTTGTCCATCTGCGATGCCGTGTTTAGGCTTGTCAAGGGACGAACCTTGCCCAGGTTGACCACCGGACTTTGGGAATACAAGTAAATTGCAAACGACACGACGGCTATGGACAGAGCCGTATTCATGTAGATGGGTATTGCGAAGAGGAAATAGCAGAGAACTGCAGTGAAGAGCAACTCCAAGGCGCTGGCGAATGTCTTCAATATTGAATTCATGTATTTCAAGAAGAAACTCGTCACTATTCCGATCGCCGCATTATTGACAATAATTATTAGCACGTTAAAGCGAAATATCGAGCGGAGACTTTCGCTCGTGAAGGCGTCAAAGAGTTCTCCGCGAATAAGTAGAATAACGACATTGCACACAATTGAATCTAGGTACATAAATACGTTTTGTACGAAAATATTCACATCGGATCCCTTATCCTTGAGCAAATATTCGTTATACACGCCAGCCAGACAAGAGAAAACTGTTTGGGCCAGAATTAGAACCGCGCTCAGACTAAAATCGAAGCCATTCAAATTTTTCCCACTAACTTTGGACACCATTGTCTGGTTGTTTCCATGAATCGCCGCTGCTTCACTATCATCATTGGCATCGCTGTAGAAACTGTTGAAATTGAATTGTTTCAGCATGCAGCCAACGGTGAGCAATATCAGCGAGAGCCACTGGCGATGGGAAAGATATTTCTTAAATATCATCTGTAAAGAAAATAGCAAATGAATGCAATTACATTTTTAATCAATATAACACTTCCTTCTTGTACTATTTTTTGCTATCTACTGAACCTTCTAAATTGAAGATAACATCAAAGTTCCAAGAAAAAATACAAACATCAATCATTTATCGTTTTCGAATTGAATTCAAAAACAAATACATATATGTGTGCATTACAACTTAATGGCTTATTTATATAGCTGGAATTCTATACACAACTTATTGAAGTAACAACACAATCTAATATTTTTTGATTCTCATGATAATCATATCTATAACTCACCTGGAATAGAACTCCAGTTATGACAACCCGCAGTTGTAACAACAAGTAATAGGTGGTGGGGTCGAAGGTGGCGAGATTCACGAACGCCAAGTTATTGTAGAGACAATAGAGGAAGGCGGGTACGAAATATAACATCATAACATTGGAGTCTTTGCGCACATCGCGAACCAATGACTTCAAATTGTTTCTACAAATGTAAAGAACAATTAAATTTTGGTTTTACAAAAGTCATCAATAGTCCAAGACCCACTCTCTGCAGTATAGACATGAGGAGACAATCAGCTTGAGGACTTCCGTCAGTAGGACCACGGTGATTGTGTTGTAGCTGTATGAGTTGTTGGATTCTTGAGAGGCCGTCACAAAAATGCCTGTTAACAAGAATAAGTTTTATGAACTGATATTCGGTGGTATTACAAACTTTCACCTTGGCCAATAAATAGTGACATATAACAAAGAAAGATTACAAATGTGAGTTTTGTTGGGAAAAGTTCACCCCAATTGACACCCATTTTGATAGATTATTATTTTGTATTCGTCTGTTTTTGTAATTAGTTGTTCGGATATTGTTCTTTCTACTGCTTCTTCAGGATGGTATCGAACCCAAAGGCCTGCTGCGCGACGACTGAGGCACTTAAATTCGCTTCGGTTTGCAACAAAAATTCAATTTCATTCGGCGATAACATGTTCCACTTCCCCCTGATGATAATTAATTTCTCAACGTTGCTGCTCCAAACACATTCTCTTATTTTATCAGTAGTTTTTATTCGTGTTTTGTGTGGGGTTTTTTAATCAATTTGTACGCGTTGGTTGTGGAAAAATTAATGAACAGCTGATTCGCATGACTGTGATACCAGATCAAATGTTTTTGTTTTTTTTTCTTAAAATAATTTAAAATTTTGCAAATGATAAAAAAAAATATTTTTATTGGTTGAATTGTTATGATATTGAACAATAACCAGTTTTAACATCCCTTTGTAATTTATTTTATGTCTGAATGAATGAATTTCTTTATTTTCCTTTTCCAAAGATATGGCACCAATCACTCCCATTTTTAGTGCTGCCAAACATAATTCTGCAGTAAAATTAACTAACAATTCAAAAATGCTCCAAAAATCAAGAAAATTAACAAAATAAATTATGAATAAAATATACTTTTTACATATATATAAAAGGCTTCTTTAATTGTTTTAATGTAAATGCAGACAACTAAATGAACAAACTGTTTGGATGTGAATTGTATTGACTGCGCTTGTGTTTCTATAAATATGCATTTATTCGCTGGAATAGAACCCTTTGAGACTTTATTTAAACACAATCGTATCGAGCATGGCGCCTAAACACTGCACTATGTTATTTTGCATGACTTTGTCGACTTTCTCCTCCAAGTGGCGTTTGGGATCTTGTTTACCAACGTTCTTGATAGCCAGCTGCTCCGGTGTCATTTTTTCCTCATCCTCAAGTGCCTGCAAATCAAAAGTTAAGCCATTACTCAGTCATATAGTTAACATAATAACTCAATATACCTTATTATAGTTCTTGGCCAACTCCAGCATCTCTTGCACCGTGCTCTCGTTGATGGAGCAGTGCTCATTGTAGTCAGCCAATGTCAGGCCATCCTTCCACGACTTTTTGTGTAGATTCAACAACATTTTTTGTTCCAGTTCGTTCTTGCGGTAGTTAATACTAATCGAGTAGTAATGACGGTTCAAGCCGTGGATCAGAGCTTGCACTGAGGGTTTCTGCAGATGCCCCAGATTGGAGGTAGTTTGGCGGGGTTCCTGACCCAGCACCAACATGTTGGGATTTATCAAGCGGAAAGCATCGATGACAACTTTTCCCTTAACCGACTGAATGGGGTCGACTACTACGGCGACACCACGTTCCGAAAGTGCTTCGAAGGACTGTTGTGTGTTGATATCCACACCGGATAACCAACAACCGAAACCGGGATGGGAATGGTACCAACCGACAACCATTTCGGGCCGACCAGTCTGCTTAAGCATATCCAACATTTTCGCTTGGAATACAGGATCCACAGCCTCGACAGAGACGCCTGTTCCCGTCTGTGGCATCGCAAAAACATCAATCACTTGCACTGTGTAATCATCGACGAACTCGCCCAGCATCAGACCCATCACTTCCATGGGGACACCAGCACGACCGTGCTTCAGCATTTTCAAGAGGGCCAAGGACGAAATGTACACCTGCTCGGCAGTATCGACGACGGGCGCATCTGTTGGCGGTGCTGGTTGTGGCATTGCGCCGCCCAAACGTAACAAACGATCCATAGCTATATACGAAATTTCAATAATTTCATCAAAAAATCGTCGGCGAAAAGGTTGAACGTTCAAGACTTACCTATTAAATGTGTATTTGTGTAATATTTCTAGAGAAAACTCGATTTATATGCGGCAATCACAATTTTTTTCAAAGCGAGAAACACAACACAGCACAAATTTTTGACAATTTGCAAATGTGCAAGTAATCAGAATCAGGGTTGCGTGAATCTGAATCGAAAAGGCGACGATGGTGTGTTCAGTGAGTCTTTCGTGATGATTTGTGTGCGAGTGTGTTCACGAAATTGGTAGATTGTATTTTATTGTTCAATAAATATTTTAACTATATATATGTACTAATTTTAATTATGCACTGAAAAAAATAAAAAACAATTGGAGGAAGTCATTTTTATTTTGGAAATCAAAATATTAGTAATACAGATATTATTGTGAGGATATGCCACGATCGACAAACTAGAGTGACCACATGATATTTTTAAAACATGATACGGTTGGTCTTCCTAAATTCATATCTCACTAATATGCAGAGTATAACCGAGGAATCGACCGCAAAACATTTTTCAAATGTAAATTACACATTTCCAAATTGTTGTGGCAAGTAAAAAATTCATATTCGATTGCATTAAGACATTATTATGAATAAAATCAAACGAGGATCCACCCATCAAAGTGAATTCCGTCATTTTGGTGCACCGTGGTGCGAGGTTCCATGCACTGTTAGAAAAAAAATGAAAAAAATGAAATGAAGAGAAAAATGAGAAATATTCCGTTCCGCAAGAAATCACAAGCAGGTAATTGACATGCGAAACAGAGTATAATGTAAAGTAAATAATTATTATGCACTTATGTATGTATCTACAAGGAAAAATAACAGAGTAAAATACGAAATCATATTGTACCCAGAAACTTCTGTATTGTATTTTATAAGAAAACCTATCTTAGATATTAGAGTTTAAATAAAAATATATTAGATTTATTCACTGTTATATTTCGGTCAAAACGTGCTCATCTCAATTAAATTAATGATGATTAATTTTGGCGAAAGGTGTTGTGGGTTGTGGGAGTTTTTTCGACTCGCCTTTCCCTTTGAAAGGCTCTTCACACTATTTTCGCAATGATCTCGCACCCTACATTTTCAGATGGTACCCTATTTTCCAGACATCTTTTGCATGGCTCTTGATAGTCGATCGTTACCCAAAGTACAGTAAAAACTTATTCTTCCCAGCTCTCATAAGTAGCTGTGATTAAATTAAATCGAATAGAAAGTAGAATACCGTAATAAATACCACATTTCTCACACACACGCCCTCTTAAATAGCAATGGCTAAGAGGGCAGCATGTAGGGTGCACGTGAAGAGATCGTCGTCTGCCCTTTCTTCCATCCTCCATCTAAAGCGGAGGCAATAAAAACGATGCCGCCCCAAAGAATATGTAACTAAATTTCGTGGCTTGAACCATTTCCTCTCTGAGATTTCTTAACAGCATAAGTCTTTCTCTCTCTCTTGCACTGCTAACTTGGCTTTAATGCAGCGCCGTAGTTACAGGAAAACGAAGAAGAAGAGGAAAAATAATAAATAAATATAAGACAATCGTGGTCATAAAAAGACGTATCGTATTTTTCTCTCTTGAGCTCTACTTTGCTTCTTCTTTTGCCTTTTCACATTTTGCTGTTGCTATTGCTGTGTTGTTGTTGTGGTTGCTGTTTCAGTTATTGCTGTTGTTGTTGCTGTTATAATTTTGTTCGCTGCAATTGTTTGTCGGCAATATACATTCATCTATATATACATATAAAGATATTTTCATGTTTTGTTGTCTGCTCACCAACGTCTGTCTGGCTTCGCTCGAATGCTAAAATAGTTAAAAATTTCAGTTGCATTCAGTTTGTTGTCGAACATTGTTGTTTTTGGCGTAACGAATAAAACAAACGAACAGACACCAAATAATTCTATTCGTTACAATTAACGGTATTGTCACTTTGATTCTCTTACATAATCGACTGTTACAATTAAAAACAATATATCACTAATTGTTTGAAATTTATTCATTGATCTAAATATAATATACACACAGACAGACAGATGTCTGTATAGATAGTGTTGCGAAAGATACTTTTTTGAATTCTTCGAATTGAACATAATTAAATTTACGTGCTAGCGGTTAAATGGTTCGAGATCGATCTTGTGGTGAGAAGTTCAAAATATCGTTCTTTAGGGAAGCCTGAAAACCATAATAACTGGAGATCAACTTGGGTCCTCTGATCCTCTCGATTGCCGAATACACTTTGTGTTTTTAACAAACACCGGAAAACTCTGGGATTCTTCTCAAACACTGAACACCTTTTGTGTTCCTCTCAAACACTCCACGATCACGTATTCCAAGCATTGCACAATCTCCGTTGCAGGCTGACCTCTGACCTTGCACGCACGCGCACACGTCGCTGGTAACGTTATGCCATGTTATGTTATGTGACCAGGATTGTGCTCGATGTAAATCTAGGTCAGACTCCAACGGAATATCATCCCCTCTATGATGGATTCATCGGTTTTTCCAACACCGACAGCTGCTTTAATTAACTAATACGATTTCACGGACAGGTGAAAAATAAAATAAAATATTTGGTGTGGAAAACACTTGACAATGTTTCGGAAAACAATCAACAATTATTGTAAGCGGTCTATCTGTCCGTCCGTCTGTCTGTCTGTCTGTCTGTCTCTGGCATTGTTTCGCTATTCTCTTATCGCTCCACTCTGGCTGTTGATAAGACCGGGAGCCATGCGAGAGGCGAACAGTTGGAGTCGGGACCCTGCACCGTGGAGAACACCTCGGCCACAAAATCGGAATCAGTTCAGAACGTGGCTTTCACTTTGTGCCTACGTAGGCGTATTTTCTCGTTGGCTGAACTTTATTTCCGATACATACTAAAAATAACTACAATAATTACACAAAGAGCCAATTCGAAAAAACCAAAATTAAAGAAGAGATTTCGTAAAACAAACGGAATTCGAAATAAACGTAATTAAAGAAGGAAATTCGGAAAAAATAAGAAAATAAGTAAAACCGAGTAGAATGAAGTACGTCCATTGTGTGTAAATTTCGCAATATGTATTATTTTCAGTTATATTTCACTGATGAGATTATGTGTTATCAGCAATAACAAAGTGTCTTTGGGTTTATTGATTTTCATTGGAGGTTGTTCGTTGTATACCATAAACCATCATTAGTCATTGATTCCGAGGGTCGTGGTCGGTGCCTTCGAAATTGCCGACGATTGGAGGTTCACATCCGAGTGTGGTAGATAGATCGTAATTACATCGTAATAGGTGGGATGCGAATATAATGCCATTTGAGAGACATTAAAGGGCAACGTCTTGGAGTGCACTCGCCTTTGATGGAACGAGTTGTGGGCCAGGGCTGCCGCCATCACTTCCATCGGAGTGTTTTATTTGGTGCGCAGTGTTGTGTTTAATTCTCTTTCAACGAACTTTTTTTTACTAAAACAGTTTGAGACCAATGAAAAGGTTTTGTTTTTTTCAAATGGTAAACACTCCACCTTATTCAACTTCACTTCACTTCATTTTTTCACTTGACACCGACCGCGCTCGAAAACTCTGAAGCGACCGCCCTGCCGAGGTCGAATGTTGTTTGCACAGCTTCCGCCGGTGAAAAGTCTACCTTTGCTATTGAGCAATTTCTTGTTTTTCATATTTTTTTCATCTTTTTGTTTTTGTTCAACACACATTAAAGTGAAATGTTTCTACTCCAGTTGCAATAACAACAGTAACATGGTTATCAGTGTTTTGTTTGTCGAATGCAAAAAGAGAAAGAAAAAGTTAAAGACACATTAACACACACACACACACACATATTCACACACATTTTGCACACTACCGACGAACCTCATCTTAATTATCGTCGATAGTAAATTAATTATAACTTGAAACTAAACTAAACCAAGTTTTGCACAATTAACCGACAGAAGTCGAGGCTGCATGTGGTGGATTCGTGAAATGTTAGCGAAAATTTCACTTTTTAATTTTGCGTTTTTCTCAACAAGTTGTTGTTATTATTGTTGTTGTTGTTGCCTGCAACAAAAAACACAACAAAGTAAATAATTGAAAATTCCTAAACCAAGAACGGATGACGGGGGGAAATCGTTGAAGCTTAACTCGTGCAGAAAACGATCGCAAGAGTGAAAAGATTAAAACAATAGAAAAAGAGAGAAAAAACAAAAAAAAAAAAAAAAAAAATTACAACTATGCATTTGAGAAATTGTTAAGACAACCCAGTGGAATTGAGCCTGGGCAGCAATGAAGCAATTACTCAATGGCTTACCAGTAATAGGCGGCCATTTAGATAGACAGAGGTTTAGACCATAATTAGCGTTAATTTCTGGCAATTATCAACTGTGTAATTGTTAAATAGCCCCAAGAAATTGAATATAACAAATATTATATTTAATTTTTGCCTGAGTTTTATCCTTGAATCACAACCCAAGTCCTCTCATTTATATTTTAATATTTAATTTTTTAATAAATTCAATTATTATTTTAATTTTTTTATTAAATTTATAAATAAAATAATTTTTTAATATTTTTTTATTTTACCTTTTTATAAATTAAATTTTTTATTTAATTTTAATGTGTTAAATTTGAACTTTAATTTAATAAATTAATTTTATAAAATTATTTTTTAATTTTATATCAAATAAACTTAATTTTAAATTTTATAACATTTATTTTTAATTTCATAATTTTTTATAATTTCATAATTCTTTTTTAATTTCTTCATTTTTTTAATTAATCGATTTTTTTTTCAATTTAATCCATTTAATTTGGAAACTCATTCTTAATTTAATAAATTAAATTTTTCAATTTGGTAAATTTAATGTTTCAATTTGATAAAATAATTTCTTAATTAATTAAATTAATTTTTTCATTTAAAACTTTAGTAACTTACTAAATATAAATAATTATCGAATAAATATATGTAAATAATAATTTAATAAATAAAATGTTTTAAAATATCTTTCTTTTCATTTTCGATACCTTTCACTTTGTCACCCAGTGTCTCGGAACATCAGAAATTCGTGTGACGTCATCGGCGGCGACATCGACGTCATCGTCCCTTCCCCGCAGCTGCAATGGACGCAGTAGTGGTGGACACGCAACGACCCAAAGAGACAGAAGCTGCTGCATCCACGTCTGGCCCAATAACCGACATAACCCGAACAACAACTACCGGGGACGAAGAAGCGAAAGCTTCTCCTTCGGCTCCGACTTCAAATTCCCCGCCCTCCGCAAGGGACGAGGAAGGCGACGAGTTGACAACGAGCGCGAATACGAATTCGAACACGAGCTCGAATCCGAATTCGAAGATTCCCCATCCGACGCTGACGGCGCTGTTGGCAAGCAAAACAAATCAATTCCGTCGTTCCGCCTCACTGCGACTGCGTGGCTCCAAATCCAATTTGCTCTTCAACAACACCTTCGTGGCGAACAACAGCAAAAGCAACAACGAGAGCAGCAGCAGCAACAACACGATGAACTCGAACCCACACACCAGAGGCGACAATAAATTGGAACACATGACAACAAGAACAACAGCATCGTCAACAACACCAACGACCGCCCGCACTGGGAGCACTGGAATGACCGAGCCTGAAGTCGTCGCCCACGATCTGGCAACGACCGCCGCCGCCGGTCGTGTCAGTCCTCGGAGGAAACTCGTCCTGAATTCACAGCTACCCGCGGTCGGCCTGACGCGTTCCCTATCGCTGAGAGTTAGAAATCAAAACAATAAAACGGATTCCAACGCGGAATCATGCACGGCGTCGGAATCGTCCAAGGATCGCATGTCGAAGGATAACATCGGGAATTGTGTGTCGCAGGAGACAGGAGAGCATCATCATCAAAAGTCGACAGAGGATCCACATGTCCAGGGTATTCACGAGGCGAACGGCATCGACAAGAGTCCCGATAAGACGAAAGCGAAGGCAGGGAATGAGATCACGACCAGGAGCCAGGACAACGTCGATGGGCCAGGAGTGCAATTGACACAACAGCAGGAGAACCATAAAATGGTGAGTGTTAACAAAATATGTAACTCGCACTTATTTCGATTATCGATTGTCGATGTTGACACCATAACAGAAATTTGTCGTTCCCTAACCTTTCACCCTTCCTTCTGGTCGTGGTGGTAGAACAATATAACAAAAACTACCCCGGAAAATACTACGTTTATAGTATTGGATTTTCGACAATTTGACAAGTTTGACGGAGTTCACCGCTGACTGGGATACATTACATAATCGTAGTGGATCCATAACAAAGCGAAAGGAAACTCGAGGTGTCGCTGTTATTAGATCATTCACTGGGCCAAGACCCGATGGTGGAGAACCATGCAAAGAACCCCCATCACCCACATCGCATTTTGTTCCACGTTCCATGGTATGAAAATCCCTCAATGGTACGTCATTGTTTCATCGTCCGAAACGTTCCTAGGGAATGCAATTTCCGCAAGCTTTTCGAAGCAGGGGATGATTTTGTAGATCTTTGTCTTTCCCTTGTTTTCTTCCTATTTCTTCTCACATTCCACGTGCCACAAGATAGGGGAGAGAGAAAGAGAGAGAGAGAGATTGAGTACAGCCCCACAACTCTGGCAGGCAATCGTTTACCACCACCAACATCAACATCACCGACCAGGGTTGTCTCCACTGCATCCATGTTGTATTTAGTGTCGAAGCCGCTGGCTTCGGTTGCTTTTTCCTTTCGCGAACTTTGGGCCCTTCCTCTGGTGGCGAGCATTGTATAATAACGGTAGGTAGGTAGGTGAAATAGTAGATGATTTCAGTTCCGTTTTGCCTCTCGACGCGTGCAGATTCCACACATACCAACACCATTACACTCGCGCAACCCTCACACGTACAAGTGCAAGTGCAGAAAGTGTACACGACACTTGAAACAAGCAAACAAATGCAATTGCAATTAAAAGGATTCCGTTTCATTTAATTCATATTTCACTCATCATCCGAGACAGCAAATAAAATGCATTTTAATGGTAGATATTAAATATTCTCTCTTCAGCCAAACTATTATTCATTTGGTAATTGAAAATACAACTTTTCCGTTTTGTTTTAAATTGTGTTTTACGCATTGTTTGAAATGTGTGCACATTGCATTGTTTAAAGTTTTTGCAATTTACGGTAATTGATTGCATTTCGTTCGCGGCCACAACTGCTACTCCATTTAGTTCCAGGAGTTCAATGGCCAGGAAATGTAATCATGGCTGTCCGATTGCTATTGATGAATCGATTTTTTGCTGCTTCCAAAAGCACCCAAAACAAAAGCTTCCAATTGTCGAATGAAAAACCCAGCTGTTGACTATGTTCAATAATATATTGATACTCTATAAATCAGGTATGAACAATCTGTCGATTGTGTATAAAGGACAAAAGTTCTTCCCGTGAAAGGCCACTTTTCTGTCTTATGTAAATCTGGCACGGTTCCAAGTGCAAGTGTTCTCTCAGTGTACTCCACCGTAGGTTTCTGCTCTGATTAGGCTAAATGGCATCATGGTGTTGAGAATAATTTCGAAATGGAGCAATGTTTTTTTTTTGATTTGGTGTATTTTAATTTTCCAAGGTTCTTCAAACCTAAATTATCCTTCATCAAAGACTAATTAGTGCATTCAAATTGAGGATTATTTTTGGCACGGTTTCAGCCTAGTTAATTTATTAAAATGGATTATTTTGGCACGCTTTCAGCCTAGTTAATTTATTAAATCTTAATGGAATATGTAATCTTATAGTTTATTACTATGATATGAAAATTCTCTATCCGAACCAAGTCCAAGAATTATTAGACTAAAAATCCGATAGTCTTTAGCAAGCATAGCGTGTTTACCAAAATTCAATACCGATCATGATTTTACTACACTGCGCTTCTCATGTGAAGGTATCGCAATCACAACCTGCGTTCAAGTGAAGGGACCCTCATTGCCGTTGTGTGAAGACCACGAAGACACGAATATTCATAACCATTTCAGATTATTGACTTCTCCCATAACGGACAGAGACACTCACACCAGATGTATGCTATACTATACTATATGTATATTAACCTACTTTTATGCGGTGTACAAAACCAAAGCCCGCGTTGTACAACAACCAATTCACATTAGTCGTTTTCGGAACTGGCTGCGTACTTGGTACGTGTGTGTTTGTGTGGGAAAGGAGACGGGTTAACTTGTGGCTACTGGAAATAGAACAACACTTGCACAATCAAGAAGAAGTGGCAGAAGGAAAGGGAAGAGCTGTGGAGAAGAGAAGACTAACTGAACTTCTTTAGTTGTGGTTCTTGATTATGAAACTCCATCGAATGAATGCAAAGAAGATTGTAGTCGATCTGTCTGTCTTTCTTTTGGTCTGTCTGTCTGTTGTTCCTTTCGTCTGTCTGTCTTTCTTCTTACCTGTCTGTTTGTAGAACTTGTCGCTTAAGTGGGCAGAGACAATTTTTATTACTATAGGAAGTAGGAAACCAGCTTCAACCGTCCACTGAGCTAATGATGACCATCATTATTATTATTATTTTGTGTAATTATGATTACGTTGATGATTTTTTATTTCGTGGTTTTATGGCCAACGACTTTTCGATCCATTCATCCATCCTCCATCGGTGGGTCATTGGGAAGTTTTGTGGAAACCGCAAAAGGCTCCAAATAGGAAATAGTCCAACGACAGATCTATCGATGGATCGATGATCATACTGATCGTAGTTGTCTGTGATTGTCCACGAGAGGGAAGCGATCTTTGGTTGTCTTCGAAATCAATTATTCCCACTGGGGATGACGATGGGCAACGAGCAGAAAATTGACCACAAATATGCTTCTGCGTGCTACTTGAAAGTAGATTCAGTTATAGTTGTTGTTGTTGTGTGTTTGTTGTTATTATTGTCGATGTTTTCTTAGTTATCGTTATTGTTGTTTCTTTGTTGGTTATTGTTTTTTCATAGTTATTGTTGCTTTTTAGTTATTTTTGTTTTTAAGGTATTGTTTTTTTTCTTAGTTATGGTTTTTTTCTTAGTTATGGTTTTTTTCTAAGTTAAGGTTTTTTCTTAGTTATTGTTTTTGCATAGTTATTGTTGTTTCTTAGTTATTGTTGTTTTTTAGTAATTGTTATTTTTTAGTTAATGTTTTCTGTTTGGTTTTCGAAATATGCTTGAGTGATTTGCGCGAAACCACGCACACATGCGAACCATTACCGTGAGCTCCGGCGATCGTCCATCGAACGAATAAAATACCTTCGTTAAAGCGAAAATGTGGTCGTGCTAGTCATGGTCGTGTTTAATCGGTCTAGGTATTGGTTAGTGGGTAGATTGGTATTGGTTTCTACCTACCATCACCGATACCACTACCAATGCCGTTGCCACATCGATGGTTGGTTTCGCGTAGTAAGAAAGAAAGAAAGCATTTTTATGCTGCAACCGAACGAAAGCCCAAAACGTTTCTTTATTTTTGCTTAACCTTTCTATCCAAACAGTCTTTAACTCTTAACGGTCCGACGACTACGGCGCCAACAACGACGACGACGACGACGACGACAACAACAAATGCCCGACCATCCTCGCTAGCGACATCGGCAACAAATACAACAACAGGCAGTAGTAACAGCAGCAACACATCCTCGAAGACGGCGTTCGGCCGAACGACGACATCCGCCTCGCCGAAGACGCCAAAGACACCCACAACACCGCAGCTGACGAACCATCACAATCACAGCAACCACATCGCAACAACACACTCGCACAGCGTCCACCATCATCATCACAACAACCACTGTTCGAAGCAGCAACAACATCAACAACAACAACAGCAGCAGGTTTTGCCCTCGGTGCCCGAAACGAAGCTCACGCCGCGAACGCCGCCGGTGACGCCAGACTCGCCGAGCACCTACCTGGAGGATGATCTAGACTCGCTGTACTCCTTTGCGACAACCACTTCCGGACGCTCCACGATGTCCTGCGAGCATCCGTATGTCGCACGGTAGGTTTGACTTGGATTTTGATTGAACTCTTTTCCTCTAAATTGGACTTTATTTTGTAGAAACGGCACCACGTTCAGTGGTCGCAAGATGAAGTACGTCGTCCATTGCTCGAATCATGCCGGCCAAGTGGGTCCCGACTACTTGACGCCCACCCAGCGGGCGCAGCGTCAAATTCGCCGCCTCAAGGAGTTGCTGTGCGTGGCGCGTCAGGACCTCGAGCAAAAGGACTCCGAAATATTGCGTCTGACGCGCGAAGTCGTCGAGTTGCGATTGTTCAAAGCGTCGCTCAGTTCGCCCGAGGATCGGTCGGCCTCCAGCGATGCGGTGACGGTGCGCGAGGCCGATCTGAAGACATCGCAGGATGTCTCGCCCATCGTTGACATGGTCGACGATGCGGCCAAGTCGAGTCCTCGCCACATCCTCGCCGCTGCCGGGAATCACGCGATCATGCAGCAGCACTCGGAGATGCAGAGTTCCTTCGCCGATTCGGGTCACTTCGACGATATGACGACGTCGTCGGTCCACTCGAAGGACTCGTCGTATGCGGCGCACACACACGACATCGGCTGCGGCAACGACGAGGCCGAGACGGAGGCGGAGGCGGAGGAGCAGGCCGACGGCGCTTGTGGTGTCGAGAGCTACGAGATGCAGCGCCAAGAGTTGATTCGCATGTATGAGCAGCGAATCGAGGAGTTGATTCGCACCCAGGACTCGTCCGTCAGCGAAATGAAGCGCAGCCACAACGACAAGGTCGAGGCGCTGCTGCAGAAGTTGGCCGAGTGCAACACGCGCTACGCCGACATCGTGCCCGACTACGAGCACGCCAAGGAGCGCATTCGCGAGCTGGAGAAACAGCTCGAGGACCTGCAGCGCAAGCTGGCCGAGCACGAGGAGAAGCAGAACAAGATGTACTTGCACATGTACCAGAAGGGACAGGAGGCCGAGCGCATCGCTCGTGCTGATCAGGTAATCCCCAATCCGGCTGATCCAGTTGTCTGTCTGGTCTACCAAGAGATCTGTCTTGTCCTCCACGAGATCTGTCCGTCTTCCTCGAGATCTGTCCGTCCGAATCCCGGGGCGATCGACTCGTTGATGATGTTTTTCTTCTTGTTTCCTTTTGATTGTTTTCCTCCATCACATCGCCATTGCCATTGCTTTAGTTATTGTGTTTTATTTATGATTCTTTTTCTTCGTCTTTCTCCCGGTCTTCGTCGTCGATCTGCAGGCCTTGGAATTGGCACATCGAGCACCCAGTAATAAAGTATCGATCAACGAATTGTTGCATCAGCTCCAGAGCACTCAAGACGAATTGGAAAATATACGCGTAAGATTTTTCAAAATCTTTATCATATTTTTTTCCGTATTCTTTTGCATTTTACATTTTATTGCATTGTGAGTTCATGCGTTGAGCAATTGTAACAACATTGATTAGATTTATTTCACTATGTGTTTATGTATGTGTTATGTCGTCTCTTTCTCTCACACACACACACACACACACACACGAACACTGTCCGCAAGACAGCACACACGAACACATACACACACGCATACATAAAGCTTCGTTTACAGTAGATAAAAATTACATTTTAAGTTTGCATTAAGAGCAAATTTGAATAATGTTTAAAACTTATTTTTTACTGCTAAAACAAAAACAAGAAAAGCAAAGAAAAAACATTCTGTGTTAAATTAAGTTATTCATTTCATTTGAATTTTTTTTTCCATTATCTCGCAAAATATTAAATGTTACATTTATTTATGTTCCACACTGTTTTGTTTCATTTCATCGATTTCCATGCAATTTCAATTTGGGTTTCTGCACAAGCGCTGGGCAGATTTTCGCCGATCTGCCAGTTATCAATATACAATATATCATGCGTTTTATTTATGATTTCTTTCGCAATTAGTTATATGATTTACTCCGAACAACAAAAACAAGGAGGGCATGGTTCAAATCGGTACCCGTGTACCCCGATCTGTATTGAGTTGAGCTTCAATCCCCACGTATGATCCCTTAGAAAAGTATTTCCTCGGTAAACTCGGTAAATGCATGTATTGTTACAGACGATCTATTTCCGTATATAGCTAGCGATTATTCGGTTTGTAGCGCAAGTAGTTGAATTTACTGAGTTCTCATACTATTTCGTAGTATTTTCCTTTTTACCCGAATTTTGTTTTTCTGATTTTTCCGATGTTGGACAAACACTTACTTAGTTTTTGAATTGAATCTCTACCTAAACCTTAGTTGAATTTAGTTTTGATCTTAATGTTTCCTTCTTTCTTCCAATTATTATGTTGAATACATATATATTTTATAGGCAGCAGAATGTAGAAATGAAACCGGCGGTAATCATGCTCTCCTCACTGCGAAAGAGGCAATTTCCTTGTGGGTTCTCGGCGCGAGGAAGGTTTGTAGCACGAAAAAAAAAACAAAAAGAAATGCCAAATTTCTTACCAATACCAAAAACCAATACAAAATACCTTAAACGAAAGTCCCATCAATCAAGTATATAGTTTGCATTATTTTTATAATTTTCTATTTGATTCATTCTTCTTATGGTTTTCCTCACATTACCTCACGTTGGTGTCGTTGGTGTCCTGTTCATATCGACCGATAATGCATTTTAGTGCCTCGGGATATTCTTGCTAACGTAAATACATACATTGTTTTCATTTATTCATTCCTATTCATTTATCATCATTTTTCCCATCTGACTTCGCGTGGTGGGCGTGGTTCATCGTGTAGTTAGCCATTGTTAGCCATCGACATGACCACAGTTTGTCTCAGACTTGCCAACTGTTCGTGTAATTTGCTTTTGACCTTTTCACGGTTTCCGGAAAGACTTCGATGAATACCTTCGATAGCCTTTTGGTACGCGACTGCAATATTGAAGGCTTTTTTAAAGGCTTTTCTTGTTATTGAGGTTCTAAATATTTGAAATCACAATCACATTAATTTGATATGAATAGTGGAGTTTTGTACATGGGGTCCCCGGCACAAATCTACACATTTAAGTATATTTGAGATCTGGTATTTTTGTTTAACGATCGACGGTTTCAGTTGATTAATTTTCGTTCGGTGTCAAAATGTTATCCAAACCAAAAGGTACGTAAAGTAATGAATAATACCAAATATTACATTAGATGTTTACCAATAATTTAAATAATAACGCTCATACAATATCAAAGTACTTAATCACCCAGATATAAACGTTGGCATGTTTTCATTCAATCTCCCCATTAAGAAACGTATTCAATTTTTGAAAGCCTACATATCTATCCACTATCAAGCTATTCAATCGTAAATATGTTCGTATATTCGTTGACCATAATACAAAAATATATTGACGTAAACTCGCCCGGTATTGACCATTGATCATTGTAAATAGACCATTTTCTCATAGCATCTCATTGAAAAAAAAAAAAAAACAACAAAAGAATATAATTTTGTGGTCGAAGAATATTCACATGCTCTCCCTCTCTTTCGTTTGCGCTCTCTTCTCCGTCTCTCTCTTTTGCTCTCTGCGGCCACTCTGTCTCTGATCTCGTTCACTATCCAGACAATTTATCGGCGACTCCTGGATGCACAAAAGAATCGCACACACGTTGATCCAGAGGTCACTCTGCAGTTTCTCAAGAGCGCTGTCTACTATTTTCTGACCGACAAGGAGAACTCCCAGGGCCACCTGCAGGCGATCGAGAGCATTCTCGAGTTCACCGAGGCGGAGAAGCAGAACATCAACAAGGCTCGCTCGCCCAAGTAGAGCGGCGGTCGGATCCGGAAGAAGCAGTGGTGGATGGTGGAGACCCAGGAGCGCCCAGTTCAGGACACGGATGTACGCAGCATTTTATTGTTTAATTAAAGTTTTCTTTTAATTTTATTAATAAGATCGATCTTCGTTGGGTTTCGCCAAGAATACTCTCGTGATTTTGCGACCTTTGATTTTACATTATTATTTTATTCAATTAAAATAATCATGGTGAAAATTATTTTAAATAATTTCCTATTAAAATTTAATTCTATAGTTTTATTTCGTTTGTTCTTGTTGATATGAAATGGCTATTTTTTGTATGTGTTTATTTGCAAACGCATGTACTTTATCATGATTACTAAATCATTTAAAGATATGCGTATAAAATTAGTTTAGATTAATAATTAGCATAGAAATATGTAAATGGTAATTGATAACGTCCAGAGTGCGATTATGGCTTAGATTTTCCTTCACAGCAAAATCGACCTGAATTCTAATGAATAGAAAACATTTTAAAATTAAAAAAAAGTTGTGTTTTAATTCAGACAATTTTTTTTTCATCAACTGTGACAGAGACTCCATTTTTGAATTCAAGACACTTCCGGTGCAATCGTTGGCTAAGGAACGAACCTTGACTTTCTTGTCGGTACCTTGAACAAAACTCTTCGTCCGTACTATACACCAAGAGTACAGTCCTCGATGAATTTAACGAATCTTTATGACTTGGAACAACCAACGAATTCATTTTTCTACCTACAGGGTAATTCAGAAAACAAAAAATATGAATCTTCGAATTTTTATGTGGTTGAAAAAGAAGAGTTGGTTGAACAGCTCCACGTTTGTATCGAAGACATGCATCTCACATGCAACAACCAGTCAGCAGTTTCCGGCACCATTCACGATGGCAGGTCGATAAATTTCCAATGCACTCAAATTCGCTCTCTCGATTCGAGTGAAAAAATAAAAAACGTCCGGAAAAATGACTTCGGAAATTGGTCCAACTCGTTACTTTTAGGCTTCTCGTTGTTTTTGTGTTTCTTCCCTGACTTCATGCAATTAACGAGTAGCAAGGCAGCTCCAACAACGAGCAACGAGTGAAGAGAAATCAAATAATTTAGCAGTCGCTTTTTGTTTCTCTCTCCGCACTGTGGTGTGCTCCGAGATTTTATTGCGTAAAAATAGTGAAAAGTGAAAATTTGTTGAATTTCTTTTGGCCGTTTTTGTATCGCGGATTATTATTGCGTCAGGTCGACGATTAAATTGAAAAAATCTTCTCATTCTCGTGTCGCTGACCCAAAAAAATATCTCCGTCGTGCAATTTCTTGTTCGCGCACTCTAGGAAATTCAAAAATAATTCTCACCGTTTTCATACCGAAATTTTGTTTTGAAAAATTGATAATAAATAGATCGACACCGATTCCCGATTCCTCCGCTCGTTCCACGTTCTGTTGCCTCCCGTTCGTTGGTGCAGTCGACGTTAGCGTCCACTACTGCAATCGCTACTGCGTCGTCGTAATCCGACGTAAGCCCGTCGTGTGTTTGGGTCACTTCCAGAGGTCGCGTTCCCAGGCAACCACAACCATTCAGTTCGTTTACCTCTACAACTCCCCGACCCTTCCGAACGCCACGGATCGAAATCGAACTTCTGGTCTGAATCCTTCGCCACCGCCGGACACTGAATTCTTCTCAGATCTCGGCGACGACGTCGACGTGGACCGGGACGACCAAGATCAAGATTACGATCACGACAACGACGGCAACGATTCCAGCAACGACACCAACGGCGACGGCCACCACAAGAACAACGACGACGACGGCAGAATCGCGACCGCGACCAATTTAGAATTCGCCGGATTCCACAGGCATCAGGTGCCCATTGAGTCGCAGACACCGCGCTCCCAGACCATGGCAGTGGTACGCAAGAAACAGGACGACAAGTTCCTGAAGGTTCTGCGCGAGCTGGTGACCACGGGCGGCGGCAATCGCCAGTGCTTCGATTGCGGCCAAAAGGGGCCGACGTACGTGAACATGACGATCGGATCGTTCGTTTGCACGCGCTGCTCCGGAGTTCTGTAAGTTCTCACACTGACTATAATCTAGCCTAGCTCTAAGTTATTTCCGCTTCCGCTTGGAAGCATTTTCTCTCCTCCTCCTCCTCCCTCCCTTTGTCTTTATCTTAATGTCTGTTTCTATACAAAAGTGCACCAGCCTGTGGATCAATGGTCATCAATTATCACGATCGTTGGCAGGTCATCAACACCGCAATAACATCAATATCTCTCTCTCTCTCTGCCAACAACAACATAGTCATTGGACCATTTCCACTCGACGTCAATAATAAATCAATTAAATTTAAATTTATTTCTTCAAAATATAAATTTGTTGTTGTTCAATGGCCGTCGAAGATAATTTAGTGGATGAAGTGGAGGAGAAGGTGGAAGTAGGTAGATGAGATCGATGCTCTTCACCAGCTTCCTTCAATGGTGGATCAATCAGTGAACAGGGTCATTTACCAACAACAACAACAACAACAAACACCGGCGAGAGATGCAATTAAAAATTTATTTTTACTTCGCGTCATTGGCGAGTCTTTACAAGATTTTTTCGCAATAAATTGTGGCCTGAAAATAAGGTCACTGACGAGACAGAGAGAGAGAGAGGGTGAGAAAGAGAGAGAGTGAGTGAGAGAGACAGAGCGAGAAGAATGAATGACTTGGAGATTTTGCATCACAGCTAGAAGTGCAGCATCTTGGAGCCACATCGTTACCGTGGCTTCGAACGTACTTTAGACCCCGTTTACTGACTGGCAACCGGTTTCATTCTAGATGTTTTTCTTCCCCCCTCAACTCGCATGCTTCTGGTTCATTCTATCGTGCACTCTCGCTCTCTCTGTATATTCTCTCTTTTTCTTTCTATACCCATCGTTATCGGCTCGTTTACTTCATTACGGACGACGAGCAACAAGTTTGCTGCGAAAATTGTGCTCGGCAGGAAAATGCAAGGAATGCAAAAGATACATTCCTTGTGTGCATACATATATTTTTGCTGTCCGAAGAGTCTGTGAATTTCTCTCTGATGTCACAGTTCACAAATATCTTTAAGTGACTCGAGATCGAGAAGAGAATCCAAGAGTCTGTGAGAATTATAAAATTTCCCTTTAATATTTTTCTCTTTTCCTTCAGAAACTCCATAAAATTCCACAGTTGAGTTTTTCCTTTTTTTTAATATCAATTCATTTTTCTCAAGTGTCTCTCACACGAGATGTTGAAATGTTGTGAAAATTCAGAATTTCCCACGTTTGTTTTGCCAACGTTGGCCACGCAGCAAGAGGTGGTTCAATGGGTGCAACAATAACAACAAAAACAACACATGGTCCATTGCTCGCATATCGTAGCGATCGTTGATGTGGAACGCGTTCCACACAATCGGCTGCGTCGTGCTCCACAAATACATGAGAGTGTGTGCGTGTGTGTGCAACGCATGATCAATTCTCGTAGTCGTTGTGACCGGTGTTGCTGATGTTGTTGCTCTCGTTATTATTGTTGCTGCTCTCATTTGTTGTTCTTCTCGATATTCTCCAGGTGCCTCCATTGTTGTCAACGGCACGAATTGAATGCAGTGCCAAGTGCGACTTTTCAAATGTTCCAAATACAGGCAAAAGTAGTATAAATAACCTTTCAAAAGAAATCCACGACCACCTCAAACTTCTCCCCAACCAACTCCAACTTCTCCTCAACCATCTCCACCAACAACACCGCCTGCATCCATCCACTAAACGATTGAAATTCTTCAAACGATCGGCGAACAACGCGAGAAACAACAAACACAAAATAAACAACCGACGAACTACGAAATGATATTTGTTTGAACAGTCGAGAGAGGGGTGCGTGAGAATGGAAGGGAGGGGAGGGGGAGAGAGAGGGAGAAGAGAGCGCCCCTTGAGGCAGTGGGTGAAGAAAGAGAAAAACCATTCACTCAGCACAAACAACCAGCGAAAGTAACCATTTTTCTTTTGTCTGCTTGCTGACCAAATGAATGGAAAGAGAAACAAAATGAATTGAAAAAAGAAAAGAAATGAAATGAAAAAAGAAAAGAAATGAATTAAAAAAAGGAAAGAAATATCAAATCAAATGCAATGAAATGGAAAAAGAAAAAAAAAAACAACCAAAATACATAAACCTCACCCTCTTCCCTCCCCCTTCTTTTCACTTCCTTCCACTATCACGTTTGAGATCGCGAATCCCATCGCGAATTTTAATGAATTGTGAAATTTCGTATTGCTTTCCAAGAGAAGGTGGGGCGGAGAAGGTGAGGGCGCGACACAAGACGAAACACAATTTATTCTATGTGTGCGTGCGTGCAAGTGTGCGAGTGTGTGCGTGTGTGTCTGTGCGTGCGTGGGTCGCACCACAAATAGATGTGGCCCAAACCGTTTTCTACACTTTTTAGTTCAAAGTCATGGTCGTGACTATGAATTAAAGTAAAAAGTTCGTTGACGAAAAATAAACAAAATAAAAAATAGACAAAATTTCCTTCCTCTCCGTCTCCCTTTCGCTTTCGTCGTCTCATATGGTGAGTGAAATGCTGACTTCGACTTCGATGGTGTCGCCGACGCCTCTTCGAGACGACAATCAATATTGGTGTGGGCCAGAGGTGAAGAGAAAATCTGGTGTCCCATTCAAATGGTTGACGCCACCAGGTGAGAGTAGCAATGACAACGATAACGATGACAACATAGCAATAACAAATAGACAACAATACAACGACATCGATGTCCATTACAAATGACACTCGATGTTCGGTCATGTCCAGCACAGACATGTGGTTGAGACCACCCTCTGGCTACTGTTCGTCATCCGAACGATGGGTAGAAAAACGCAAGAGAATTTCGAAGAGAGAGTCTCCGAAAAGCATGCCGATGCTATCAATGACGCATGACATGATATGACGATGATGAAATAACGAAGAGATGAAGTTGCTGATGATGTTACCGATGAGATCAAGAAGCTGATAAGATGAAGTTCCTGATGAAATGACGTTCCTGATGAAATGAAGTTGCTGATGAGGTGATGTTGCCGATGAGATGTTGGTGTTATGTGTGGCCACAAATCATCGTCGCCGCCGCCTCCGTCGTGTTTCCTGTTTCGGTTCGTTGAGCGACACCCCTCAAATTGATACCATAAATTCTCGCCTCAACCCCTCGACAGACTTCATCCCCACTTCCTCCATGACTGACTGACAGTCACAAACTCTCTCCATGATAGACGCAAACTCTCTCCACGACACTCACACACTTGCACCCTCCGCCTCATCTTCACTCCTCACTAACTTCTGCCACCACCTGCCTGCCTGCGCCTGGCCCACTCAGCTGTTGTGTGACGTTAATTTATGCTCTTCTTGGCTGTTGTCGTATCGTAATGACATGTGACCCAATTCGGTTGTTCAAGTTAAGCACGAATTTTCAATTGCAGCTCCTCCAACGCCGCCGTCACCAACCCTTGTCTCCTCCTCCGCCTCTTCCTCCTCCATCCAATGCAACCCCTCTTCGATCGCATGGAAAAAAACACCTCTAGAATCTAGACGAACGATGCCTACTATTTGATAACTGCAGACAAATGTATGTGCGGCAACTGAGTTCCCCAGCTGTCTGTCTGTCCCCCCAATTTGTCTGTCCGTCCCTCCGATTTGTCTCCGACTCTTCGTGCTTTCAACTATCTGTGTCTCTGCCTTAATGTGAGTGTTTTTCTTTCAATCTGGCAATCTGAGTATCATTCTGTCTGTCTGTCTGTTTGTCAAAATCACTGGCTGTATGTGCTGGTGACATTTTCACACACATACACACCGCGAACAACGATCACATAACGGTATCGAGTATCGAGACGAGTGACCGAGTGCCAATTGACACAGATTCAAAAGTTTGGAAAACTAGAACGTGATTCTGTTGAGTGCAAAGGTATTAAAACCATGTTCGAAAAGACTTTCGATTGCATGCATAGTATAAATTGATCATTCCAGAAGAAGGAATCAATTAATGTCATGATGTTGATGTTGACTACTCAATGTGAAAACAAGGTTTCTTCATCACGGAAATATTCATCTTAAGTCCCGTAATAAATCTATTTCCTACCATCATCTTCAGCCTCGTTTCCTCTAACTCACTCTAACGCTAACGTGAGCTCGATTAAGTACCGCTTTAAAGCTGGTTTTTTCCTTTCCTCCCACTTCACCTTTCTCACAGAGTGATCATTAACGAAACAAGCGGAAGTGTCCAATAGACGTTTCTCGAAGAAAATGCATGTTCCGGTTTCGGAGTTCGTTCAATTACGACACTGATAGACAACAATACCAAAAACAATAAAAATAATAACAAGAGCAGGCGCTATAGAAAACAAGTACAATAACAAAAACAAGTGAAATAACAAAAACAAGTACAATAACAATAAAAACAAGTACAACAAGAAAAATAAATTCAACAACGAACCCAATTTCAACAACAACTGGAAAATCAAAATCCAAGAGTAACATTTCTCTCATTTCTCAGAGATCAACTACTTCAACTACAACAATTTCACACATACTTTACAACAATAACAACAATTCATCTTCCTATTGAAACATGAAGCCGACAATGGCCACAAAATTTCAAACACATTCTCGACGTCATCATCATTATGATGATCATGATCATCAACTTCATCACGATATAATGTAATTTCCTGCAATCATTGTCACTTCAGACAGTTTGTAGTTTATCTCCATATAATTTCGAGAGACGATTACAACCAGCATATGTTGTTGTTGTGGTTGTTGGATTTTAGTAGATGTAGTTAGTGTTTTTGTTGTATTTATAACTTCACCAACAGATAGAGATGGAGAAATAAATACGAAAAACTCGTAAATCCACTGAACGGGCGCAAACCGAGAGAAATGCATTCAATGGTTTGCTGCGAAAGTTGTGTGGCTGCAGCAACATTCGACGTCGTCGTCGTCGTCGTCATGGTTCCGCTCCGAGCATTGACTCTTGAGAAAAAATGCAAAACTCTGCAAAAACAAAAATTATATATACATAACTCCACTCTAGTCCACTCCCCATGGTGTTTGGCGATGGCAATGGTCCATGAAGATGGAGATCGATATGTCACGTGGGAGGTAGTTTATTTTATGGGAATGCGGCGGCTTGTGCTGTTTTCTCAATTACCGCTATCACTTTATGGGAGCCCTTCGTGTGTGTCGTCGTCACCTTTGGACCCTTACCTTCATCATCTTCCAATCGATTCATATTTCAATTTATCATGTATCGAATTTGTGAAACCGCAATTCGAATGTTTTTCTACCGTCGCTTTCTTCGTCTCCCTTCTCGAATAAAATGCTTGGAATTTCCATTTTCGCATGAAGAAACCTCGTCATCATCATCACATCGAATGACTCATGACTCACTGGCTCTCAAATCTGAATCTGTCTCGGTGTGGTCTCCCTCTTTTGTGTTCGCCTTCTTCGTCCCTTCTCTGTCGGGAATACTTTACTTGTATGGCTTGACTTATATTTCTTATTCTCATGTCTTTCGTTTTGTTATTTTTTTTGTCTTCTCTCCGTCGAACTCCGCTGGCACTCGTTTAAAGCGAGGCTTTCGAAAGGCCAAAAGACAGCGACTCGAACGGCTTGTTTTATGAACCTCTTGGTCCCTTGCTGCTGTTGTTGTCTCTCGCTAAAGCTGAAATATTTCTCGCTGGAATTTTTCACAGCTCCGACAGCTACAAAACCGACAACGACTACCAACTGCGATTGCGACTCAACCTCTTCCTCCTCCCAACAGCGACTTCGACTCCGTACCTTGCGTTGTCTTTCCGTGCAAGAAGTAATTCGTCCAAAGTGGCAACTCGAAACCGAGAAGTTATCAGCCAGCCAACCGAACGACCCCCTGCCCTCGCTTCCAACAGACAGACAGACATACTCAGAAACGTGGTCGTGGTGTTGGTGTTGTTGCATCAACCGAAGGGATCCACGAAAGAAATTCCAAAAGAGAACGGAAATCTGAAGCCAACGCGAAGGCGACAGTTAAGAAAACCAGTAGAGTAACTTGGCCAACAAGAGAACATGAAGCCAAGAGAATAAGAAGCCAAAGACATTGCATGAGCTTCGGAAAAAATAGTACGGTATGAAAAAAAATGTTATTGAGAAAATAAAGTAATATTGAGAAAAATAATAATATTGAGAAAATAAAGTAATGTGGAGAAAATAAGTAATATTAAGAAAAAAAGTAATATTGTGAAAAAAAATAATATTCTGAAAAAACCTTCATCATCGTCTGTATTGCGCCCACTTTTCGAGAAAACGGGGAGAATGAAACACAACAAAACAAAAATTAAGTCTTTGCACGAACATATTGCAGAAAAAATACTCGAGTTCATTGAGTTCAAAAAAACAAAGTAGTCTACCACAAACTCCGTCTTGCCACTCACTTTCTTTCGACTTTCGTTCGATGAAACTTACCGCCAAAGCGATAGATAGGGAAGGGCAGATAAGATTAGAAAAGGGCAAATTTTCCACTTATCGAACGACACTTCTATCGCTTCTTCTCCTCCTCTTCCCTCCCCACATTAAATCTCTTCTCAATAGAGAGGAGTCTATGGTTCTCTGTGAAGTGTTTTTTCAATATCATTGCCTTTTGTTGCGTCTCTTCTTTCCTCCATCTCATCCTTTGTCTCCTTTTTTTGTGGATCGGAAACTCTACGGAAGTCTATGGGTTGTGGTGGAGTATATTCCGTACGCTTGACCTACTCGGTAGTATAGTTTTGCATTTGTTTTATCTTGCTGTCATGCTTGTAGGTTGTAGGAAAAGCAGCTTCCATGCTGTTCGTCGGGTTGTTTCATGTGGAGCTTGTGTTTGGTGGTTAGACTATGGCTAACGACCCGTTAAACTGAGGTTGGTCGAAAAAATAGAGATAAAACAAAAACATCATCTCTTTTATTTCCTCCTACGGGTTGATTTTTAATAACAGTGAAACTACTGTTAGTTTTTCTCGCCTTCTCTACTTTGTCTCTCTCTGCACGTTTATTTCGGTCGCTTTTAATTTTACACTTCACCAATTTCAACCATTTTTTGTGACCTTTGCAAATGGGGAAAAACCGAAATGAGAGCAGTATTTTTTTTTACTACTACCTTTCAAATCATCAAAGTTTTATTTTGTTTTCGTTTGATGTAGGTCAATGATCTTTGCGCTTTTGTCAGTTATAACTGTTTGTATTGCAATTAGACAAACATCGAAGTGATACACATTTTGCTTTTTATTTACTCTCACCACAGAATCACAAGTGTAGTTTTTCATTACAAAGTAATACAAAACCGTTTATTTAAATAACATTAAATGTGTTGTAAAAATGTTCCACTTTTCGAATAAACATTTGCTCAGGTCTGTTTAGCGTTTTATTGATTTTGTGCGAAAGAGTGTGAGAAAGTGTTGTTCTTGTGTATTGGTATTTTCATTACCTTGTATAAGTTTCCTCTACGATATGTAGCCTTTAATCTTTCCCAGAACCTTTCGCCGCCGAGATCTATTCATCATTTCTGCCTTGTGTTCCCTTCACACATACGAATATCATCATCTCATGCCAACGAAATAGTGTAGATCAAAGTGAGTGAGGAGTGTAAAGAAAAATTGAAAAATTCCTATCCGTCGTTCCTTTTCTCGGTTCGATTTGCTGCCCTATGATTACCTGCAATTGCTTTAAACCGATTTCCTCTGCAGTCATTTTGCGCGTCGTTGTGTTAACACTTAAACTAATGATCGGTATAATGACCGATCGATCTGCGAACGAACGAAAGAGTGATTTTCCTCAATCATCTTCTCGACTCGAGTAGTTATAGCCGGTTCAGTTATTGTTGTCGTTGTTGTTGTTGTTCCGTTCAGTTTGTGAGTAATTTCGTCTACCATTCAAAGGTCAAGATTTCAACGTTTCCACACTTAAAAACTCATTATGCAAAAGTTAAATAATCTCCGCAGACAACGAACTCCACGAAGACTTCTGATGTCCATCAAAAAGTCTTCAAGTGTTAATGGAACCCTCAAAATATCTATGTATGTATGTGAGTCTACGTAGCTTCTTTCATTTCAAACGGGTCTCAGCCGTTTGATTATGAAATCAAAACTTTCACCGTTTTTAGAGACAAACAAAATATCCAGCTATTATAAATAGTTATACATATATATGTATATAGAAAGACAAAAACAGCTGATATGGTCGTCGTTGTTGCTGTTCGTTGTTGACTTTTATAAACAAGTTGGAAACTTGTTTCTACGAGCCTTCATTATTTCTAGCCTCAAATGCAAACAAAGCTCAGACAGTCTAGCGGACAGACATACGCATGAAGACGGAGTAGCATTAAAATGAAAGGTTTGGCCTGTACCGCTCTCTTGGAGGGTGGAGTAGCGTAGCTCAGAAAGCCGGCACTCCGGTCTCTCGAAACATTTGTTGTTCATCATTATTAGAAGTTGGTGTTGCATAAATTTAATGTGTTTACCAAGTCAACATGATTTAAATGTCAATATTTATTTTCTCCTCATTTTTTGTACAATATTTTTGTTCCTATTTATTTTTACTTGGCTTTATATCCAATACAACAATAACAACCGGGGAAAAATACACAGGAACCGATAACGTCCACAATGAAGATAACATCGAGTTTAGTTGGATCTCTTTTGAGGCTTAATTATTTTATCTATTTACGCCATGACAGGCGTAAATTCCAAGAAGCCTTAAATGCTGCTGGTGTGTGTTGCCATGTGCTAAACTATCACGTTAAGTCAATGTCTTAGAGGCTTCAATCAGCATGTGAACGTGAGGACTGCATGAGATTGGGGTTATATTGGTGAAGGGCTTTTCCTTTGATCGATCTAAAGAACATTTGTACACCAAGTTATATGATAATGACAACCGAAAAATATAACTTTAAGGAATGCCATTTTCAAAACTAATTTAAGAACCTGGACTAAAAGATAAAAAGTTTGTTAAAAACCATTAAAAATATGAAGATATTGAAAATAGACTTTAGTCAAAGGCCTAATCAAATATTTGCCAAATACACTATCATTCAAATATTTCTCTCAGAATGTTCCACAACGTTCCATCTCCGAATGCGTCGTAGAATTGCGACTGATCTAAGTTCGCCACAAATAGCAAACTCATTTATCACGAAACTGGTTTATGTACCTGTTCGTGGCATCGAAGTCACGTTTTTTCGTCACAATTCTGTCGATTTGACGCAACCTACTCTTGGCATTTGCACAGTTTCTTGTTGGCCAATAATTGTTTAGTTAACAAATAAAAATAATAGTATTTAACATTATTTGATTGCGTGTTGCAGGTGTTTTAAAGCCCAAAATAATTGCCCCATTACTTTCTGTTAGTACATTTAATTGATTTTCCTTTTCGGACTTTTCACTCCTGATATTATTCCCCATTGTAAATTGCGTTTTTCAAATTCACCACAACTTTCAACACGGTTTTTTTCTTTTTCGTTTTTTCCCGCAGTATTTCTTATCTTTCCCTGGGGTATCTTATTGAGTGCATTTCTTAAAAGTCTCCAGTGTCCTCTGAGCTGTGTCTCTAATTCGTCTGGCTTTGCGAGCACCTCAATGTCTGACACCATGTATTGAATTTCTTTGTCTTTATTTTGATTTCGTTTATTGTTTTTTTTTCTTTTGTCATTCGGTCCGTTTGTTTGCGATAAAATGGCTAATGGGAAGTCCGTTATAATTCCGATATCGATGTGTGTGAGAAAGAGAGAAACAGAGAGAGAGAGAACTCGGAAAAGTTATTCACGATATGATTAAGTAATTCCTCGCATATATGAATGAATGCTAGAGTAAGCACTATTAATACAACAACCATATCGCAGACAGCAACATAAAAACAAACAACAAAAAACAATAACATAGCAACATAGTATGAAAATTATACATACACACAATATCAACATGAATTTATAGCACACCATGTACGTTTATGTTGCTGTCGTGACAACTTTACTGTATGTATAGAATTACGTCCTTGGTTGGGTTTCGTTATTTAACCGATGGATTTTTCCTTTTTTCTCTCCGCTCTGCTGTCACTCTATTGTTGTCTACATATGTGATTGTTATCATGCGAATGTGTTTGTGGTATTCTTACAATTCTCATATTTTCTTTCGGAATAAACTTTATGAATAAACTACACTGCGAGGAAGACACAAGACTGGGACACGGTTTATAACGTCATACTCGATTTTATTATCAATATTTTTGTTTACTAAAATAATTAACGATATTAATATTAATGAATGAATAAGACTCTTCTTATAATTATATGATTAATTGGTCTGCTATGTGAAAGTACTTGACCGATACCGATAGATAACATTGTTATTGTGACTAATATTTTTCTAATCATAATTATTTTCATTATGCCATCTTTCTATCAAACCCCCAATGATTGAACCATTTATATTATTATTTTTGGTTTCACATTTGTGGATCTGTTAAAAGAATTGTGACTATATATTTATATTCTTTACGATATTTATTTTATTATTTTTATTTAATTTTTTATTTTTTTATTTTCATTAGGATTTTGTTAGATAATTGATGTGGTTTCTTTGATATTCTTTTTTTCTTCCATTTCCTCTTGTTATCTTCTTCGCATCTGTCTCTCATACGAGTTAATGGGGAATAAATTACATTCGCATGCTTTTATTTATCCGACATATCCTGTGTCTGTCCATAGCCAATTATACAGGAAACGCTTCAAATGATACCGAGTCCTTCGTGGTATTTTTTTCCGTTGGCAACATTGCTGTTTTCCCTTGTTGTTGCCGACGTAATCGTTGGCGTTGTTAACGTTACCGTTCATCGAATGTCGTTGTTGTTGCTGTTGCTGTAGGTCATTGGTCGGTCGACAACGGCAATTGCAATGATGTGAATTAATTATGATTTCGTCGATTAATAAGAGACTTTCTTTTGCGTAAATGATTTATTCACGCATATCTTTCCACGCTCTTCTCCTGTCCACAGACAACATCTGCATAATTTCCCACCTACGATTGAGGACATCAGCATCGAAATATTAATTAACGCTTAACGAGGACATTTTAATCTCTGTCATTTGTTGGCAAAATGTACAGTTTTCACTAACAATTTATCATATCTTCTTTTTCTACGGCAAATTGAATTCTCCTTGCACATGGTCGGGCTCTTAATTCAATTTGCTCAGGGTGGCAACATTACGTCAATCACGCATCTCAGCTCAACTCAACTCAACTCATCATCGTGACCCATTATTTGTTCATAAATTTTCAATACAACGACACACAGAAATCGGGTTAATTCTCGAATGAGAATCACCTTCTGGTTGAAGAAATCAGTGTGTGATGGATGGAGGTGGGGCGGGTTTTCACATTGAATGAGGTGTCCCCATGGACATCAAGTCACTAGCGACTGCCACTCGGCCATTCGTTGGCTAGAAACTAGTTTCAGTTTGACGCACTGCGCCAGTTGATGCAACGGTTTCATCCATCCATCCATCCAAAGGCGAAAATTGGGTCAACCAGTCGATTGCATTCGGTACGTGAAGTCGAGACGGTGAGTTGTGTTCGCGGTGTCCGTTGTGCGAAATTAAAAGATCGCAATAAACTATAAATGAATTACCAACATCATCACTATGAAGATAATACAAATTATTTAGTTGCAAATCGCAATACAAATTGCATCAAACTACGCTTTTGTTTTGTCTGGAGTTCGATTTTTTTAATTCTGAAAACTTGTGGACTCCATAGAAATGATTCCTTTGATGTGGCGGCTACACATGCCGAATGTCTGGAACTCAAGCTCGCACAGATTTCGCTTGCATCAGCCAGTTCAAAGCTCGTTCTTCTCTCTAATTGCGTTTTGGAATTAATTCTAAAAATTCATATCGTACTCTAATCGCAAATGTTTCGTTGACTTCGATCGGGTGTTATCAGCAGACATCGGCTGGTCGGTCGGTCGGTCGGTCGGTCAGTCGGTTGTTGTTGTCTCTTCCCTTTGGGAATTCCCACACACTAACAACAATATCAACTGAGACCACAACTTGAGTTCAATGAATTTAATTCCACAAGCAATAAGATTTACAATAAAAACAAAGGCTTACTCTATACCACGATTCGTTGCAATTCATTTGCATAAATTAAATATTTCAAATGTACTATATATAATTGGTAATGGAGTTTTGACAGAACCCAATCAAAAAATTAATGAGCAGACTCGTCTTGATTGTGAGAAATTTAATTACTCGTATCAAATTTACATGCAATTATCTGTTTTATCAGCTTTCTATCTATGCAGTAGACTTGGGCTGAGACTTTTATGGCTAATCGAGTCTAATCAGCTCCTATGCCTTTTATCCTTTATTAGAGAAGCATAGATAAATTATGATAATGATGGGGCAATAAAAATCCAATAGTTATATGGAAGAAATTTTGTTTTTTTTTTATAGATTTTCTTTGCAAAGAGAGTGTGAGAAATCTTGATTATTTCTCAAATAACTTTAATTATTCTAGTCTTCGACAGTTCAGGAGTTATAAGTAATAATTGTAAGAACTGACATCATTATAGTAATGAAATCTTATCGTCCCCCTTAAGTACTTTATTGCTCTGATTTTGATCTGTAGATAACATAAACTACTAATTAAATATTGTATTATAATTGCATTACACTGTGAGAATAATTCTCATACAGTTTATGAAACAGTATTTAACTGTTTAGTTTAGATTGATGATAGTGTGGTCATGAATTGACTAAATGATGAGAACATTTGTATAACACAAAAAAAATAAATTCAAATCGATGTCGGAAACTGATAATGATAATCAGGGTCTGTAAAAGAAAATATTTATTATTGATTTAAAAAATATATATTTTACACTTCCTATTATTAATGGTATGCAATTCTGTAGAATGATTAGATTAAAATCTACAGATAATTATTTAATTTACGTATTTGAACGACTTCCTCATGATTGCAACGATTTCATAATCGATTCCTTCCATATCATCATGCGATTATTACTGCTCTTATCTGTGCTGGAACTGCAAGAAAAAATAAAAAAGAAGAAAATAAACAGAATGTAAATATTCGAAACGTGTCTTCAATAAATATTAATTGCAACTGATACAACAATCGAAACTGATTATTTATATGAACTGCTTAAATTTAACGTCTACCATTATCGCTTCTCATGCGCTTCTTCGTAACTCGATTAAATTAAAAATAGCAAATGGAAAATTACAAGCCAATAAATCTTCAACGGCTTAAGAGAACCAATAGAAATACAAACAAAAAATTGTTGCTAATAATTATTTAGCAATGATGTAAATTGTTGAAAATGTGAATAATTTTGTTTAAAAATCCAACAGACAGTCGGACAAACGGCTGAAGAGAATTGATTTTGTGTTTACATTTAAACGTCTACAACGCGAAGCTGTTGCCCCTAATGACGATGATGACGATCATGATGATTGCAACCGCAACACACCCAGTCATGATTTTTATAAAATGCGCAATTCACACTCGGCACAGTGTAAATGTCTATTTGTAGCCGGACAGAGAGGTGCCTGACTTTCCTTTAGCTGTCGGATAAATGCACAAATTTGTGAATTTCTACACAATTCGAACCGATCGAACGAACGACCGATCGATCGATTGAAAAACAGTTCAATGTCGTTGATCGTTTGGCCGCTGCTCCTACTTCTGTTGACATTTATTTGTCTGCTACCATTTTGTTGTTTCCACTTTTATTTTTACTCTCGAATTTATTCTGATTTATCGAAAATACGTTGTTTGTTTTGTTTACGATGATGATTTTTATCGTGATATATCATTGCAATCTCAGCCGAGAATCCTTGACTTTTGTATAAAGTAGATTCTAGTTTTTTTCGCATTCCATTTATTTGTTTCATTGGCCTGTTTTAGAATTTTTTTTTTCTTTTACTCTACTTCTCTTTTCATCTTATTTCCTTCTCTGGTATTCCTTTTGTCGCTTCGAGCAAATCTTGTAAAAGATGCTTGAGCAAACAGAGAACCAAATATTTTACTTAATTTGTCATCTTGCCAATTTCTTTCCTTGCTCTCTTTCTCATTTTATTTCTCTTTGGGCTGTTTCAACTACTCTCGAGCACTTATTTGACGTTCTACTTCTTGTTTGTATGTTTGTGGTTATTTATTTAGTTGTTATACTTTGCGTTGTTGTTGTTATTACTATTGTTGAACTTCAAGTGGGGAAAATCTCTTGCATATAATCGTCCAAAACAAATAAACTTTTATTGGCTAGTAAAACCATGTTCATATACATGTGAGTTTGAGTGTTTCTTTAATATCTCAAGGGTAAAAAGATTTCTAACTTCGAGAGAACGACAATTTTTATATCTTCGAGCCATCACACACTCATCCCTACCACCAACTATTTCACTCCACACGAATCTAGGGTTAAATATGACTCTTAGGGTTTCCGTTCCCTAGCGTGCGATATTTAATACTTCGGTCCTTACTCGACGTCCACTTGTTCGTTCAGTTCGCAAGATTTAACCCTCATTTCTCTATTGACTTCGCATTTGCGGGATTTCTTCGGAAGTCCTTCTCGAGTATGTTAGGGTGCATTTGTACTGCTCATGTTACCCGTTCTTTTGAAATTTCAATTGTAAATTTATCTACATTTACATACATGTAACTAATTATTTTTTTCCTTTGCTACCCTATTCATTTTGTCGTTACATCATGGTTACTTGTTTCTTCATGTAAGTCTCCTGTAAAACTTCTTATGAAATATTATACTTTCTTAAGAAGTATAATTTTTCTGGATAAAGACTTATCATATTACATCAAAATTAACTCCTTCCATCATATTAACATGAGACATATAGTTCATGGGTTTATTTTACTTCTCTTCAGAATTTCCCATCCAACTTTCTCAGATGTTCTCATCGTTATAATTGCATACCTTTGATGAGCTTTGTGCTCAACAGGTCTCTGATTACGAGCTTCATTCTAATCACCACCTCTACCGCGGATTAAAGCCATCTCATTCGTTAGTGTTGCCGTTTCGTGTTACGCCAACACCAACGTCAATGACTATAACTACAACAATTGGAATAGCAAAAACAAAAACAACAACAACGGTGGATACGGCTAATGACTGCATGTAATGTGTTTCGCCCATCGACAAACAGAAAGTGCATTATTGTCAAGAATGTCGATATCAAGTTGACGCAATACGTGTCAATAATGAAACGACGACCATATCGTGTTTTCCTTATTATTTCACTTCACTTCTATTCAATTCGTTTTGCTTAGTTTCGTATTAATTTTTGTTGTTGTCAATTGGAAATGGAAAATGTGTTTTTCTTGTAAAATAATCGGATTCCACCACAGTGGGTGTGTTGAGGTCTGTCTGTCTATCCTTGGTATTGGTCTTTGTCTGTTCCATTGCATTTATCTGGGTGGAGGAGTACTTGATTTATTATTGACCAGGTTTTCCATTTATAGGTTTTCGGTTTCATGGCACTTGAAGAATTTTAAACCCAATATTATTGTTAACCTTGGCTATAAGGAAACCAAAAGTTGAGAATATTTCAAATTTTATAATCTTCTACGATTCATCCCAGATTCGATTTCTTTCAATTTTTCAACTCCTCTTTTTCTTTTAATTCCTCTGACAAATATCCCAGAATTTTGCTCATTTTTCTTGAAGTGTAAACATTGATTTTCTTTTCGTGTCTCTTCGTACATTCCTTGGGCTTCAATTTGTCTGTTTTTTCTGTGCATGTCATTTCTATCGCTGTCTATCTATCCGCTCCTTTCTCTGTCTGTCTGTCTGTCTGTCAGTCTGTCGTTGGAAGCGTTGCCCTCTTTCAATGTTGTTGTCTCGCATGCCGCCGTCATTGTGTTTGCATGTGACGATGGTGTGCAGTATTTTTCGCCTTGAACTTTTTTCCCGCTTGTTCTCAACTCGTGTGCCCTTCACCAGCCCCCTCTGTCCACTTCTTCGTCCCAAAGATTCCTTTGAAATGGTTTTTTTGTCTCATTGGTTTCGTTGCCAAAAATAGCAGAAATTTCTGGCAAACACTTTGGCGCCAATTAAAAATAAAAGATTATCTTTTTCTACTCACAGCAAGATAGAGAGGAACAAATAGTAAGCTAGAAAGAGAAAACAGTAAGTTAGAAAGAGAAAAAACAGTAACAGAGAGAGAACAGTCGTTTGTATATACTAGCGGTCATTATTAAGGGTGGACAGACTGGCGGTCAACACTTTGTCTAAACTCATCGCGTTTCGGGCAACAAATAAAGATAATCATCGGCCATTATTCGTCTTCCCAAAGCCGCTCGTCTAATGGTGGGAAATTTACATTTCGCGAAAATTTTGCAAACATATATTTCTGCAGTTTTGGTTTTAAATGTTTTCCATTTTTGTTTTTTTCATTATTTATTTTTTCTTAATTTTGTTTTTTAATTTTTTGAGAACAATTTTTCTTCCAATATTTATGATGCAAATTTTCTAATCTGATAGTTGTGTGGTGAGTTTCATATCGTTTGCATATAGATTGATATTTCTGTACATGTTGCTGTCGTTCCCAACCGGTTGGATATGTGTGTGTGCGTGTGTTTGGAGTCGGTCGATCGATCAATCATAATTAAATTGAAGCCCCAATTTCCTGTCCCACCGCCTTCGTCATCCATTCTTTAATTAAATCCCCATATCATGCGAATATTCGCAAAATTTGATCTCTATATTTATTTCTTGTGAAATATATTCTTCCTTGTATTGCTTGAGTATTTTCCTCCACTGCAGTTCCAATAAATTTCTGCAGAAGCAAAACTTTTGTGAATTGTCATTCCGGATACAAAGTCACACCCCACATCGAAGGCAGACGAAACTCAACTCCATAATTTGTCCGGTTCTCAAACCCACAAATTCTGAACTTTTTTTTCTCCCGCTCTCCCTGAAATCCTTTCCGCCCGCAAATGCCTGTCTCTTGCTGCCTTTGAATTTCTCTCTTTCTCTTCCATTGAATCTCTCGAATATTCTTTTTTTCTTCCCTCTCTTTCGTTCCCATCCATTTTTCATTCCCCTAGTGAACCCCTTTCCGATGTATGGTAGTAAAATGGAGTACTAAGAAAAGCTCTCAAACTCGTGATTGTATGACTGTGTGTGTGCGTATACGAGTTACATTCGTTTCCTCTCCCTGAGACCCACATTGTCATACAACGATATTTTTCTGTGACAAGCTGACTCCCACATTTGTTGCAGGCTGAATATAAAATGTTCCCACTGTCTATTGCAGGCAGACGACAGTCACAGTCACATAATTCATTCGAGCCGCTAAATCATTTCAACGACCAAAGCAGTCGAAAACTTTGCCATAAAAAAGAAAGCAAATATACTCCCATATACCAATCTACCAAGCCCCAACAATTCATGGTTAAGCCCTGTGAAGAGAAACCCAGATTGCTTTTTTAAATTAAAAATCAATTGTTTGAAAATTAAGTTTTCCAACAAGTTGCTTTTAATTGCCTGATCCTTCGGAGTCCTTCCCCAAGGACGCCCGCAGTCCCTTCGCTGCCAATATGTCGCTTGACGTCTGTCGACCACCCTCCCACGCATAGATTGGAGCCAATTTGGGAGTCGACTTTGACGCAAGTTGACGCAATCAACCGAAAATAATGTCCTTGTGTCGGTCCTCTAGAGGGATTTTTGCTTTGTGAAGGATGCTCAGTTGGCTGTTTGCAATCGTTCGTTGTTGTTTGTGGACGATGTGCGAACGCAACCAGTGAGCAATAATCCAAGTCTCTTGTCTCTTTCTCTCTCATCTGGTTTCTGTTTTCAATCACTGCAAAATTTCCACAGAGTTTATTTTTGTGTTACGTTACTTTTTCCACTTCAACTCATTTCTGATCCTGATCCATTCGCGGTGGAGTCCTTTGGGTGATAATTTGTTATTGTTTCTGTGACCTTTCACATGTGATGTTTTTGAATGGTCGCAATTTGAATTTTCTATTTTTAGAAAATACGTAAATCATCAAGTGATCCATGGGAAATTGGATTTTTCAATGTTAAAATACATATAATATTTTTATTTTTCACATTTTCTATTGTTTCAAAACATGGCTCAAATAATAATTGAACAAAACTTTATATTCAATTTTTTGTACATGCATTGAATATTTTCATATTTTGATTTCGTTTTTTCGATTTAAATATATTGTTTTTATTTTATTTATTTTTACATTTTCTATTGTTTCGAAACATGTTGAAATAATAATTCCACAAAAAAATAATATACAATACAATTTCATTTTCATATTTTGATTTATTACAGCATAATTTGCATGAAATTGTGATAATTCATTTCAAACTACTTTTCGCTTGCGGATTTCAGAAGTTTATTATTGTTTATTTTATTTAGTTTTTGTTTCAAGTGCTCTCCATTGTTGTTGTCACGTAGGCGTCCCCATCATTGACCGTTCTCTCTCTGTCGGTCTGTCTGTCTATCCATTCAACCATAGCGACCATCCATCCATCCATCCGTCCGTCTGTCCGTCTGTCCGTCTGTCCATTGTATTGTGTTGGTGGCTCCAGTTGTCCTGGAATGAGTTTTTTTTTGTTTTGTTGGTGCGGCTCTTGTTGCTCTCATTCTTTGATCACCAACCGTAGTCGTCGCCCACACTCGAAGACCACCCGCATCTCTTGTTTGCTTATTCTTTAATTTTTTCTTATTTATTTATTTACTTTTCTTATTTATAGTGTATTTTTTGTACATGCTTTTGATGTCGTGGTATGAGCGCCTCTGCATATGCTATTCTTCTTTTATTTTCCCCCCCAACGAACGATCCTTGAGAGGTTGCTTTTCGTTGTTGGTTTTTGTTGATATTGCTGCGAACATTAAGATTAAATTGCTCAAGTAATGGCTCCATTTCCCATTTTGAAAAACAAACACACCACATTGTTTTATTATTATGTTGTGTAGCCAATTTCGCAAATGTGTTGCCCATGTTTATTTTGTACCATGTCCGGGGGTTCCCCTATACACATGAATTTCACATGTGTATTGGTGAATTTGGATATTTCTATATTTTTATGCATGGCATTTTCCCCCCATTATGACTAGATTAATTATTGATAGGAATTTTCCGATTAAATTATCTTTACTTTAAGGATATTTTTTTCTCCATCAGTTTCTTAACTATTTCAACAGTTGTCTGAAAGTTTAATAACTTGTATATAGTGATCACTATTATAAATATTATAGTTACTACGACTGAAATATTCCTTCCTATGTTAATTATATTTTCTCTTAATGATGTCTTTCATATCGATGTCAATATTTCTGCTATCGATAACGAAGACTTCCACATGACTAGCGATGGTTATTATATCGATGGTAGGAGTTTGTTTTTTTAATGTCATCGCTGTCATTAGTTGTTGCCATCCCGACGCATGATATCGAGGTCTAATCATGGGTCCACGGGATACATTGTATTTGTCGTTGTTGTTGTTTGCAATGTTGGTGTTGATGAAATTGATGGTCTGGTCTGGTTGTTGTTGTTCTTGTTAGTGTCATTGTAGTCACCAATTGTGCTAATCATTATCAATTTTGCGAAAAGTGATTAATTAAAATTAATGATGCTGCAGTCCATGTCGTGTAGGATGCTACCATGGTATACATATATAGTTATTATTATTATTGCTTTGTTTGGAAAATATCAGAAAACACAATTATAATATTAGGACACCGTAAAATGCTATTTTCGCATCCAATCCAAGATCGCACTAATGGGCATCGTCATCGATTCGGGGTGTTCTGGGAATTGGTTTTCTCCTAATTGGCACTTAAATTGCAAGCTTATTATTAAGTTTTTATAGTTATTTAGATTATTACCTCTTGATAATCAATACGACTAATTCAATAAATTATAATATGGAATATTAGTATTCCAAATTTCTAACTCTAAATTCTCTCTTCTCTTCTAGGTAAGTTCTAAATCAATTGCAATAACTTGATGAAAACTCGTATTGTTGAATATGAATAGGAAATCTCTTGCAAACTTCAAAGTCTTTTCAATGTTGTGTTAGAAACTTTTCAAACTCAAATAACCACATTCCGCAATTCTTCAAGATACACACATACCAGACGATCCAGTTCGTCTTGATGAATTAGATGCTTGTGCAAAAAGTAGTTAATAAATGAATTTCTGTCAGGTTTCCGTTGTGGTTTTAGTTTTGTTTTTAGTTTTCTTTTATACCTTTTGGTTTTTCGTCTATTTTTGGCTGCTCGCGGAAATGAAAAACAAAGCTCAAAATGCTCAAACCTGAAACGTACAGATGTGGAGGGATGTTTTGTATCTACGCGATACATTTGCATGATACTCTGGCAGTTGTTGCAAGCGTGCGTGTGTGTGTATGTGTGTGTGAGTGTCGCTGTTGTTGTTGTTTTTGTTGTTGTTAGTGTGGGTTGTGTGAAAAACGCGGATCATCGCTTAAAAGTGTTTACGCCGCGCTGCTCCGTAATGCGAGTGCACAACATCGCTCTACCACGCCCCCTCAAACCTCATCTCCTTTTCTACCCTCTATTTTCTACCTCTCTCTCTCTCTCGACAACAACTCGACAGATGCGCTCGCATCTCTTTGGTAAGCGTGCCGAAGTGTGCAGCAGCACCGTGTTCTGAGTGCTTTCTATTTTTTCTGCCATTTTACTCTTCTACTACTATTGCTACTTTTAACGACTTTTTTCCCTCATACACTCCACGCTTTTTCCTATCCTTTTCCCCACCCCTTTCCTCGTGTTTTTGTTTCCTGCTGCGCCTTTGAAATGTGGTTCGACGGCAGAAGCTTCTGCTGAGTGGCTTTGTTTCCGTTCCGAAACGTGTTGCGACTGTGGAAATTATCTCATGAAATATAAGGAGTAGCTCAGTTGTTTGGTCTGTAGAAGGATTATGCAACAACTTATTACTGAGCTTCATTAGGAAGAAGTATGATAAGAAGGAAAACTTCGTGGTCATTTGTAATTTCTGCTGACAAAGAAGTTTTCTTCTATTGAATATATATTTTCAATTAGAATTAGGAAATTTTATACATTTACATTTCATTATGAAATTTTTCTGTTTTTAGAATTTTTTTCTTGACAGTTTTATGAATATGTATAATTTTTTGTTTTCTTGAAAATATAAATATTTTTAATTGCTTATATTCTTGAAAAAATAAAATTGCTTATTTTCTTGAATAAATAACATTTTTTATTTTCTTAAAAATATAAAATTTTCTTTATTATATTATATTTTCTTTATTTTATTTTATTATTTTTTGTGAAAATTGATAATTTTGTAGTGTTTTAAAAATTACTTGAAAGTTTATACATTTTTTTTTTGTTAAAAAAGTATACTTTTAATTATGTTAAAAGTTATTTAAAAAAAATTATAACATTATTTATCGAGAAATAAAATTCGATTATCAGAGACCTTTATTAAAATAAATAATATTTTCTATAAAGTTTTGCTATAATTTTAAATCATTTAAAAATTATCTCAATTAGGATCAATTTCATGTTTTTTTTTTCTCTACCTCCACTTCTTCTTCTTGACCATGGAAGTCTGCTGCAATTCCAAGTATTTCCGTCGGATGTCCTCGGTTGCTGCACTCGAGGGTTAGTTATCTTCCATCTCGCTCTAACTATTCTCTCTCGAGGTATCCTAGTTCAAATGAAATTATTACCGAACACTGCTGAGAGATTGCGTCAAAAGTTTTACACTTAAAAAAAATTCATTACTGCTTCCGGATATCCGTTCGATGTTTAATTTCTTATGATATATATCTACTATTTTTTTTTCTACAATGCAGTACTTGCTTCGTTTTAAGTTTGCTGCAGTCCGAACCCCAACCCAATCCCCCTCATTCTCGAATCCCCCACGTCCCTCGCCGCAGTTCTTGAGTTGAACAAAGTTTTCCAATTAACAGCTGAAAGCTCTGTGTCATGGCGAAGCTTGTTCTTGTTCCAGTTCTTGCTCTCGCTCTTGTTCTTATTTCTGTCGGCCACTTCGACTTCGAGGCTCCCTCTGGCGGCTGGAGGCGGCGCCAGTAGCTGCGATCGTCGGGGCTTCCGGTCGTTCTCTTCATTAACGGTACATTCCAGTTAATTAGATAACTTTATTGTTGTTGTTGTCATTGTTATTGCTGTTCATTTTTGTTTTTATGGTTTTTGTTTGAATCGTGATTTTCTTATGGTATAACGTATAGTTTCCACAAACCCATTAAATCCATTAATGTTCATCCTCTTTAATCTTTCTGAGGATTTTCTTTCCTACCGTCTTTTTTTTGGATAATAAACTGGGATACTTTATGAATTCTGTTTCATTTCATGAATGATTCACTGGATTTAAAAACTTTCAGTTCTACGGATTGAACTCTGGGTCAATTCTAAATAAAATTCTCTGAAAATTATAATCAGCAATTTAATAGTGTACCGTGAACTGAAGGCAGCGGGATCGAATTTCGTTTCGTTATCTCTCTATTCTTTCCATTCCATACGACCTTCACACCGTCTCCATGACCACGATTCTAAGATTTTTCTAACCTTTAACCTATCATTAGCTAGAAATAATGACATGTGACCGTGATATTTATCGTCATCCTAGTAATCAGTGATTTTAACTATATCTTTCCTATTCTCTTTTGCTTCCCTCGTCTGGCAGTTCAATGCAAAACAGTTTATTGCGAAAGACGTTCTCTATGCATCAGGATAAAGATATATAAATTATATATTTCTCTTTTTTCTTATTTTACAACGAAATGGCACATTCATGCTCAACATTTATTTACATTTACTCATCCATGGGGATCGAAAACCTTACATAGTCATCGCATCTGGTGGATACACTGTCATGGCAATGTATCTGCTGTGCGAAAAGATACATGCAAATGGGGAAAATGTGCAATAGTAATAAGAACAACAACAACAAAAACCAGAACAACAACGTCAATAACGACCATGATCATCATTCAAACGCTTTCGGTCGACTGTCGTCCGTTTTACGGGATCCGTTATATCTGCTTCTATGTCATTGCATCTATGTATCTCTGTCATTGTATATATATATGTATGCATATTTGCAATTGCATTTGTATACATTTGCATTTGTTGTATTTATAGCTGAAGCTCAAAGAGACTCCGGCCTTTGGAACTCAGACGCGCTTCTACGAATTAAAAACATATAATCCAGTGATCTATTTTTAGAATCAATTTTTCAATCTGGTTTCTACTCGTTCACTCGCAGTAGTATCTGAAAGATTTGTAGATACTACGTTTTAATGCTGAATTTGAAATTTTATTTTATTTTGTGTGCAGTTTTAATTTTATTTTGTTGGAAATTTTTTTAATTTTATAATTTTTACCTTTCATATTTTTATTTTGTATTTTCTTTTATTGTTAATTTTGTTATATTTTTTTTATATTTTTTTGTATATAATTTTTTTTGTATATAATTTCTTTTGTATATAATTTTTTACAGTTTAATTTTATTAATAACCACAATCATTAATTTGAATTTATTTCACATTCAGCTTTAATTTTTTGCATACCTAATTTTTCCTTTTATTTTTTATCTCGCATCTGCAAATGGCAACATTTCGAATTTCGTACTCTTTATCTCGCTAAACTTTTACTTTTCCGCTCGTTTTTCTCATAAATTTTCATGACTTTCTGTTTGTTGCCTGCCTGCTGTGTTTCGATTCTTCGCTCTTTCCCTTTTTTCTCATTGGTTTTTTTCTTCACCGAGATCATCAGCGACCTCCACCGGTCCTCCATTGTCGACTCCTCCCACCGCCCCTTGTCGCCTCACCGTCGAACAGGAAAAACACTGTTAAATGAAAAGTTTTTCTAACTAAATATTAAACTCTTTTTTTCCGGCGTTGTCGTCGTCTTCGACGTGGCTATCGGTAGTTTTCCTTGTTGTTGTTGGAGTTTATTTTGTTGGCCTTTTTTGTTATTGCAGTTTTTGTGGTATCGCTATTTTGTTGTTGTTGTTGTTATCGTTCAAAAGATATATCTATGGATTGTGAATTATTTGAATGTTAGTTTGTAGAAAGTCTTTTGTGGTCTTGTTGTAAATTGTTGCTGTAGATCGTTAATATTATAGTAGTAAATTGTTGTTGTGTTTGTTTGTGGAAATTGCTATAGGTTGTTGTTGTTGTTGTTGTTGTGGGTTGTTGCTGATTGTTGTTTTTGCCGACTATTTCTCTTGCCATTGAAGTCAAGTAAATGCAAATGCAATTTGTGGCCAACTTCAATTTGTCCGCAGCAATATCTATCATCAACCTGAATTGGCCAAATGCCTCCCTGTCAATTATTTCGTCTCTTTCCCTCCCTCCTTCTCTCTCGTTCGACCATATCTTCTCTCCCTCCCTCTCTCTCTCTCTCTCTCCACCCCCATATCTCATGCTTTTCCCTCTCGATCTCACCACATGGCATCTATTATGGTGCGCATGACTGCCCATTCATTGAAATGCCATTAATTACATTCGCCCCATCTCCCTCTCGTTGTCTGACGCCTTCTCTCTCTATCTCCCTCTCCCTCTCCCTCTCTCTCATACTCTCTCTCCCTCGCTTGCTCACTCGGTTGTTTGCTCGCTCCTCCATTCTTCGGAGGCGTGCATCACGTGGTTTGCATGCCATATTTTATGCTAACGATGCAGTCTGCCTGACTTACTTCGTCTTCCTCTCTACCCCCCTCCCTCCCGCTCTCTCTCCCAATACCTTCTAGGTAACCTTCTTCTTCGATATCTCATCCACTGTATTTTTCTACTCCTCTTCAACTCTCTTCTAAGTAGTTGGTCTTAACATATGATCGTGGTCAAAGCTTCTTAGATTAGAGCAACACTTTCTCTCCCTCAACCATTGGAAAAAACCATTATTCCGCTTATTACTAATGACCCTTACTAAAAACCCTTACTTTAAAATCTTTACCTAAAATCCTTCCTAAAACTCAACTCTTCCTAAAGTAATCCCCACTAATCTGGAATAAAATTGCTGAAGAATCCTTTAAGAAGGTCATTCTTAAGAATATCTCTCCCTAATCGAAGACTCGTCATTTGTCGTCCCAGAATTCCTTGAAAAACCACTCATCATCGTGTCATCTCTCCTCTGTCTCGTGGTGGATGGTGTTAATGACCATGTGAGGGCAGCGAAACATCTCGAGACCCAGACTCCATTCCAGACTTGTTTGTATTGGGCTCGAGTTCGCCGCCTGTCGGAGGGATTCTTAATTAAATTTAATTGAACAATTTAATTCAATTTAATTTAATACGACACACGCTTTCTTTTCCTTTCTCTCTGTCTGTCTCTGTCTATTTCTATTTTTTTCGAGATCGAGATCGGGCTTTTGTGTCTCATCGGTTTTTCCCTTGACTCATTCGGACTCTGACTAGGCGTCTGTCTGTCCATCCGTCCGTCCATCCTTCTGCTGTCTGTCTGCGTGGATATCTGTCTCGATTGCTGTGGAGTTTCTGCATTGGATCTACTCGAGTGGCGCCAGTGGAATTGGGAATCCATCTCGAGGCGACGGCGTCGTTCGTAACTCGTGCGTCTGGAAAGATTTTGCGCATTTTGAAAAATGTTCGGCCCTCCCCGAGAAAAAAAAGTTATTTTTACGATAAGAATAAAAATAACAACAACGACGAGAACAATACAACAACAAGAACAGTACAACAAAAATATATAACGCAATTATTATAACATGACGAAAATGCGTCGTAGTTTTTTTCTGAATTCCGCATTTCATAAATTTCTTAATTGATATTTTTCTGTTTGTTTTATTTTTCTTTTTTTGTTTGTTTTAAACAATTTCTTCACGCTTTCTTCTTCAACTTCATCTCGAATATTGACCCCATCGAGATATTTCTACTATTGGTTATGCATTATTGAACTTAAATTTTCTTTCTACAAAATCTCTGAAAAATTCAAATACATATAATTGAATTTAGTTACTTTTTATTATTTTCAATTTGCCAACTCTTGTGCAATAAAAAAGTAATAAAGGTCTGATTGAGTGATTTCTACTATGAATTATTGAATAAGTACTGAAGCAATGGGAAAATTAGTCAATAAATCATTGCGAAAGTTAATTCATGAAGAAATGCAGCCGCGGATTTATGGTTTTTTGTTCACGATCGTAACAATTAAACCCCCAGAGGTTTCATAATATTAATTAAAACCAAAATCGAAAAAAAGAAACAATTGAGTTTGTGAAAAAATGCATAAATATTCACTTGATATTGAATTAATGGAGTGTTGTGGAATAGTTTATCTGTCGAGGTGGAAAGCTTTGGCGTCTGCTTTATTGAGATTATGCACGAAATTAATGGCAAAAAAGACAACGGTTAAAAATAAATTGTTGAATAAATATTTCCATTGAATTTTTATATCTTTTTTTACTTATTTAAAAATAAGTACGTATGAAATTCTCAGAACTCTACCTTTTATATATTAATTGAAATGGTCTGTTTAAAAATATATAGGTCGCGACGACTTATTGTATTGCCATCAATTCACCTCCAATTCATTTGAAATTCTAATGCAAGTGGACGGATGACTCATGTCTTTCTCATACATTATCGCCTTACCTACGGAATCGTCAAGTAATGCATTCGTAATGATCCCTTACGGAGAATTTACAGGGTAATAAAATAAAAACCATGGACTCAGTCAGATTTTACACCAATGGAAAATCTTCCGCCCACTTGTTGAGTTTTTGAACGCGCAAAACCATAACTTGTTTGGTATTTATTTATTGTTTTTGGGTTTCTTTGTGTGTTTGGTTAATTTTTTATGTCTGTTTTTATGAGTCTTTTTTCTCTTTTTCTTTTGTTTTTCTTAACACCTTTTTTATAATTTTTCGTTCAATTTTTCTTTCATTATTATTTTAATTTCTTCTTTCATTTTTATTTTTCTTACATTATTTTTCTTTCAATTTTATTATTTTTTTGTTTTTTTTGTTTTTGATTTTTTAAAGTTTTATTTTTTTTGTTTTCATAATCCTGAGTTTCTCAATTCTCTGAGGCCGCAGTTAATTTTTTTTTTTACGCTGGGGCTGCGGGTTGTTTGTAACATTGTTGTTGTTATTTTTGTTGTTGTAAACTACTTTTTGTTGCCCCTGCTCACCCACACAATCAAGACAATTTAATTTTGCAGTCGGTTGCATTTCTAACGAATGCGACGGTGATTTCGCTTTTGTGAAGCGTTGAACAAATGCAAACCATGTGGCAAGACAGACAGACAGACAGACAGAGAGACAAATGGACGGACAGGCAGACAATTGGACGGAAAGACAGATGGACAGACAGACAGACACAAAGGGAGTGTGAGAGATGGCAATAGAATGACAGACAGTTGTCGCATTTGTATTCACGCTGCGCAAAGTCGTCTGTTGCTAACGAAAACAACAATAAAAGTAACAACAACAATAGTAAATTATAAAAAAAGCGACTAGAACAAGACAACAACAATAATAATAGTGACACTTACAACAACAACAAAAAAACACTGCGATGAACACGCAGAAATGAGGAAATGATTTTTATTCGTCAGCAATGCAGTTCCTTCATTGAGCTATCTCTCTCTCTCTCTCTAATAATATTCTAATCACTATCCTTTTCCCTTCTTCTTTTTCCCTCCTCCATCTCTTTCTCTAAGCTGTTGGAAGGTTATTCAGTTTCTGAGTATATTTTACATTTAATGCTAGGTTTTTCTTTTTAGTTTTTTATTCCCTTCTGTCTGTCTTTCATTGTTATTGTTCTCGTTATTATTGTTCTTGTTGTTTTTCGTGTTCTAGTTGTTGTTATTGATGTTGTTGTTGTTGTTTTTGATATTGATGTTGTTGCCATTCTGATTGTTTGTTGCTTTTCTCATTGTTATTGCATTTCTCACTCGTTGTTGGTCGGTCGGTCTCGGACTCGTTCTTAATGCAGTTTTCTCGCGTTCTAATTTCTCATCGGAACATGTGTGAATTGTTTTTGTCATTGTCGTCGTCGTTGTTGTTGCTGTTGTTGTTGTTGTGCTCGTGATTGGAAATGGGAGCAACACGCGGTCACTCTTAAATATTTGATGGACTCAGGGAGGGGGTCAGGTGGCCGCGACCAAAAGTGTGTCAACTGCAGCCAATTGACAGTTAAAAGGCGAGCAAAATGTTTAATGTTTATTTCGGCACAGATGACGAAATGATAGATGGAAGGAAGGGAGCAGGAAGGGAGTCGATTTTGTTAGTGGAGGAGAAAGGGGAGGCAGAAAGGGAACCCCCTTGTTATGGACATGCAACACTTTGTCGATGCATCAGACACACATGTGTTCCAGATTGAATGCAATCAACATGCTTTAAATTGTCCATTCATAGACCGGAGCTTATTTGCGCGATTCTTTGTTTCTCATATGGGAAAACAATATTCATAAATATTTATTATATTCTTTATTTAAATACCTATTTAAGAACAACGTTTGTTTCTTAATTGTTCTGAATGAAATATTAAAATACGTTTTTACGATTTGAAAAAATATATTAATTTATTGACGGTAGTTAATATGGAAAAAATTGTATAATTTCACACTTTAAAATTTTATATTACGTATAACAATTTTTTATTTGAAAAATAAACGTTTTTAATTTTATATTTTAACTTATGCAATTTTTCTATTTTTTAAATGTTGATTGAATTTCGTCAATGAAACAGTTGAAAAAATCTTTGAGCCTACCAAATCATCAATGAAACCAATTTGATAAATTAAAGAACATTAAATGCTTTCTATGAAGCATTAAATTATCTTAAATACATTGATAAATGATCTAAAAAACTATGGTACAACACGAAATCACTCCCGAAATCGCGATACCGCCGCAGATGTCTGGCTTTTGCTTCCAGAACATTTCGCCGCAATAATTTCAGAACTAAACAACGTATGGCCATAAAATTCAACATCAGCAGCAAAATCAGAAACAACACAAAAAATAAACAACAAAAACCAAATGCGAAAAATAAAAGTAAAATAAAAGAAGAAGTAAAGAAAAAAAAAAGAATGAAACAACAACAAAAATCAATCATAACAACCGGCATGGATGGCGTTGCCAGCGGTTCCATAATTTTGCACATCAAACAAACCATGAATGAGTCATTTAGAAAACTTTTCGTGCAAAACAAAACACTCGACGGCGACGTCGACGACCAGGGGAAGGGAACGAAACGAAAACAAACTTCATTTCAGAGAAAAATGTTTACATATTTCGCACATAAATACAAATACATTAATATATTTTTCGTACACACATATACGTCTTCGTTTTCATTTATATTTCGCATGCGTTGATCTGACTTTCTGTCTGTCTGTCTGTCTGTCGGCTGGTCTGTCAGTCTTTCTGCCGACTGGTGTTGCCACTCGATTCATTCTATGGTTGAGTCAACGCGCATAATAATAACTCCCATTCGCATATTTTATATATATACACATACAATACATGGTATAAATATATTTTTTTCAACGATTTTCGCACCATGATCGCGGGCAATGAGCAAAGACTTGATAAGCAAGTTTTTTTTCCTCTCTCTCTCTTTTCACGACTTCATTTGTTTTCATTTTTCTTTTAGTCTTGCTTTGTGTCACTATTTCTCTAGTTCGTAGTCGGCAGTGATCGGACCAACTTTCACTACCCGGTCGTATGAGTAATACGCAACTGATGGGAAGGAGTTGTTGATTACTTTCTCGGAAGCCTGGTAAAAATGCCTCCTCCATGGATTTTCCAATATAACAGCTGATTTCTATATGTCTATTGCTATAATGGTTTCAGCAGAAAAAGGTCTTATTTAAGAAATCGTAATTATTATTATGAAATTCAGAAAAAATATAATTCGGAAAAATTCATAAGTTTATGGTATTTTTTAAATCCATTTGAAATCGGTAATATGGATTAATTTTCTTCATAATTTGAAGAATTTTCGTTGTTTGAAGAATTATTCATTAAATCTTAAATTTGCTTTCCCAATTGCAACAAAAACCTATTATTAATTTGATTTATTATATTTCTTATTAAACTCTTATTATTTCTACTAAAGTTATTTGGAATTATTGCAAATTATTGTGTTGGATTATGGAATCCTGTCGAAATTTGGCTTTAATGGCTGGACATGGTTCGCAAACTCCCCACACACACACATGCTGAAGGCACTTCAACATTTCATTGTGATGTGGAAACCTTCTCCTTTACCTTCGTCTCCTCCTCCCCCTCGCACAGTTAACAAAAGGTGCGAATGGCAGAAATTCAAACGCTTTGGGGGCAGGCGCTTGTTATTGGATTATGGGTTGTGTGTGTGTGGACTGTGGATTTTGGGTTGACTTTGTTCGGTTGGATGATCGCTTGTAGGTAATTAGCAAAAACTTCGGTTCTCATTGTTCTTTCTACTACTGAGCTGCTGATGCTGCCAACAATTGTCAACAAAGCGAACAATTGTTGTTGTTGTTGTAACGTGAGCTTTCCACCGCGGTTCGGTGCAGTTCGTTCCACCACCACCAGAGGGAGCTCGTCTCATAGAACTAACGAACAACAACAACAATAGCAACAATGAGAAAAATAATAAATGTACGTTAATTAGTTGTTGACCCACTGTCGCTTGGTCGGAACTTTGAGAGCCGCCGTCGTTTGTTTTATTTTTTCTACAATACCACTGGGAGTAAATTTACATATGAACGAGAATTGAAATGAGATTTAAACAAAGTTTTCAAATGACATTTCTGTCTATTTATTAAGCGAGAAAAACATACGAGATTTTTTTTAGAAATCCTCAAGTTATTGTGTTTTTTTTAGAAATCCCCGAGTTATTGTTTTTTTCTTCGAATTATTCATATTTTTCATAAAATTCCAATTTTTCATAGTTTTCGTAAAATATGTATTTTTCACAATTTTCTTAAAATTGTGATATTTTTTTCTATTTTTTTGTGATATTCCTCGAATTTTGATATTTTTCGCTAGAATCTTTGAATTAATAATTTTTATTGTAATAATCCTCGAACTCTTAAATCTTATTTTTCTTAAAAATTGGCAAAATAATCATTTTTATTTTACATGCACTAAATTCCCTTTGATACGAAAGTAAAAAGGTAAATTTTTCCTTCTGCAAATTGGTGGCTTCCCGATTGAGTTTCATCGTAAGCCACATGGTGAATGATTTCCTTCTCCTACTATCTCCTCTCCTCATCTCCTCTCTCCTCCATCTTCGTGACCAACTACGATGCACTTCTACTGCGAAAACCACTAACGACGGCTTCGATGTCGACGTCGTTCAACTTTCACTTTCTCCCACTGCCCTCACACCCCTGAAGCGATTTTCTTTGCATCCCCACATCGCCTCCTTCACGTCGGATTGCGTCTTCGATGGGGCAATAAATCGCTGGGGAAACACGCTTCAGTGTTTCTACCATCTCGTGGTTTTTTTTCCTTCTTCCCTTCGTAATCGCATCTCAAGACCATGGCGTGGTCGAAGGTATGGATGGCAACCAACCAACATGTGGCCAACGACGTGAGCTGCGCCAATTTTTCGATGTCTAAGTCGGGAAAACAAAAAACAAGACGAATGAATTTTCGAGGAGATTTCGAACCACTCTACCGCTTTTCACCAACCTCTCTCTCTCTCTTTTCCTTTGGCTCTTCTCTACTGTTTGATGAATGAACCCTGATTTTCCTTCATAGTCCTCGTCTCCTGTTTTCTTCTCTCGTCTCATCCTCGATCGCTGGAACGTGCTTCGCGAGAGTTGGTTTTATCGCGTTCCCTATCGAATTTCTGACAAGAAGAGAGAGAAAGAGAGACACCGAGAGAGATAGAATGAAAGAGGGAGTGTGAATAGGCGAGAAGGAGGTGGCTCATGGAGCCAGGGTTTATTTATTGCCAATGCGAAGCTATGAAGCTTCAGCTGACAGGTAGGTTAAGTGAAGTCGACCGGGTTCAGTTCGCCCGGGGTTTGGTTCCTTTGAGCACAAAATCCCAAGGACGTGCCTCAGCTTCGGGAGCCCCTTGCTTATTTTTGTTTCTGCTTTTTGAGTTCATTTAGGTTGTTGTAGTTGTTGTTGTGGTTTACTCCGATATTTCGCCGGATATTCAGATCCCTGTAATTAATTATTTTGCAATCATCGACCCGCTTCTCACACTAATTTTCGCAAGTCGTTGGGTTTTCTCTTCTATTTACCATTTAACCTGGTTTCAATAACCCTTAGTCAACGATACCAACTACTTCACCCTCACACCTACACGTTAATCGTTTCTTCACACACTCACACGTGCTCATTGAGGTGCTCATTTTAACGACCTCCCACCATCTGTGGGTTTCTCTAGGACTTTCGCAACTCATGGGCATAAAACGGCGTTTGTTTATGCCGCAGGAACTTGGTTTTTGTCTTGTTTTTACCATGAATCCATTGCTTTGTACATGATGATGTTCAACCTTCCTTGAATTTTCGGTTATAACATCGTCGTGAAACAAGTCTTTTGAAACCCTCTGGAAAATATATAAATAGAACCAGTAGTCTATAAAACATCAACAACCTGCCCATAGTTTCGTAGATAATGACCAACGAGAGAAGGTGTTTTTTTTTGTTTGCGGCTTCTCCTGCGGATCCATAACCAAAAGGAGTGAGGCCGAGTAAAAGAGATGGTTGTATAAAAGTTTAATTAAATTTTTCTCTCTTGTTTCGTTCGTTGCTGTCGGGCAACAGGAACAAGAGCAGCTGCTGCTGCTTCTGGTACTGACATGGCGAGCAATTTGTTGCCGCAACTTTTTGCAGACTTTAAATGATTTTCCTTTGCAATTTTCTTTTGTGTACCTGTTTCTTTTTTGTTAAATTTTTTTTTGATTTTGTTTATTTTTGTTAATTTTTTATCATTTTGTTTTTTATTTATTCGCTTTTGTTGTCATTCGTATTTAAATATAACGATGTTTAATGATTGGCGGCAGGTGGTGCCGGCTGTTGTCCACCGTCCGTCGGCCACATGCTAAACATGCGGCTGATCGAGGTCTCTCTCTCTTTACAAGACCTCATTTGCCAAACCACATCCAAGAAATACTTAAAAAATTGCCAACTTCATTACTCATATGTATAAAAAAACTTGAATTATTTTCAAAACAAAAAATAATCCCTTCTCTTCCATTCTCTTCATATAAAAAACCTCATTCTGTTCATATAAAAAACCTTCAGTTCTCTGTAGAAACCAAAAAAAAAAAAAAAATAATCAAAACCTCAAAATCCACGTCCGAATTCCGGTAGCTTCGGAAATTGCGACTCATCTCGTCATTTGTTTTGGTTTTGTATTTTATCCAATTTCTTTTCTTTTTTCAAAATCCCGAACTTTTTGATTTTTTTCCTCCTTCCTTTTCGCGCTGATAAAATTCCACTTGATGGACTTTGCACCAAGGTTTTTGACTTCCACTACGACCAGATCTCTTGAGGATTTTTATTGTTTTCCTCATCTTTCATCATCTTTTATCTTTACTTGATGGACTTTGCACCAAGGTTTTTGACGTCCACTACGACCAGATCTCTTGAGGATTTTTATTGTTTTCCTTTATTTTATTTAATTTCGGGTTCTTTTGCTCTTTCCTTTCGGCGAAACGAGGACGTTGGCCGACCGAATGAAAAAATGCACCGAAAAACGCAGTCTCAGACGCAGAAAAAGACAAAAAACAAGTCAAGGCAAAGGAATTCGGAATCCGCAGCTGGTATTCATTGGCCAAACTCCTTCCTTCCTTTTACTTTTTGTTCGTCCCTTTTTCTTATTTTTTACATTTTGTATTTTCATTTTTTTGTATTCTTTTTTCTCTTATTTTTTACATTATTTTTTCTTGTAGTTTTACATTTATTCTTATTTCTTTCATCTTTTCCAATATTTTTTGTCTTATTTTTTCCATTCCTCATTTAACTAATTTTTTCCATTCCTTTTTTCTCATTTTTTCCATTCCTCTTTTTTCCTCATTTTTATCCTGCTTCTCATCGGACCGTCAAATGAGGACGGTTCCCTTTGCCTAATGGAGTTTGTGAAATATTCAACTGTTCATTCGTTCGTTCATCCGCTTTTTTGAGGAGCTCTTCTTCCGGCATCGGGGCAATAAGCCTTTGCCTTCTCCTTTTTGCTCCTTCTTTTCCCTCTCCCTAGGTTCTTGGTGCCTCCCCTACTTCCGAGGGACCTCGTCTTCTTTATGATGCTCCGCCGAATGCCGAAAGGAAACCATTTAAAGACCTCGTTTGCTCCTTCCTTTTCCTCTTCAACTTCCACATTTTTTCTCCATCTGCGTTCAGTTGCCAATTGTCCGTCCGTCTCTTGAATAATTGCTTTTCCTCTCCCTTTCTGAAAGGAACAGTCGCACTCTTCACTCAATCCTTGAATCATTCGTCCATGCTGTATCCACTCTTTCTCGATGCCGTTGTCAAACTTTTATATTATTTTAAATAATTCATTCATATCAAAAACGTTCACTTGAAGTTTCCGCTTGAAATTTTCACTTGAAGTTTCCGGTTGAAATTCATTTTAGTTTTATTTCCATTTGAAAATTTCATTGCCGAGATAATTCGAATTTTTGTCCTATTTTGTCTCTCTAAGGAGGGTTTTTCTATCTTTCTCTCTCTTTCCCTTAATCTCTCGACCTCTCTGTCCCACAGGCCTTCATTCGAAAGGTTTCACTAATCAACACCTTACACATTCCAATGGGCGGCTCCATCCCGAGAGAGGAGGGTCGTCCTTTGGTCGATTGTCCATCTGTCTGTCCGTCCCTCACTCTCCCTCTCTTTCGTCTCCTTGTCTCTCACTGCTCATCGTCCTTCGCAAGGACATCTGAACGCTGGACGGTTGCCAAGTTTTATGTTGGTCACCGACGATGGCGATGGTGTCGACACCCTGTATCGACCGACCTGTGACGCGTTGCCCAGTTGTCTGTCTTTCTGTCTGTCCGTCCGTCTGTCCGTGTGTTCGCCGCCTTTGTGTGTTGGGTGAAAGGGAAAGGACGGTGGGGGGGCGGTGGGGTGTGTTTGGAAAGTGGAAGGGGGTTGATCGATGCGGTGGTGGCCATTTTTACGACCCGTTGCCATTTTATGAAGAAATAAAACGAAGTGAAGGACCTTGGTTTTGTTGGTAGTAGCCGAGGAAGGACAGACAGACATATATATATAACACAGACATATATACATGTTACATATATATCAATCCATCGATTTGTTGGCAATTTGCTTTATTGTTGTTGTTTCTTGTCATCGAGATTTTTATTGTTTATATCGAGTGTGAGAGAGAGAATGTTTTCAAATTATTGAGCAATTATAATCTATTATTTATTTTTTTACGTTTTTCACTTTCCTTATCCTTCCTACTATGACCTTGAGCTTTCTCACTATCTCTCTCTTCACTTTAGTATTTCAATATATTGATTGTATGTATGGGTATATATGGATCGATATTTTATGTTAAAAATTCATTTGTCGCAAGCTTTTTGCAAACATGTTAATTTAAATGTTTACCACTTTCAATAATCAATAATGAAAGAAAAAATAAATAAATAACATTTTTTTTTAACAATTTTTTATTTTTATTATTTATTTTGTTTATTATTTTTGTTATTTGTTTATTATTTTTTGTTATTTGTTTATTATTTTTTGTTATTTGTTTATTATTTTTTGTTATTTGTTTATTATTTTTTGTTATTTGTTTATTATTTTTTGTTATTTGTTTATTATTTTGTTTTTGTGTTGTTTTGATTTTTTCAGCACGGGTGACGCATTTTGATTTGTCGCAATTGTCGTCATCGTTGTTGTTGTTGTCTACGATAATTGGCTGTCAACGTCTATATGGGATGCTTTCTCTTTCTATCTCTCTCTCTCTCGCACTCTCCTATATTTTTATTACTTTGTTTTGGTTTTAAAGTTGAAATTCGGATCGAGCTAATAAAAATCTTCTTTACTTGTTTAATCAAATACCTAGTTGTATTATCCAAGTTCAAAGATCCCACACAACCTTCACGGTTCCGATTTTCTACATATATTTTTTTATTTATTTATTTTTTATTAAAATTTTTTTTTTGTGTTTTTATTTAAATTTTGGTTTTTATTTAGATATTGTTTTTATCATTATTTGTGCTTTGAGATTTAAAGTTTCTTACCGATAGTTGACTTTTCAAATATTGTAGATTATATAAATAATTTAACATATTTTTTATTTGAATAACCTTTTACTCATACATTTTTTCTCTTTTTCTCTCTTTTAGGTAAGTGTTCACTGACTTTATAAAATGTTTTTGAAAGTCTGCTTTTGTAAGTATAATCCTTAGTTAGCCAAAGAATTGAAGATGCTTGAATATCGCTGCAACAATAGATTAATCCGTGATGATCTTTCTTTGATACCACAAAATGAAGCTTTGATTCCATCATTCTTTGTTCCATTCCCTGCAATAAAAACCCGGACAGAACCTTGATTGGTTTGCGCCGAGGTTTACAAATGTCAATAACAACAATAGCTTATCGCTTCAATTATTTCTCTTTTTTATTATTTTTCTCAAAGGCAAAGGAACTTTTTCACTTTGTGTTTACATTTCCTGGTATCAGAGGAAATCGTTGAATAAACGAGAGCATTTCATTTCTTTCCGATTTTTTGTTTTGTTTGCAAATTAATTGTTGTTGCTTTCAAGGTTGGTCACCGAACGTTTCCTCTGAAGATCGGAAATAGGAAGTAATTTGGTTGTTGTTTATTTTTCCCCAACAACATGTTATCGCGGTGTTTTTGTTTTTTTCTATCCCAGTTTATGAAAGTACTTGAGTAAATAATAAGAAAAAATTACTTCTTCTATAAAAATCTTTAGAGCTTTTAGGGATTTTATAATTCTCCTATAAAATCTCTGCACAAATCATATGCAATTCACTATAGTGCATTTCACTATTCAGATGCCATTCAAGGTAATATTTCCCTCTCGCTCGTTATCTCTCACTCTCCCTTTCTCTCTCCCATTCCCTCACAGCGTCGTTTCGTTTTATTTCTGCGATGCGACCATTTTCAGAATTCAGAATTTCTCCTCGTTCGCACACAATTCGCAGGCCAGACAAACAGACACAGACATCTGGATGGACAGACAGAGAGAGAGGCAGTTATGTAAACCTACAAGAGAGAGGGAGAGAGAGAGAGAGAGAGGGGAAAAAGATAGAGTGAAAAGGGGAGAGAGATGGTGCATCATATGCATGCAACACATGCACATGACAAGGTCATTTCATCTCTCTCTCTCCTCTCCCTGTTCTTTCCGATCTCTCTTCCGCAGTGTTTTTCGTGGCGCTCGAAGTCTGCGCCATTGCGTCTATGAATATCCAATTTGGAGCGAGATGAAGCGAAACGAGCTGCAGTTGAAGGAAGCTTCAAGATGCATTCTTCAGCCGTCTCCACGCCCACGGTTGTTGTCATTGCCAACGAGCAGAAAGGATGTCATTCCAACAAAGAGTTTCCCCCTCTCACGCTCTCTGAGATTCTCTCCCCGGTGGCCTCCTTCTAAACATGAGACGCAAATCACATGCTGCATTCCACACACAAACACACACACGTTACTGTGGAGTCAGTTCCCCAAGTACTTTGGTCTGGAACTCATATGGACAGATTAATAAATTGAGCGAATGACACGACCATGTGTGTGACGTTCACGTCGAAGCTCGCCGCAATAGAATAAAGATGTACAAAAACAATGTGGGGGGAAAAACAAAAAAATTATATTCAACAAAACACAGTCTTCCATCGTTTGATGGGTCCATTGGAATTGTGTTATTTATTTTTATTCCACTCATGGGAGACATTTCAACCATGTTCGAAGGAGCAGCTCAATTTACATATTGACTTTCACATAATTTGACCCTTAGTGGGTTATTTAAATCGTCCCCTTATATACTCTATATTCCATGGATATCATTAGAGGATGACTCCATTCCATCCATGTTCTTATGTCTTATATTCCTTTCATTTACCTTTCTTGCAAACAACATGTTGACTTTTGTACTTAAAATCCTGACCATACCATATTCGGTTTTCAATAAAGACTCTTCATACGACCATCATGACCATTATTTCTCGTTTTCGCTTTCACTATCCAGGTATACATCTTTGTCCTCCATCCAATCTCCACATTTATAATCACTTAAGCTTCTGTGGAATTCCTCTCCATCCTTCCAAACATCGTGTTCGTACTTAAATCTTTATAAAACCCTTTCCAACACTTTCCTGGATCATTTATCATCATCTCAGACCCAAGTTTCTGTGGTGGTCTTTAATCAACTGAGAACAACTTCCCCGAAAGGTCAAAAGTTTTCGGTTTTAGTTGTGCCTTTAAGCTGGTCACCCTAATCCGCTTACAACACATTCGCTATCAAATGGCTTTTTCTTTGCCCCACCCAACCTACGCATGGACCTTTTATGACTTCTGCTCCTGCCCTTCACCTGAGTCCCAAAGTCTTTGTGCGAATGTGTTCCCAAGGGAAAGAGTGAAAGAATAGAGAGTGAGAAAGGGGGATAGAATGAACGAGAGACAGGGAGAGAGAAAGAGAGAAGACCTCATTTCATTCAATGAAAGGATGAATGGTTAGTGAGGCTTTAATTATGCATTGGCAAACATAGCGAGAAACAAACTCTGTGGAATACTTGAAAAAGAGAGGGAAAACGAGGGGTTTTTCTTGTTGTGTTTTTTTTTTGCCTTCTCCTCTCATTCACGACATTTGACATTGAGTTGCTGCAACCTTAGAACTAGGTAAACCGATCTTCCCTCCTACATCTTCATCTTCCCTTCGTCTACCTGTCCTCGTTTTCTTTGCTTTTTGTTTTCCATGTCGCTGTTGCGTCGCTCGGTCGTTTTGTTCTTTCTAATTGTTTGCAGTTTCCAACTTCTATTTTCCTACATGTGTTTCTTCTTGGTCGCCTCTTGAATGCCCGTTGGCGATTCTCGTATAGAGTCAGAATCACATGCATGACTTCCGTGGAAACCATGTCAAGATCAGTGCAATCCACGGTGGGTCCCTCGTGGTCGGTCGCTAGGTTCTGGGTCGAGCCAACCTGCATTTCATATGAATTGTTTTGTCTTCAACTTCCAACACTCGCTCGCTCTCTTTCACTCCCTCCCGTTCACTCTTGTCGCCTGTCCACTTCACCTTTCCAAAGAATGTCATGCATGAAATCGTATTTTTCTTTTCTTCGTCTTCGTCGAAATCCATAAATCTCTCTCTCGTTGTCATTCTCTGCTCTCTTTACATCACAGCAAGAGGCTAGTGGCCAATGAGTGGGCGTTGGAGGGAGATGGATGGATAGATAGATGACTAGAGAAAGTCATCGCAGCATGCATTAAATTTCCATGCCCACGCCTTTTCCTCGTCAACGTCTGAGGATGCTTAAATTATTTGCTACCTTCCATCCGTCTGGTGCAATCTGTCTATCCGTCTGTCTGTCCCTTCCTCTGTTACTCCCTCTGTCTCTCTGTCCCTTCCTTTGTCTGTCCTTCCATCCCTCCGTCCATTCCTTTATTTGCCCATCTCTTCTTCTCTGTTTACCTCCATCCGTCCTCAATTTTGGCCTCAGGTTGTCTGAATTTTAACAACGAGATTTACTGATCCGTAGTCGAATCATTTCCTTGCTTCCTTCCTTTTCCTCTACCGTCTGTCTGTCTGTCCGTCTGTTTGTCTCTCTGTCTGTCCGTCCGTCTGTTTGTCTCGCTGTCTGTTTGCCTTCTGTGTATCATGTTCCTTGTCGAACCGACCTGTCTGACGGCTCATTGCTCCCTCGTTCTCCTGTCGCCATCGTCATCGTCGTCGCCGTCTTTCTTCGAGCGCAATTAGACCGCGACCATCGTAATTATTGTCTTGTCGTCGTTAATTTTGACGAGGTGCTTGAGCCAAAAGTCCAACCTTCCGTCTGTCGGTCGGTCGGTGTGTCTCTGTTTGCCCTTCTCCTCTTTCCATCTCCCATTCTCTCTTTTTGTCGTTCTTCCTTCAGTTCGTGGATTCTCTCTGTCTGCCTCTGGTATCAGCTGGTTGCTTTCTTCTGGAACCCCAACCACCATGAATTTTATGAAATTTTCCCTTCTTCAACTTCATTCTTTCTCGTTCTCCTCGTGAATATTTACATATGCGTCATGTGTTTTCTATTGTTTTTGTTGTTATTGTAGTTTTTGTTGCTTTATGGTAGTTGTTATTGTTGTTATTTTACTCGCTAGGCGACGTTATGGGCAATTTACCGAGTTTGTGAGTTATCAGCAACGGAAGTTTATCCATGTTTCCCTCGCATGCTAATTAAGAACCTAATGCGTGGAAAAGGCTAAAGTCGTGTCGACGGGTCTCGTTTCGTCGAATTGTGAATAACTCGAGGTACCTCGAGGTTCTGGAAGGTGCTTTTAATCATTTCAAAAATAAATTAATAAAAAACACGAGTAAAAAATTAATAAAAAACATGAATAAAAAAATTAATAAATAACATGAAAAAAAAGAGATCCAAATATGGTAAAAAATATATTAAACAAAAAATGTGTAATAAATATTTTTCTGGAAATCCATTTAAATTGTTTTTCTTTCGAGTTTTTTTTTGCATCTGAAATTCAAAATAAAAATTCAACATAAAATGCGTTAAACCACTTTCAGTAGAATCTTCAGAATCTTCAAAAAACAAAATATCCAAAATAAATTTCAATTTGAAATATTTTCTTTGGTGATTTAGTTCATGCCTAGACAATAAATATCAGCGGAAAAATTCGATTTCTGCAAAATAAATTTCACTCTTCTTGAGCTCTTAGAAAAATCCCAACTGACCGTAAATTGCAAAAAAAGGACATTTCGTTCTACTCTCCAGATAATTCGCTTATAAATTCAATTTCCTACTCCAACGCCTCTCACCGTCTTCGACCCAAGTGTCGATCGAGAGAGAGAGACGAGTGGGAGGAAAGGAGGAGATGGAAACAAATAACTACCCACTCATTGTCTCCCTAACGAGATTAAAAAGCAATATTATTCCATCCTTGGCGTCCTGCCTCCCCCATCCAACGTTATCATGAACAACATCATTATCATCTTCACCATCCTTTGGTACCATAAAACGAAGGAACGAACGAATGAACGTTAATGAAATTTTCCGCCTCCGTCGAGAGCGACATCGACGACGACGACGTCTTTTGTGAATTTTCACTCGTGCAGAAGCTGAAAACAGCCAGTCAAACGACCACCAGATGCCACACCCACCACTTCTTCTCCGCCCCTTTCATTGCCCCATTCCATGGTTTCCAATCAAGCCTCCTCCTTCTCTTGGCCTTCTACTATCGCCTTGCCTCAGCACCTCCCACGCACTTGTGGGCGGCGCACGACATCTTCTGCCAATTATGATGGAACGCTCGGTCGGAACGATAGGTCGTCGATGTTCCTCTGTCTCTCTCTCTCAGTCTCTCTCTCGACTTGTCTGATAGTTGGTCCGGAAGATAATGCTCCATAAATTCGATTACCGTTCCATTTTATGGTGCTGCTGCAGGTCGACTCGTATTCGACTTCGTGCTCTCCATGGAATGAACTGAACCACTTCTCGTCCTGGTCATCGGTATCTCGATGGTGGCGTCCTCGTCATTATCATAATCATCATCATCAGCGTTACCGTTGTCGTGTCCTGTCGTTGGGGCGGCCATGACAGTAATGGTAGTTTGAAGGTTCTACCATTGTCCCTCCTCCATCCCAATCAATTCCTTCGCGATCTCGTCTGGCTTCTCTATGATCCACCTCTCTCTTTTATCTCACTCTCTCTCTCTCCTTCTAGGAGGAGGCGCAAATGTCGATGGGTTTCACATTAAAATCTCGTTTTCAATCGTAAAAAATGCAGTTAGTCGAAGCTGCTTTTAATATTTCCTTCTCCAATTTAACTTTTCCAACCAGGTTAATTGATTAGTTACTGATAGCTTCTCCATTTATTTTTTCAAGCTCCTCAATATAAATTTAAATTTTTATTTTAATGATTTTCTTCATTTTTCAGTTTTTCTATATTAAGTTTGTTTCTATTTTCAATTTCTATAAACTAGTTTATGCTTCGTTGAAATCCCTACATCCCATAGAAACATTTACCATGAAGAAATGAAAGACAAAAAATTATGGTTTTCAATTTGAAATCTTCATCTCATGCTTCGCTAATTTAAAATTAATGAATTGTTGGTTAATTTACTGCTTTTACTTTTACACCCATCCATTCATTCATTTGCTCATCCATTTAGCTATGCATCAGTCAATTCCTTCATTTAGTCGTTCATTACTTCATTATCGGGTTATCTTTTATATTTTTTGTATTTTCCATTAGACTGTGTAATTAGTTGGGCTGTTGTGTGAAACGTGTCTTTGTGTCGATTTGCATTCGCTGATGGCTGCATGTTTCGACTGCTCATTTACGAGTTTTTTAATTTTCTCAATTTTCTTTTGAAATTTGTTCTACTGGAATTTCTTTCAATATTAAATATCACTCGTGTTTTTTGAGATACAGAAAAACTACAAATTACGATAATTGGAAATTTCTTGAACCTTGATTATTTTTTATTATTACTTTTTTGCCTTCAATATTAACTTGAATATCGAAAGGAAGGATTTTATTTTCTAAAATAAAACAGTCGATTTTTTTTTACAGACCTCTTCAGTCTAGTTGATTTTGTTCTTGAATTCCTCAAGATGTTTTTCCTTTGCAACTTTTTTATAACTTTTCTTTTTATTCCATTCGCTCTCTTACTTTGACCTATTTCTTACTTCATACGCAATAGGAAAACCTTTTAATGTTGGAAGATGGAAAACGAAAAGAAAAGAAAAAATCAAATCGAAAACTAAATTCCACTCGGATAAAATAGCTCTGAAAATCTGAATCCAAATGTCCATGATGCACGAGAGGAAAGAAAGCAAATCCAAGGAAAGGCAGAAAAAAATATGTTCAAAAATAAAAATCGACCGAGAGGCAGCAGAGCGTTCAAGCCGAAAGTCCGGTTTCATTATTTTCAATTTTTGTTGTAGTTATTTCCATTGTATAGTAGTAGTTGTTCTTGTTGTTGCTATGACCATTGTTGTATTGTTGTTGCACTGGGGCTTAATATTCGATTACACTACACGCCTGTGGCTTAAATGCCGATGGTCGTTGAAGCCTCTTTTATAGTTTTTGTTGGAGGTTTTTGGATTGTGGAAAATTTGCCACAAAACGTTTGCAATTTATTTTCATTCACAGAACGAGAAGAAGCACAAGAAGGAGAAGAATAATAAATAAATTTCAAACAGTCAGCAACGAGTTTTCATCTCTTTCACTCTTGCCCTTTCTCCTTCTCCCTCTCGTTTCGTTCAATTACAACTTTGCATGCCGGTGCCTTAATTTGGCATCCATGTTGTTGTTGTTGTTGTTATGACTATTGTTGTTGCTAGTACTTTTGGCAGGTACCTGAACCAACCTGGCCCTCCTGCAGTTTCCTTGAATGACGACACCTGCCGATTTTCCCTCTCTCTGCATCTCTCTTTTATTGTTAGCTCTTGGATTTCGTCCAATGTTTGTATGGTTGTTGCTGTTGTAATTCCAGTTGTTGTTGCTGATGTGGTACTTCTTGTTGTTGTTTCTTTTGTTGCTGATGTGGTACTTGTTGTTGTTGTTATTGCACATCAGCTGCCAAATTGGTGAAAACTTTCCGTCGACAGTTGTGTCGAATATTTTAACAGTCCTTCAGGGACGAAACTATTCTCCGTCAGGTTTCTCTGTCAACACTCTCATTATCCTCTCTCTCTCTTCCTCATTTTCCTCGCTCTTTCACTCTCTTATTTCCTCTCGCTCTCTCTTATTTCCCTTATTCTCTTTCTTGCTCATTTCATCCTCATCGGTCTCCCATTCCCTTCTCATTTACATTGTCCTCTCTCTTCCACGCAATCACTTGTTTTTGAATTTGGTTTTTCACTTATTTTTCCGTTTCTCACCTTCCACCATCATCTGCAACTGTTTTTAATTTTCTTCTCAACCCGCATGGGCTTATCCCACTTTCTTCTCCACCTCAGTACGCCTCTAATGACTGCCCTTTGAAATCGAGATTTCATTCGCCAGTGTTTTAATTAATTTCCCTCCTTAGTCTTCTCCATCATTCTCTCCCTTCTTCGTTCTTTCTCTTTTCTCTTGCTCGCATTAATTTCTCGCGAATATTGAACATGATTTGGAAAATCCTGCCTGATCTCCCGATTCTCTTCTTAATTGTTTCACGTGTTTGTTTTATTTCTTCTACGATGATTTTCTTCCTCTCTTTCTCTCTTTCTCGACCTCATCCCGTTTTTCCTCAATTCTGATTCTTCCACGCCATCGTCTTCTTGCGTGAATTCAACTTTTGTTGTCGAGGTTTTAGACGAATTTATTGCCATGTAACTTCGTCATCCAGAGGTGGGCAACTACTAGCGGTGAAATGGTTAAAAGTGAAGTTTAAAGAGCTTGATTGAATTTTTTATTACCTAATGACTGCAGTAATGAAATCAGTTTTTAAGATTTTATTGTTGAGATTCTCTATTTAGTAAGAAAAGCATAGTTTTTTACATTTCCCTTGTTAATTTTAATTTTTAAAATTTTTATATTACAATTGTAAATTTTCTATTTAAATATTATTTCGATTTTTTAAAATATGGACAAATGATTATTCTAACATATTTATTGATATGCTTCTTCTTCATCATGAACAAATTATGTAAATCTATTATTTTATCCACTCTCAAATCTGTGAAGGAATCCTTGATTCTGCCTTTGTGTGAAGTAAATTTCTCACTTTCGTATTACCTACTAATGGTTCCATCTCCCTCTCATGGATTTCGGACCCTTTCCCATTCTCCTTCTCTCTATCTCTCTCTAACCTCCTGACTCTTTTCGTATTTTATGTCATTTGGTATTCTTTCTACGTCGACTTTTTCGCTTCATGGTTCAAAAGTGTTGCCCACTCATGCTTATCGCGTATCCTTTGCACGCTTCTCAAAAACAACGAAAATGGCTACAACAACCACAATAGGAATTTGAAACAACAATAAGAACCATGATGAAAAACCCATAGCAAAAATAACAGCAACAACAAAAAGTTAACATCACCAACGAACGAACCGAAAGCAATTTAATTAAAAAACATGGAAGCATTGCGAAAGCATAAACAAGACATCAAAAAAGTACGAAAGTGTTTTCTCTCCTTTCATCTTCCTCTACCTCA